>JAQHUG010000055.1:4942786-5075570 GCA_028555095.1 Dicrostonyx torquatus | reverse complement strand
TCATCTATCTACCTATCATCTATCTATCTATCTATCTATCTATCTATCTATCTATCTATCTATCATCGATCTGTCTATATGTCTGCTTATTTGTGTGCATGGGTGCCTGTGCTGTAGTGTGCATTGGAGGCCAGAGGACAACTTGGGGAGCTGAGTCTCTCCTCCCACCATGTGGATTCTGTGGGATCAGGCTTGGGTCTTCAGCCCTGCACTGCTATCTTGTCAGCACAGTTTTTAGGGGTAAGGTTGAAATTAGTTCTCTCTGAACAACCATATATCAAGATACTAGAGGGATTTGAGTTGCCTGTGTCTTTTCATCTAGGGGAAGCTTGGCTCTCTTCCCAAGGTGGGGTCCTCCCTGCCGATTTGAAGATGGGAGGGTCTTTCTTGTGCGGACTGCTTGGGCCTGTCACCTAGTGTTTTCCCAAGCACTCATGATAGAGTACCTCAGACTTGTCTATGACAGGTACCTTCTTGTCACCCACCCATGACTCCCTGATGTAAAGCACTCCGCCCATCCCTGAGCTCTCTCTTGGCAGCTCTATCCAGTGGCCATCTGGTCACACCCTGGTTTGCTGTATGTCTTCCCAGCCTCGAGTCCAGACCTCTGGGTCTGTCACACAGGATGCTCCAGGTGCAGAGGCTGAACAAGGACAGCCTCACTGTCACTTGAGATGGGGTTCACGCCAGGAGACTTGGGGAACTCCATCTTCAGGCAGTCGGCCATATGCTCTAGGATGCAGCTCAGAGTCAGCAGGGTTGGGCTGAGACTGAGACCCAGCTTATATTCTCTTTCCTTCTTGGCCTGTGGAGCTGTGTGGGTATGGGTGTGTGTGTGCCAGGCTCAGCTCATGGGCAGGCACACTGGAGGAGACCATCCTGCCAGGCTGGTCACACACTTGTGTTCGGTATTCACTCTAAATTCTTGCACAGATCTGTTCTCCCCATGCAGTGTGTGAGGAAACAGACTCTGAGAGGCCCAGTGATCCACCTAAGGCCCTCAGAGCTGGGGAGCAGACCTGTGTGAAGACCCCAGCCCAGAGGATACCATAGCCCACGCCCTGCCTCAGGCAGCTGTGATCAGGGCCTCAGGTCAGTCCCCAGACCTCAGCAGAACCCAGAACCCAAGCATGCTTTGGGGCCAAGAAAGCCAAGGAGGTGTGAGACCGGTGGACAGAATGGGCCAGGTTTTGTGCCAAACACAACCTACCTTTTCACCTTGTACCTCACTATAGCCTCTGTCTCCATGAGAGCGGCTCTTACCTTCCTTCCACATCTGTGAATCCATCTGTGGAGCGGACAGGAGGCACCTTTGGCATATCCCGGGTGACACCTTCAGCCTTGCACAAAGTAGGACATCCTTAACAGGGCTTGGGCTGGAGAGCAGGCTCTGTGGGGGACGAGGCTCTATGAATAGGCCTAGCAGTCCTGAGGCAAAGTCACTGCCTCCATCTTAGAGACTGGAGATGAAGGTCCCTTCTCCTTTAGAGGTGATGTAAGTAGTCAGAGCTGGGATTCCAGCCAGATTTGTGTGACCCACTGCCCAGTGGTCGCTAGGGAACCCTATTATTTTCAGGGAATGTTAGGAGCCAGATGGCAGATTGGATATGGAGAAACTGTAGACAGCCAGATGGCTAGCTGAGGCTCCTGGCAGGGGTGAGGGGCGGACCTGCAGAAAGTGCCCACCACCTTCTTGCCACCTCGTCTCCACTCCTGTCAGGACCTGTGTCTGGGAGGAGTCCTGCCTGCACCCACCGAAGGTCTGGATGGCAGCTCTGTTGAATCCCCGGTGTTCCCTGCCTGGTACCCTAAACTCCAGAGCTGGTGGGAGTCTCCTAGCGCAAGCCCCTCAGAGGGGGACACAGCCTGGCTTTTTGGAAGCCCCAGTGTCTGCATGGGATGTCTGCAGGATGTCCTTTTCCGGCTTCCATCCGGTGATAGTGACGTGTGGGTGGGACTAGCAGGAAATGAGTGACTAGGGGGGCAGAAAAGCTGACGAGCAAGTGTTGGCGCCCCTGCTTGTGTGTGTGTGTGTTCAGGATGCATGGGTCTCTGAGGCCCCAGGCATCCTGTCAACTGCTGGTGTCCCCAGAAAGGACTGGGAAGCAGGGGAGGCCATCATCAACCCACACAAAGCCCCCTGCATTGATCAACCTCCATCCTAGCCTTGAGAAGTGGTTGGGAGAGGGCAACAATGAAGCCGGTTGAGATCTAGAAAGCAGCAGAGAAGAACATCAAAGAGAGGTGGCAGGCCACATGGCTGTCTCCTCTTAGGAGGTCCCTTTACTGCCCCAGGCCTTCAGCCAGTGTGTCACTTATTCCAGCCTAGTATGGCTGTGCTGGGGGGGCTCTGAGGGCAGGATGTCCTCTGGGCTCTGGCCTTTGCTTCAGCTGTTCTGGGGGGGGGTGTCCCTTCATCATGATCCTTCCAGTGTCTGTTGCTTTATAAGAAAAGCATCCCTGCCTACCTTCTCTGAGACGGCAGCATGGCTCCTCACTATGCCCGTGGCCTGGCTTTGTCAACACCCTCTACCATGTTTACATTAATCTGTTTGTCCTCAGGACTTGTCTAAGTCATGGTCAGCATTGATGGAATTAGGGCATCTAGCACATGGCCCAGTCCCCAAAGCCCCTCTCCACAAGGCAGACCTTGAAATCTGGCAAAGGCTCTCAGGCTCACATCTCAATGCCCTTTTTTGCCAGGTAGTTCCCCAAGTGAGTGTCCTGACCTTTCTATGACTCCTTACCCATGAAGGAACGAATGAATAAGTGAGAGAGCAAGTGAATGCCCTTAGCTGAGAAAGGCATGGAGGTCGGAAAGCAGACTAGACAGTCCAGGGCCTCTGGGACCTGACACACGGATGGATGTAAATGAGGAGCTAGAGGCCAGAAAGGAAGGCATAGAGTTCACCCAGCTCAGACTTGAAGTGAGGAGCCAGCCCAGGCCTGAAGCCATTCTCCAGAGCTGCTGTCTGCAGAGATGGTGGAGGACCCTCCCCGTGCCCAGGCAGACTGCCCAGAGCAGGTTTACACCCCACAGATGAGCCAACAACTGTTCTCTGGTCTGCCAGCTTCGTGAAACACAAAAGCCAGGGGTCCATTTAAAAATCATTTTTTTATTAACATCATCTTCCTGTTTAGCCAAGTGTCTGTCATGTATAAGGAATGTCGGTAAATATTCCATTTGAAGCTTCTTTGTACATATTTCCATCGATAAATAAACTCTGAATTCACATAAAAAAGTTAAACTTAAATAACTCATATTTCCTTCTCTTGTAACAGCCATATATTGGTAAAATATAAATATTCTTAGACTCAGGCTTTGCTCTAGGAGAACAGTAGGAGAACAGTAATTCACCACATGGTACAACTGTGGACGACAGACCAAGAAGTCGTCAGCTGGTGTCCTGGCATGGACGAGTACTGAGGTGGGAACCAGAAAATTCACATTTGGTGTTGGGCCAAGGGAGGGGCAGGAGAGGTGGTGGAGGGGACAGAGGACAGGACAATTGCTTTCATTACAGCACTGATAAAAATAATCTGTTCCGCCGTGGAATTTTAACCTGGAATATATTCTACATTCGCTGATTAAGTCCATAGTCATCTTACTTAAAACTCAGGTGACAACTAACTGAATATGGCACATAATCCATTTTGAATGACATAGGTAGATTCAGAAAATTATCATGGATCTGGCAAAAACAACAATAATGAATGAATGCAAGAGGGGAGAGTGATGATTCAGGGTTGGCGTGGTTCCGCTGTGGTCAAACATCCATCCAGGGCCTCGGTACTGCAAATCCGCCCACTGGGTGACGGAGCATCCTGGGCCCGTGTAGCAGGTGGGGTGGGTGGCCCTTCAGAGCACTCGAGGGATGACAGTGAAGGGTACAGCCGGGCTGCTGGCCTCCAGCTCCAAGGCCGTCAGGAAGCACTCGGTGGCTGCTGCATCGTTGCCCTGAGCTTGGAGGACCTCGCCCAGCCCGTTCCAGACCTCATGGGCTGTCGAGTTCACCTGCACTGCGTCCCGGAGGATCTTCTCAGCTAGACTATAGCGGCCCAGCTGGTGAAGGACCAGGGCCTGTGGAGACAGAGTTAGATACTCAAGGAGTGTCAGGTGCCTACCTGACCTGGGCTCCTGAGTAAGGACCCTGGAGGTAGGAATGTATCTCTTCTCTAGACACACAGCAAGTTCTCACTAACTCCTGGGCTCAGGGGCAAGAATTTAAGACATTGTTTGACCACATGAAACTGCGGAAATCCGTTCACCTTTGATGACAAACATGGCAGTTTCATCCAGGTGCATGGTAGTGAGTGTGACCCCATCCCAGGCTACAGTGAGACAGTGTCGTAAAGCAAAGCAATCCCCCCAACAAAAACTAAACCAAAATAACAACTACACCACCCCCAAATAAAAAAAAAACTAAACAAAAGGCAATTTTATATTTATATGGTTCATCTGAAAATGTATCAAGAATCAACCAATTAGAAAGTCTGTAGTGACCCAGTGTGGCTGATCTGCTGTGTCCTAGCTGACACCAGCCTATATGGGAGGAGGTCTGTCATCTGTGGCATCACTAATTTAAAAAATTTTCCCGGTTCCTCGCCTTAATCAAGTGCCTTATGCTAATGTCCAGTGCTCAGTTTTTCTCAGTCCAGAAGAGCCGCCTTTCAGTTTCCATCAGAGTGTATGTGTTGATCCCCAAACAGCTGAACACAGCGCGTTTCCCAGTGCCTTTCTATCTAATGGCCACGCTCTTATGTAACTAGCCTTTCCTTCCTGTGGGGACACCCTGAGGTCACGGTAGCCTCTGCTCTTGAGTGTCACAAAGCCATCGCCATCTTTCCAGAAACTGCTCCTCTTTTTTTTTTTTTTTTTTTTTTTTAAGGCTACGCTGACCGTGAATCTGTGCTGGTCTCCCTGCTTCCGCCTTCTAAGGGCACGCGTGGCTACTCTTGACCAGACTGTCAATGTTATTACCCCCAACAACCTCTAGTAAGATACATTTACTGAGAAACCCTCATGGTCTGTTTATGAACAGACACGGAGGAATTGATCTGGGTGGGGGAGTCCAGAGTCATCAGCCTCTCTCACAGTGGCCTTGGGTCATTTGGAGAGTTTCTCTTTAGGGTAAACATCTCCAAGGTGGCAAGTAGAGGCCATGACTCCTTTTACAGTTCTCGAGCCTGCTGTATATTTTCTGTGAGAGTCAGTTTTGCTGGTGCTGGTCAGTAGGATCCCCCTCCCCATCCCTTCCATCTCTGAACTTAATTTGTGCTAAGATGAGTGCAGTGTATGGTCCTCCCCGTTGAGATCTGCATTTCTAATATAAGTGCAGTGTATGGTCCTCCCCGTTGAGATCTGCATTTCTTTAGTAACCCGAGGTGAGCTGGATCCACTGCATTCTTTAGGACCCTTTAGAAGACTGTACTGCTGTCATCTTCTTTGAACCAAGGCTCCCTTCCGCTCCCACATTTAATTATTGTTTTTGTGTATATGTGTGTGTTTCTGTGTGAGTGTATGTATGCCATGTGTGTTCAGGAGCCCACAGAGGCCAGAAGAAGGCACAGAACCCCTGGGACTAAAGTTACAGTTGTTCGTGAGCCACAACTTGGATGCTGGAAACCAAAACTAGGTTCTCTGCAAAAGCAGTAAGTATTCTGAACTGCGGAGTCAGGCCCCAGTCTCGAAGTTTCTGGCATTTAAATTAAATTCACGAATAGCTATAAATCTGGAGGGGGTTAGCCCTCCAGAGGACTAACTCCTCACTGTGTACTTTGACTTGTCCAATCTTAAGGAGTTTACGCTGTCTTGGCAGACAGGTCTGGATTTCTGCTGCTATGGAACACACAAAGTGGCTAATCTTGCCTGCCATTCACACTGTGGGGCACTGGCTCTGCCTTACAGCAGACAGGAGCAGGACACAGGGGCCATCTACTATGTTCCACTGAGTCACACGGCTACCTTCTAGATCAGCATCACGCTGTTGGAATTTCCACAACTATGAGTCATATTTTAATAGGTAGGATCACAGGCTTTCCTCTCTACCCTTTGCTTTTAAATATTTCCTGACCACCTTGCCTTGAACTGTTACAGACAAATGTGACAATCCTTTGGTCAGTCCCTTTGGGAGTCAATTGTACTTACACTGAATTTCCACACATGCATGGAGAAGCTCACAGCTTTATGATGTTAATCTTCCTGCTGAGAGCATGGCATGACCTGACATCACTCAAATCCAACCCCAGCTTGGAGTAGGAGGGTCTTCTGTATTTCTGTGCTTTGATTGGTTAAATAAAGACTCCGCCTGGCTTGTAAGATAGGTCAGCCCTTAGGTGGGCGGAGTAGACAGAAAGGAAGTTCTGGGAAGAGAGAAGGAAGTGAGCCAGATGCCACGAGCCACCATCGCAGATGGATGCAGGTTAGACCTTTCTGGTACGTCACCACGTGGTGACTTACAGACTTTTATAATGGGTTAGTTTATGAGGTAAGGGCTAGCCAAGAAGAGGGTGGTGATGATGGGCCAGGCAGAGTTTAAATGAATATAATCTCATGTGATTATTTTGGGCATAAGCAAGCAACCAGTGGCTGGGCGGGCCAGCGGCTGGGGGCTGGGAGCTAGGCGCTGGGAATATAACCCACACCTCCCCCTATCTACAACACCAGCTCTCCTAGTAAATCTTGCACTTTCTTTTTTTTTTAAATTTTTTTAAAGGTTTATTTATTTATTATGTATACAACATTCCTTCCATGTATGTCTGCATGCCAGAAGAGGGCACCAGATCTCATTATAGATGGCTGTGAGTCACCATGTGGTTGCTGGGAATTGAACTCAGGACCTCTGGAAGAGCACTCAGTGCTCTTAACCTCTGAGCCATCTCTCCAGCCCCAAGTCTTGTTCTTTCTATATACAGCTGTGCTCCCCCAAAGTGGGCCTAGCTTTCTCTCACAGATGTACTTTACCACCAGGCAAGAGCAGTGGGCCAAGTCTCAGGAGCAGAAGTGGCAGGCACAGTGGCACAGACAGCGACAGTTGTGTACTGAGCCCCTCAGGTGATGGCACCATGAATACAGGAGCAGATGGTGTTCACTCTCAGAGCACCCATGGAATAAGCGCCTGCAGCAGGTGGTACCTAGACCCAGCGGGCAGCTTCAGCTGCCTCTTCCTTGGGACATGTGCTCTGTGGATGCCTAAACAGCTGCACTGACTTCTGAGTCATCTGCTGGGAAGAGCTGGTGGCCAGTGGGATGACAGCCAAGAAACCTTGTGGAGGTCCTCCACCGGGGGTTCCAGAAGGGAGAATCCTAGCTCTGGGGTGGGGGATGCAGGGTTCAGGATGTCTTGATGGGTGAGAAGGAGGAGGGAGCGGAAGAGGAAAAGGAAATGGAGGAGGAGGAGCAAGGAGGACTGGTGGCAACAGCAGTGGCAGCGAGGCCATTAAAGAGAGCTGGTCCCGGTGCACACAGATTTCCTCTCAGCCTCTCCAGCCCTCTTAGAGAGAAGGGAACTGGGTAGAATAGGAAGATATTCAGCCCTGGGGCTGGCCTTCCCGAAGGGATGAGTATGATAACTAAGTACACATAGCAAATGTTTGCCCAGTGTCTGCGACAGGCCCAGCCCTGTCCTGTGTGCATTGGATTCCCTAGGGGACATCACAGCTGTCTCAGAAAGCATGGCTAAGGTATGTACCAGGCTGAGGGATACTTTTACTATCTAAACGGCAGTGAACTCCAGCTGTGCCACTGTATCCGGTGTAACTGGTATACCAGTGTGTACCAGGATGAGGGACACTTTCACTATCTAAACGACAGTTTAGCTTCAGCTGTGTTATTGTATCCAGTGGCTCCAGCTTTTCAAGTGAGCAAAAATGGCTCCTCCAGAGTAGCGTGCCACTGGTGTGCATATGGACCACTGCAGAATCCCTTTTCCTAGCTCTCAGGTTTGTTCAAACTCCTCTGTGTGAGGTTGGATGGTGGGGGGCAATGGCAGGTGGTGGGACAACAGCAGCACCCACTATTTGATGCAGCTCCCCATCAAGACCTCCTCTAGAAGAAACATGACTGACATCATCACTTGCCAACTCCAAGGGCCAGAAAGCCACACATCAAGGCTAAAGAGCTCCTGTCTGCTCTTCTAGAAGGTGCTATCAGTCTAGCTCTCCCTTGAACCTTCCAGGTAGCCAACAGGAGATGGATGCAAACAGGGTCTCTAAGGGGGCAGCAAGCAGCAGTGTGGAGGGGCCACAACAGGGGTCCATTTCGTCTCTCAAGATGCATGCCAGTATGCCATGATTCTGAACATACTTGAGAAAAGGGGACTGGGTGACTTTCCTGGTGAGGAGACACACTGCATGCCTCTGGCAAGTGTCAGGGGAAAGGTCACCTTGGAAGGCACAAAGGCATTCATTCCTGCTTACTTCTCTGCAGGTGGGAACAAGATGCCTGTTCTGCGCTTTGGGTCCAGAGGCTCCTGTGGCTTTCAGAGGTGACCCAAGGTTGAGGCCGTGGCTATGTGGGTTCTCTGATAGCACACTACAGTGTATGCAGGCTACATCAAGTAGCCACACTGTTTTCTTTGCTTCTCGGATCACAGGTTGATTACCGCATTGGTCCTCAGCATGCTACAATTGGGAAACGGCTCCTATTCAAAGGACAGGATTCTCTGGCTGTGGCCTGTGGCTTTGGAACATCCTGCTCATTTATTCATGGCCCAGGAGGACTCCTTGCCTTCTATTGCTTGGGCTTGCTGCGGTGTCCTGTTAGCCAAAAAGTGGACCAGTGTGGGAACCTGGAGGACTGTTCTCCCAATGGCTGCTGGTTTCACTCTGCTGATGCAGCCCCAGCCCTAGACTAGGGATTCTGTTTTGCAGTGGCAGCTACTGATCCTGGGTGCAGCCTGCTGTGAGGCTCCACGGTACAGAGCAGAGGACATTACCCTGCTAAAGTCCTACAAGAAAAGCCCTGATGGGTGCAACTGATTGACACCCTCAGTGCTAGGCAGCCGGTGTCTCTGTGGTTCCCTAGTGGTTAGGTTTTGGCCTTTTATAGACCTGGACCTGACTCCTAAGGCAGCGACAGGCTGTCACGCTCAGGTAACCTTAGAACTTCCCAAGTAATGTGTTCTATAGAATTGATTCCTAAAGTTGGAGGCTTATGGGGGCTGCAGTGTGGACTTGTCATGCCAAGCCCATCCGGAAAATCAGCCACACTGTAGGAACCACCACAGTATGCTCTCGATAAGCAAAGGGTTGGCTGTGTGATCCAGGCCCTTCCATGCCCTGAGAGGCCTTCTTTCCCTGCCCTGGCCTTGAAGAGCAATTCTGACCAGAACACCAACACCGCTGCCAGGCCCACAGGCCTGCCTGTTCTGCTCCCCAAAGACCAGAAGCCTTAGTTCGGAGCTTTGCATTTGACTCTTCTCCCTGCCAGCGGGGTGTAGTCTTTCAGTGGGTCTCACAGCTAGGCTAGCTGCCAGTGGACACATTGCTGAGCCCCTCACCTCCCCTACCTCAGTCAGTCCAGCCCTTCCTGCTGGAACTCCAGTGCTGTCAAAGTCCTGGGCCTCCCTATTCCCTGAGGAGTTCAGGATCCATTGCTCCTCACAGGTAGGTCAGGAGCACAGGCTCTCAGCTCTCTAAGAAGCAAGACAAGGGAAGCTGACGACATGACCCTCGAACTCACATCCCTCTGTATCAAAGTGAACACAACCTATCGGGTGATGGTCCGGATGTCCCAGGACACATGTTGGGGTGGTCTTAAATAGCAGTGAAAATGTCTAATGACACCATCCCCTTCCAGTGCTAAGTATTGGCTCCACCTCCATCATCCCCACCAGGGTGGGTATTACTACAGATCTGTGCCATCGGCAGGGCACTTGCCCTGGCCTTGTAAGCTGAGCCTGGAACTGTGATGCACGTGTGTGCCCTCACCATTGGGTTCCCTCATTCTTGCCAAGTGTGAGGAACAGGAGCTGCCTACTGGTCCCTTTTATCAGACACAAATGCAGACAGCTTCCCAAGCTTGTAATTATCCTAATCAGGTGTTTTATACAAATAAGATCTTGGTGATGCTCCAAATTAGAAATAAAAGATTAAATTAAACCTGTTATTTCAAATGTGATAAAATGGACTTGGCTAGTTTGAGGGCAATTAGCGTCTGCCTTTTTGTGGTGGTAATTACTGCCCTAGACTCAACACCTTGCCACATGCCTAGGGAGTATACAG
The DNA here is from genome assembly GCA_028555095.1 of Dicrostonyx torquatus. NCBI lineage: Eukaryota > Metazoa > Chordata > Mammalia > Rodentia > Cricetidae > Dicrostonyx > Dicrostonyx torquatus. Next base: position 5,065,346 of record JAQHUG010000055.1, on the reverse strand, counting down.
GAGCCCTGAGAAGGATGCAATTCATGGAGTCAGAAGCCTACAAGGCCAAAGGTCCTTTAGGGATCTTGGACATCTCCATGGTACTCTACCCAAGAGCAAGGGCAGTTATTTGCTGAGCTCAAGGCATGCCACAAATCTCTTGCCTGTCCCAGGGGTACAGGCATGGGGAGGGAAACCCATGAAAGCATCCCTCTCAAAGAGCCATTGCTAAGAATTCATGTGCTCAGCTGTAGTGTCCTGTCTCCAGCTGGCTGTACTTTTCCCAGGCAGTGTCTGGGGAACTAGTATTGGGCGCTCTCCAGGCAGGGCATGGATGACTCGTGCTCCGCCTCCCTCCCCACACTGTCTCCAGGTAGCCCATCTGTTACTCACTGGACTTTTAATAGCTCTGTTCCCACTTCTAGGTCAGAAATGCCATCACTGCAATCCTGCAGGAGACAGAGTTAGGGCAAGTCGCTCAAGGCAGTGATGTTTGGTGGCTCCTCAGAAACCACAAGAGGACAAACACTTGGGGCCAGCAGCTTGCATGAGTTTTTAGTGTGTAAGGAGTTGATGGTAACTTCAAGAGTGTGCTTAACTATCCTGAGAGATTTTATATGGTTGCAGAGAACCCCCTCCAGCCCCGCTTCCTCACTGGGCTTTCCTGTGGGTGATGGATGACAGGGCAGGGACTGGGTGAGCGCTATCATCTCTGCACCTCCATGCAGGGCAATCAAGGAATCAAGACAGAAAGGGTAAATAAGCAAGCCCTGAAAAGTCTTGGATTCAAGAATATGTTTAACTGGGTACCAACCCAGACCAGTGCGCTTCCCTGGCTCTTCTTGCTGGCCTGGGAAAAGGTGAAGGGTTTGTTTTTTTTTTTTGTACCCATGAGTTGGTACAGTTGTGTGGTCAGCTGAAGCAATGTGAGACTTTGCTTCAGAGAGTTGGGGCTCAAACACAGAGGCTTTATGGGACAAGTGAATAGGCCAAGTCTGCCTTCATGGCAGTTTGGATGAGGAGGACCAGCACACATCACTGATCAGAAAGAAGAGAATAAGCTGGGCCCATTTCAAATCAGAGAATGACAGTGACCTAGAGCAGTCTTAGAAGCCTACAGGGAACAATGGTTTTGACATGATGGCTGGGTAATGGCACTGGAACACAGAGCCTTGGGCTGCCCTGGGCCTCACCACAGCCTCCCTCCTCCTCTGAAGCATTACAAGATCTGTTCTAGGCATGAGCACTTTGTGATGCAGCAGCGCAGGGGACAGGATCAGCCCACACTGCTTCCCACTGACTCCTGCAGAAGGAACTGAACAGCACCTGTAGGTGGCAGTGGGGGCTGCTCTGGTTTCTCAATCTGATCCCAAGAGCCATGGGTGAGGGCTGGTTTACACTGGGCTGTCTTTTGTTTCCTTTGTCTGCTCTGAGTGGAGGACAGGCAAGTGCATGTGTCCAGGATAATTATGCCAGTCTGGAAAGCTGGTTCTATGTTAGGTGTCCTCAATCCGGTCACCTGCCTGCATTACTCTACCCATGCCCACCAGAGCCCACTGCAGGAGGGGTTAACACACTGCCACTTGGAGCCACACTGCTGGAGGAGCCTGGAGGTCAGAATAGAGTAGGGCTGGTTTTCCAGCTTGAGTCAGTTTAAACAGTTTTGATCCAGTTTACCCAATGGCCTTCCTGACAAACTTGTGCCCATTTAAGATGGAGAGACAGCGAGTACCCCAATGTGTTTGCATGCATCCCTTTCCCTAGCAACACATGGCTTCTGCCATCATCCCTGGGTGGCCTCCAGGCACTTCAGTGAGGACAGAGCATTCATGAGGCTGCCCAGCCTCCAGAACTGCAAGGGCAGCTCAACTTCTGCTCTGGGGACCTGGGCTGAAGGGCAGCAGAGGGGAGGCTGCAGGGACAAGAGACAGGAGGGAAATGCCAGCTGCCAGAGCCCTGTCGCACTGCAGGGAGAGACTTCTGCCAAAGGTCAGCAAGGGTTGAGGAAAGAGCTCTGCAGCTACTGAGTGAGGCCAAGCTTGGTGCTATGTGGCCTTTCTCCATCAGTGACAGACAGGGCTAGGGTGACATTAAAGGTAACCTCTAATCCCCATGGCCTCTGCTCTTCACCCTCCCCCACCCAGCCCTGCTTGAATGCCAGCTGCCCCCTCTTTCTCTTGTTCTCCTCCAAGCTAACTATAACAAATAGTCCAACTTGTAGGCAGCCCCTAGCCAGACCTGGATTACAGTGTGCAAGAAAGGGGACTACTTCTGCCTTGGGGCAGGAGATGAGGGAGGCAGGGGTGTGGGGGTGTGCAGAGGTCTTGGTGCTTAGTATAAACCTTTGAAGTTCTTCTTACCCACAGTGCTGCCAACACCAAGAGGAAGGGCCTGGTGCCTCTCCTGATGGACCCTCATTGCCTTACACTGGCTGGAGGCCTCTGCTCACCAGTGATATCTGAGGGCAGGAGGTTGCTCTCCCATGGGGCTCCTTTTCCAGGTCAAATGCTTCACTTGAAGAAATGTGCCTTCTGGAGAATAGGCCTCCCAGCATCAAACTAACTCAGAAGCAAACAAACCTCTTACTTTTGTCAGCCTGGGGCCAACCAGCTACAGAAACAGCTCTTCTCAGCTGACAGGGCTCAGGGTTTCATCTTCCCGTGACTGGGAGCTCTCTATTCCCCTACTATTCTCTAGCCCTCTCTATCCCCCCCCCCATAGCCCTGGCACTAATGGACCTCTCCTGAGAATTTTTATCCAATCCCCAAGCTTTGGTGTTCTTTGAGTCCCCTGAAGTCATATGGGTAAGTTCCCTTCTGTTTCTACCTGGCAGTCCTTAAGGACCTGAAGGGAATCTTCTGGAATAGCTTCTCCCCTTCCTCCCTCCCTCCCCTCTGGGCTTTCCAGGCATGGTAAACTCCACCCTCTCTCCATATGACCGCATTCTGCATCATGGAGGCCCTCAAAGGACGCCACCTCACTGCTGGTTCAGAGGGCGTCACCATAAGGCCTCAGGAAAACATTAAGATGGCTTTTCCTTTTAAAATAACTAGCGGAATCTTTTAAAGCAGCCTTCTTTCAGAATCGTCTGAAATACCCTAGCGTGTATTCTGCAGTTAGAAATGGGGGAGTGATGAGTTCCCAGGCGGCTGACATGGACAGTGGGGGTGCCAGAAGTCTGGTGCAAGCCCAAGGGCCTGCTCAGCGCAGGCCTTCAATTTCCTCTCATCTAATTTCTTTGAAAGGGGGTGCTCAGCAATAGTGGTAATATAGCGATAGGTGGTGGTGGCCTTTAGAGAACTAGGGATCATTGGGACAGTTTGGGGAGGGGTCACAGTCAACTGGCTAGCCCCTTCCAAGGCCTGAGGTACCCCAAAACCTGTCCCCTCCCACAGAAGGTATACAGGATGCAAATGGTGTGGAGAGTGGGGCACAGGAGTACCCCAGGGGCCAGCATCCTTATTTTATGGGTGGGGTGGGATGGTGGAGGCCAGGCTTTCTTCAGGATCACTGGGGATTAGTCACCAGTAACCAGTCGTCTGAAATTCCCAGTACAGATGATGGACTATTTGCTTTTTTTTTTTTTTTTTTTTTTGAAAAGCAGAAAAAAGGAGATTTATTCAATGTGATCGCATTGAGAAAAAGAACAAAGAGATCCAATAACCCTCCACTCCCAGCCCTGGTCCATCTGCAAGGTTCTGAAAGAAGGTCACCACTACATTATCTATTGTATCCACTGCCATGGAAACGCTGTTGCTAGCAGCTATACTGAACTACTTACAACGACAAGAAAAAGCCAGTATGTATCTTGAACAGATGTATTCCCCCCGCCCAACAGTTTTAATCCATGGTTGGAAGAGTCAGGGGATATAGAACCCGTGAAGGTGGAGAGCCAGCTGCCTTATGCTGGGACCAGAGAAGTGGCCTGTGGGACATTCTGTATCTCCAGGATGGGGCGCTACCTATTCTGCTATAACCACAACTAATTCTAGATCTTTCCTTTTATCCATAAATATGAATGGAGTGCTGTGGGTATCTCAGCACCAGTGTGCCTGCACCATGTGGCTTGCTAGAGACTCAGGGGGCACAGACTGTCACAGGGGTCATACTTCCTGTCACCTGACACAGGCATGGGCCTGGAGGGTGGACTTGCTGTGGCTCTTGCCCTGGCCTGGTATCCTGAACAGAGCAGGGCATCCCTTAAGTATGCCTGAGAGAAGGAAGCTACAGGACGGCACCCCAGATGACAAGATACAACTCTCTTACCTACTTGCTAAATGGATGAGAAAGCTCAAACTTTGGGTCCATAACCACATAACTGTTGGGGGGATGCTGGCACCCCGATATTGCTCTGAGACAGAATACCCCATATGTGCCCAATTCCTTCTGGTGGACACACCAAATCAAGGCTCTCGAGAGGATGAGGTCATTTCATTACCAGTCAAAGACCAATCAGAGGCAGGGGAGCAGGGAGTCATTGTTAGAACGATGTCAGAAGCAGGCACTTTGCCTGGACTCACTGCTCTGGCCCCAGACACCTTGACTTGCCCCTCGGATTAATGTACAATGATTTTGCTCATCGAGGAAGAGGGAGACGGCTTTTAGAGTGGAAATACACTGTATGTCTCAGCTCTCTGGGGTCATGCTGCCTCAGAAAATCATACCCAGGCAGTCTGAGTGCTGTCCCCTGGCCTGAGATAGAGAATACTCGGTGGCCCTGGCTTCTGAGCACCTGGTGCTTGGTGTTGTTTCAGGCAGGGACCCTGGAAGTCAGGCAAGGGGCTGTGGGGAACTCCAGCACCAGGGTAGTTCCTGCCGTCAGCAGTCTGAGGCATGATGTTCACAAACTCAACCACAGAAGCACAGAAGCACAGACGCACCGCATCAGCGCCTCTGCAGCGCTGCCTGGCGTCTGACCCAATTGAGGACTCTCAGGCCAGCCAATCTTAAGCAGCAAAGGACAGCAGTGAGCAGAGAGCCAGGGCCACTGATGGCGGTGAAGGAAGTGACAAGGAAGCCTTGGGTCCTTAGCAAGACGTGGGGATAGGCTTCTGTCTCACTCTGAAATTGGAGGCAGTTCCTGGTAATGGTCCAAACTGAGCCTCTAGCTTCCCCTCCCCCAACTGCTTTGCTGCAAAGGGATGAGCTCATAGGCTGGACCTGATTTGCTCTTAGGAGAGAAGTGCTTTGGTCCTGATGCTGTGGCGACTGCCATTCCCTAGTCAGTGCGTTCTATTCTGTGGGTGCTACCTGGCTGCCCTTACTGGTACTTTTCCACTGGCAATGGGCAGGAGACTCATGTTGACTTATTTATACATCTCCCTGGTCGACTTATTTATTTATTTTTATCTACCTTTGCCAACAACAAGCCAGGCAGAAAACAACAAGGCAGGACAGCCCTGAAGTCAAGTGCTTCCCCATGGCCCAAGTTATCCACACAGTGGAAAGTGTGGTGCTAATTACCTCCCGGGGGGGGGGCTACCTGGACCACAGGAGGCTTCTGTCCCTGCCTGTTTGGGAAGGTGCTGTGCCAACCCAGTCAGTGTGCAAAGGCATGGCTGTCTGGGACGACTGTTTCCACAGTTGGTTTGAGCAGGTGTACATAAGACACCCAGCTCCTCTAGCTGAGGACATGCACAGGTGGCACATCCTCAGGGCCTTGGTTGGGGAGGATGGGGGCTTCAAATTATGGGTCTGTCATGGTCACAACAATTAACATGCAACCAACCAACAGAGAAGTTGTCAGGAGGGCTTCGTAGAGTCACAGGGCCTGTGAGTGGGAGTCCAAGAGACCCTGGCCCTTACTATGGTGGCCCAAGCCTGGAATCCCTTCCCAGTTGTCTGGCAGATTCTTGGTGTAGGTCTCTTCTTCATCACATAACCATAAACCAGACAAGAAGCTTCAGGGAAGAAGGACTTATCTTGGCTCAGGGTTTGAGGGTATAGATCATGTCAGGGAAGGCATGGCAGCAGGCAGAGGCTCTTGGCTGTGAGGCAGAAGTGTGAGGCCACTTCCTTACATCTTGATAGACTAGCAAACAGAGGGACTGAGCCATTGCCCCTAAGCCTGGTTCCCAGTGACCCACATCCATGAGTGAGGCCCTACTTCATCCCTAAGGTTTCACCTATCCTCCCACACCCCCAACAGTGCCATCAATTGAGAACCAAGTACTCAAACAAATGAGCCTACGGTAGTATAAACTATCCAAACTGTAGTGCCTAGCCTCAGTGCCAACCTGTTCTTAGAGAGGTGGCGAGGGAGCCATGCCTTTTGCTCTCTGTACTTAGTATGACCATTTTCTACCAAACACTGTGAGCAAAAGCCCAGCTCCAGCAAACTTAGTACGCTGCCTGGGCAGAGGGGAGAGCTGGGAGCAGCCCAGTGTGTGGGGCATTCCCCCTCCAACCTACTGTGCATCCTTCTACCTACTGCCAACCTAGATTGAGTCTTGTTTCTCTAAGAGTCTCACTTTCTCAGTCTAGAAAACAAAGGGCTGAGTACACGACTTGTCAGGCCTCTTATTTAAAATGTATTTTGGGAGCACCACATATTTTGGGAGCATCTTTATATACTCAACATGTATGCTGTCCCAGGACTTGAAAAGTAGTGGCTCATGTGACCAGGAAGGCTTCACAAGGAAGAGGCTGGGCAAGAGAAAGGGGCTGAGTGAGTGCTGACCTTCAGCTGCAAAACTGAGTGTCCCAGGAAAGCCTGGGGCTGAGCTCTCCACATAGGGCCAGGGGACAGGCAACAGTTCCATTCCCCCTCTGTACACAGAGCAGCTACAGGTGAGGATAGCTAGGTGTAGCCCCAAGCGCTCCTGGGTTTTCTGACTCTCAGGAATAGGAGGATGAGCAGGCTTGGGCTCACTGAGTGCCAGAATGTTCTAGGATTTACAGGAAACTTGGAAAGCTCAAAGTCAACAGTAGAGAGCAGAAGGCACCAGCTGCTGGACTAGGAACCACAGGCTCTTGGATGCAGAGGCCATGTTTGCTCACCTTCCCACCTCTGGGATTTGCAGGGTCCAGACAATACATGCTGTTAATGAGAAGCTATTCCAGCCCCTAGAACATTTCTGGTATAACATATAAACACTTCATAGATGACTATGGGATGGGTACTATGTCCTTGATCTGTCCATCACCTCTCTTGTCCAGCTTCTGTGCCAACTGTATTCTGGGTCCTGTGCAGCATGATGTGGGGGATGGGGATGATGACAGTCCCTTCAGTCAGGAAAGTCAGCGTCCACACCCATCCCTGAAGGCTGCATGGAGACGTCTCTGGGCCCCATCTGGTCTTCAAATGGAGAATGCCAGTGCAACAGGGCTGCCCAGACAACACAAAGCCTCAGCATTCCCTACAGCCTTTCCAATAGACAGGGAACCAAAGAGGAGAGCCTCCAGGTGCTGGCTCCATGGGATCATTTGACTCACTGGGATACAAACATGGGATGATTTACTACCTGCCAGGGTGGATGTGGTCACTTTGGCCAGTACCTTCCCCATCCCTGCCAGGGTCTGGCAGGAACAATTTTTCCATTTTTAAACAGGAACAAACAGAAATGATAAGACATTTTCCAATGAAGGGGGGGGGCTGAAAATGATTAGCCTTGGAAAAATTGTCCCCAAAATAACAAGACAACTCATAATCCTTTATCTGGATGGGAAAGAGGGATGGCCCTCACTGGCCAGCGCTAGGCTCCATTCAGCCGTTCCCCACCACACACTGGCATTGCTGGTATACCACTGCAGGGAAAGCTGCAGTTCACCAAGGAAAGGAGAAATAGATTGTTATTTTGGAAGCAGATTTTCCTTGTTTGTTTGAATAACTTGGGCCCAGGGTGGAGGGAGACAGTGACCAGGCTGGGGACCTAGTGAGGACCTGGGGGACGATGGGGCTATGCAGAGAGGGGTTCCACTGCAGAGCTCTTGGAGAGAACAGAGAGCAGCAGGTATTTGCTTCCCCCACACACCGAGCTCTTTATCATTCCTCACTGTGGTGCAGAATAAATCAGCATCAAGATCAGAGGCATCTCCTCAAGAGTTCCCAGGCAGTGCTGAGAACTGTGGGAGGTGCTGCTCACCTGCTGGCAAGGGACTGTGCTCATTTGTATGTGGCCCCCGCTTGTGGCCAACACTGAGCATTCCCTACTTCTCAGAAGCTCAAAATGGGTCCCTGGGGGCTTGAACAATGACTTGGAGGGAGACTGGAAAATCAGAATAAATTAATGCATCCACTATCACTCCTGTGGCTGTCCTGCTCACTGTGCCATGTACAGCCTAGAGATTCAGGAAAGGTAATGGCTCTTTTGTGCTCTAACCTGGATGGTCATATCCAGAGGTGACTTACTATGGGCACTGGCTTATCCAGGACCAGGTGCTCTATAACCCTGTGCCAGGCAACTCTTGCTTTCTGACTGGACACGTTGCTAAAAGCAAGCACCCTCTTTCTTAAAGAACATGGAAATGACAAGTCTATAGGGAGACCTCATGCCTGTCTCCTCTGGGGTCTGGGAGAATCTCTTCCTCTCCATGTGACTTTCATTGCTGCCATGTCTGGGAGAAGGACAGGTACTTAGGTGAAGCACTTGTGCTAGGCCAGGACCTTGTCTATTTATCCCTGAGGGCAGACAAGAGGCTGGCATGACTGCCTCTGCTGTAGAGGAAGCACGGCAGGACCTGGTTGCACAGATCTCCAGGATGCATCGGAGCTAGATTCTAGATGCTGTTTCTTCTGCTCCAAACTGTGTGCTCCCAGCCGCCAGACTTTCTGGCCCAGGTCCAGGTAGTTCTGCAGCTCCTCCCTTGGCTTCCTGAAGCCACCTCTACTCAGAGAACAGGTGTGCTGTCTGCTCTACGCCACACATCTTCTGCACACACTCCTGAGCTGGAGCCTTGCGTGCTGTTCCCTACCACAGTCGCTGTTCTCTCTGCTTCCCTCCTTCAGAACAATCCCCATCTGGCCCATGAGTACAAGTAATGTGCCAGCTAAAATGGCTCTCTGAAAGAAAAGCCCAGAATGGTGGCACTTGCCATTTTCCACAGTTTAAGTACTCTCACCAAGACTGACTTCATTCCACCCACGTGGGCTTGCTGCAGTGGCTTGGAGTTAGAGGAGAAGGCTATGTTTTTTGGGCCCTGTATGTAGAGTGGGAGCCTCCTCACTGGCACCAGCACTGGGTAAGTGGGACCAGTCCCCTTTCAAATGCAGTTGAAACTGCTGGTGTTACTCCAGGTGACACTAGAGCCATCAGACACCAATATTAGTCTCCAAACCATGCTGCCCTCTTGAGGGTTGAGAGGAACAACACAAAAACCCAATTTTCTTCAGCACTGAGAATACAGAGGGGCACAGGATGCAGTTTGTCTAGCATGGAGCAGCTCCTGTAGGGGGCCCCAGGCTCTATGGTTATCTCCCCAGGAATGTATCACCCTGGAAACATGGCTTCTGGTTGCCAGCAACATGACCTTCTGAGTCTGACTTCCCCATAGCTATTTCTTAGTCGAGGGCTGTGTCCCCGCTATGCTTGCTGGTGGGTAGCAGGCATCTGAGTGAGGGAGCCGTGACTGGAGGGGGGTTGCTACCAGCAGGAAGCTGGTGACTGTAGCTGGCTCTTCAATCATAGGCAGAAGTATATTTGCCACCTTTTTATAAGACGCAATGGGCAGGTAAAGAATTTAACAGCTTGTGGGAGTCCTAATTAGAGAGCCAATTATAACTCGATTGACCTGCCTTGCTTTGAAAGGCCTGGAAACATGCATGTTGTCCTTAGGAAGGAGCAAATTTTGCTTCTAGTTTGTTTGGGGAGATCTCTGCAGGGACCTTTCGCTTGAGCTTTGGTTCCAGCCCCATGCACCTGCCTAGATCTGGCAGCCTAGTGCAGAGGATGAGAGAGAACCTGCAGGAGCCGAGTTTCTTATGAAGAAAGACACCACATCCAGTGTCACTGGCTCCCCTATGCTAGGCCAGCAGCTTCTGCTGCATTTAGAAGGACACTGGCCAGAATTTCAATTATGGATCTAACCAAGAGCCAATTCTTAGCTAGACAGGATTTCTGACTACTGTGTATGTGTGTGCACGCACACACACACACACACACACACACACACACACACACACACACACACGTGCACATGTGTACCATGCCCCATGATTTCCTTCAGAAAATCACTGTTGTTACTAGCTTGGGGTCACTTGCTTGTCCCTGGGGTATAGGCACCTGACAGACATGAAAAGGGGACACTTATACTTCTCCTAAGAATCCAGGTATAACATTCATTGTTAGACACAGCTGTAGTCCTTCAGGCTCTCACATTTTGATCATACCTCACTTCCACCAAGGTGATCACCATCATCCCCATGGACAGAAGAAGAAGCTGAGGCCCAGAGAAATAAGGCAACTTGTTCACGGGCACCAGCTCCTTTGCGTGGAAACCATGCTCTAGTTTAAGCTGTGTTTGCTCCTGATGCTTAGTCGAGAGCTTTGCTGTCTGAGCTCCTCCTGCACAGGGCAGGCACTGGGGCTGCCTGAATGCCTGCATGGGCAGCAGAAACAACTGTGGGCACAAGGACTTGGGATCTGGGGAGCTATGCCCACATCCTTCTACAGGGACTAGCAGTAGAGTCTGCATAACTGATCAGAGCCTAATTGTCCCGAGTGTTATTTCTCCCCTGTCCCTTAAGTGTTGGCATTCCATGGATTGTGCCCTAGGTCTCTTTCCTGCTTCCTCTCTAGGATTTATGCCTTAGCTTCAGCTACCAGCTATTGCCTGCTGCCAACCCCACGGTTACTGTTCCAGCCTAGCTATGAGTGACTTGCCAAGATTACAAGCAGCTCTTCCTGGAGCAGGTGCCTGATGCCAGCAGGCACCTCTAGTCCCCTCACCGAGCTGCACCAGGCTTCCCTGCCCAGCACTTTTCATCTTGAACTGTCCTTAGGGAGTCTGAGTGTCCAAGTACCCCATCCTCCATAGCTTCCAGAGTGTGGTCTCTCTATAATGCAAATATAAGCATATTGGCTTGGCTGTTGAAATGTTATCTTGTACAATTTCAAACCTTCAGAAAGCAAAAAGGCTAATACAACGCACCAATAGCCCAAGTTAACAGCTGCTAAACCTTTTCCTTATTAAGCACATGGGTTCCGAGGATTGAACTCAGGCTTGGCGGCAAGCACCTACCGAGCCATCTTGCTGGTGCTGCTGACTTGCCCTCTATTGGATGAACTCATCTGTTTGGGGGAAGGGTGAGAATTTATTATATATGACAAGCATTGTGACATTTTACTCCTAAACACTCTCTAAAAATTAAGGATCTTTTCTTGTAACACTTGAGCACATCGGACTCACAATTCAACAGTACCCTCAGAAGTGATGCAGTCAGGACTCCTGGTGCAGCCATCACTCCCCAGCCACCTTATTCCTGCCTGGTCACAGCTAAGAGTAATAAGCTATGATGGGGATTCTAAGTCTTCCCACAGCACTCAATGAGTTCAACTCATCGGTGAGGGTAAGGTCTGAAGGCACACACCTGCCACTTGTCCATTTTTAAAGTCCCATAAATTATTCTAGGAGACCTTTCCATGAGAGAGGTCTTCCCAAAAGCTTTGGGTCTAGAAGTTTTAAGTCTCCTTTGCAAGTCTAGAAAGCAAGGGGAGCTGACATGGTCCTAAGAGCGCCCATGTTACTCAATGGGGAGTTTGAGTCAGCCCCAATATTAGGAAAGGAAATATGCACAAGATGGTTTGGGACCAGTGGTCTGGTAAGCCCCAAAGGGCACTTTCTCATGATGGCAGCCAAACCCTCAATCTGTGTTCAAAGGCAGGCAGTGGGCTGGGAAGGGCTGTAGACTGAGAGCATTAGGACTAAGATCGAGGGTCTGGGAATATGGATATGAGCTGGCATCACTGCCTGAAGACACACCAACCCAGGAAAGGAACTCCACGTCTGGCCCAAGCCAGGAAGGCTTCATGTGTGTGGCAGGAAGGCAAGGAGCCTCACTGGCACATTGTACAGAAACAGTGAGGCAGAATCTCTAAGAATAAATGGCAAGGGTAGGAAATGTCAAATCTGAAAAAAAAAAAAACCAAACAGGTCATAAAACTGAACTTGGCTGTGAGTACCTGGTCACCTAAGACTCCAGAGCAAAGGTGAGAAGTAAGCACAGCATTGAGAGTCCCTTTGGCTGAGGTGAGGAAAGATGATACAAGGCACCACACAGGGTGCATTTCAGAGCCTGTACTGCTCCAGGTTCCTTCTGTGTCCGTGTCTCTTCTTAGGGAGAGCCGGGTCACCTGATGCCACTTCTCCCTGGCCAGTATTGGGACAACTGTTGCTGGGTTGGCAGGCAGGCCTCTCTCCCAAATGCAAACTGACTATGGAGGAAGTCCCTGGCCCCGAGGGATGCTTGGACTAGAGGGCCGGGGAGGGGTAGCAGGGCTATAGCCAGACAGAGGCTACAGAGCAGGTTTTCTATTCCCAGGAATACTCCTTTTGCTTCAGGGAGGACACAGATACCCAGCATCCAGAAACTGCTATAAACTAAAAATAATTAGAATAAGAATTTAATAATCTTGAAGAGACAGCTGATGTCACAGAAAGTGCCATTTACCTGGCTCTCCCCCATCACTTCCGATTCTTGCTGCTCTACCCCTGTACTGACCATGTCTCCGGATGACCAATGGCATCTTGTGCTGGGATGGCTGCTTCTAGAGCTGCCATCAGATTTGAAAACCTCTACCAGGGGAGTCCATTCACATAGCAACCCAAGGGCCCTGATGCCCTGGACATGGGCCATGGTTGCTCTCCTCCAGAGGAGGTGTCCTACTCACAGGCATTGACCTGGAGATATTACCAGACCTGTAATCAACACCTTGGGATGACAGTGGTGCTCACCACTCATCCTGCACTGGACCTGTCCAGTAACTCATGTGGGCACCCCAGCCACGCCATCTACCATGAGAAGATGGGGATGAACCTGTCTAGTAACACATGTGGGCACCCCAGCCACGCCATCTACCATGAGAAGATAGGGACAAACCTGTCTACTAAGACATGTGGGCACTCCAGCCACGCCGTCGACCATGAGAAGATGGGGTTTACAAGTGACACACAATTCAATTGCTCAGCATTTGCATAGCACACTCAAGGTCCAAGGTTCAACACTAAAAACATCCAGTCCAAAAAACCCAACCTAAACCAAACCAAATGAAAACCCTTAAGTAACAAGAATCAAAACAAGACGAAAGGTAGCAGAGCTGGGAGCTGGGAGCCACTCCAATGCCAATGTCACCGAGGCTGAATTCCTCTATGATGACCAACACAGCATGCTTCCCGCTTGTCCTGGTTTGCTCTATTTACATGTGACCAGGGCAGACCACTGGGGCTACTTTCCCTCCAGTAAACAAGAAAGTCTCCATTTCACTAAATAGTGTGATAATGGTATGCCATATAACCTTCCAAATTATACTGTTCAGACAAGGTGAGATTTAGGGCTATGCAACACTTGTTGAAAAGGCCTTATGTGGTCAAAGTGGCTAAAATGCCATGTGGACCATTGAAAAGAAAGAAGATGTGACACATGGCAAAGACGGCCCATCGGCTAGAATGTAGCACTCTCCCGCTCTGGACCATGGGCTTACACCCAACTGTACCAAGTGGAGAGATTAAGCAAAGAGGACTGCAGACTTATTAGGGACTCAGTACACAAGCACAGACACATAGGCAGGGAGGCTTCTAAATAGCTCACAGGCCTTCAGGGAAAAAGTTGCTCTCCCTAACTTTCAAAGGAGTTTTCTAATTCTGAAAGACAAAAGGCAATTAATAGATGAAAGCGCCTTCAGAGCCGACCACGGGGTGGCTTTGCTGTGTCGGTCATTCCTTCTATGCATGGGAGAAAGCTGACACTGGGGAAAGAGACTGGCTTCTGAAAGGAGGAGGGCCTTCGAGTTCTCTTCCAGCAGCATACCTGTGCCCAGGTCTGAGCCAGATCAATGGAAGGAGCAGACGCATCCCCAGGAGAAATGGAGGGTCAGAAGGTAATCCTGGGCTGATGGACTAGTGAGACCAAGGTGGGAGCAGAAGTTGCCAGGCACAGCAGTCCTAGTCTCTCTAACCCTTCTCTCTGTCCACCAGGGACATGTTGGTGGACAGACTTTTGACTAATAAACCTTAAGACACAGCAACTTCCTCTAGCTCAGGGGACAGAAACCTTGGAGGGAGCAAAACCAAGTTTCACGATGCCCAAGCCAGCTACCTCACCAAGAGAAGCTTCCTCTTACCTTCTCCTCAGCCCTCTTTCCCAGGCCCCCAGCTACCACGTCCTAAGGAAGAAAGTGTTTTCATATAGTAAATAGGCCTGAAGCTTGAAGTCAGTTTAAGAGAACTCTGACATCAGGCCTCCGTTTGAAATGTCAGAAGAGATGTCATTATCTCTGTCCACAGTGTGTGTGGACAGCTGTTTTGATGGAACACCTAAACACTGTCCAAAGAGCTGAAGATGCAGGTATAATGCAGGCTGCACATCCCAGCAAACACTGTGTGGTACAGCCTGCCATCCACGCAGAACAGCACCTCAGCCAGGTCCTGCCTCTTTCTGGCCCTCACACGCTCCCTTTAGAGTTTCTGTACTTGTTGCCAGTCCGAAGCCTATGCTTCAGAGAACAGGAGAGCCAGGGAAACCCTCAGAGACAGCCTGTGTATAAGCCCTTTAGCCTGAAGGCATCCTAATCCAACTAAGAGGGTTCTTTATCTCACAGCCCGTCCCCATAAGACAAACATGGTGTGCCACGCTCCAGACAGAAGCTAGTTATCACTAATGCCTCTGACAGAACCCCAGAGTGTGCTCTTCCACTGAGCAGTGACCTGCAAGCAGCCGCAAGTAGCTTGGCTCACCAAGTGGTGTGTCTCAGACTGTTATCACTACTTCTTCCTCTGCGGACCTTGGACGTCTAGCAGTTTTCCTAATCTCATTTTCCTCTTTGAATGACAATGGCTTCCTGTCTCTTTCTAGTCCCTGGCCCTGACTTTGGTCCACATTCAGGGGTGGATCTCTTTATGCTTTCAGTTTGACATTCTCACCTCTCAGCACCGCCTCTGACAGCCTAGCTCTGCTGGAGCCTTATCTCCAGTGCTGTTCACTCCTTTGGTGGGTGGCTGGTCCTCCCTGTTTGTGGTTTCCCTCAGAGGTAAATGGTGGGGGCAGTGCTGATGAGAACAGGAGGGAGACGCTGGTCAGGCAGCCTTAGGGTAGGGACCCTGACAGTGGGCCGTTCTAAGTCTTGGAGAAGCTGAAAATGGCCTGTTTCTTTCTACCTTGGCCAGGGGGAACTTGGGTCCCTGACCTGTTTTTACTCTTTCTTCCTTTTTACACAACCTAAATGAGCGCTCCTGCCTGGAAACTATATGTGAGGGCGTAGCTGAGACTGACAGGCACTGGACATCTCACTGGAGGACCAAGTGGACTGACCGGCTCACCTCCCCATGCTCCACCCTAGCTTCTTCCATGACACCCCCAGACTATGCAGCTTTATAGTATCCCACTTTCTAGGACTACTCCTACTATACACAAGCTCTGCCTTCTTTTCTTGAGTTCCCACCTATACTCTTATGAAGCACCTTCCTGCTGTCTGTGAATGGCGCTGAGTTCCAGAGACAAAGAACCTGGAAGTCACGAGCCCCAATTTGTTTTGGTGGATGTTGGTTTGTCCAGGACTCTAGCACCCTGCTATGCTCATTTGAGATGAGAGAAAGGCTATGGCTCTCAGACTCCACATTTTCTCTGTCAATGTCACCCCTGCCGGGCCCTGCTGTCATCATCTGTGCTCTACTTCCCTGTCCTCTGGGTATCTCAGCTCCCCACCCCCTCACCACCCCCATGCTGCCTACTCCCCCAGACCTCAGATGAGCCCCACTGCTTCTGTTTTATACCTTTTTCTCAACCTGTCAGGCTCAGCAGAGGCAGGCCCAAGCCTCCTGTTGACACTTACAGTCCATGCATGCTTGTTGCCCAGCAACACTTTCCCTTCCGGTCTTAATGACTTCCCTCCTTACAGCCCTCCTGGCTGTCTTCCACCTTTGCTTCAGAAAGCCCTGGTCCTTCCTTACCTTTCCATCTCACACATTGCCCTCAAAAGCCCAGACTGACGTGATCAGAGGGCAGCCAGATGTCCCTATTTGTAGAATCTGTTCCTGTCCTGGTAATTGTGTCCTTGGATGCACCGGGTTTCTATGCCTGTCCTTGGCCTGCAAAGTCCAGCCCAGGCAGACAATCTTCTCCCTGAGGCCACCGCTGGCCACCACTGTGCACCTTCTCTTTTCCCTTCACTCAAACACACAGAATGACTGTTTTGGGAAAAGCTGGCCCATGTTTCATTAATGCACTGCAGGTACCGGGAGATAAAGGACTTTTTAACATAGCCAGCAAACAAACACAAGTTTATACATTTATGCAAACTAACATTGAAAATATTCCTTTAGATTTTCTGGGAAAAGTCTGATCACTCTGAGAATTCCTCTAAGGCTTTGCAATTCCTTGTCTCTTGAACTTATTGTTTGCTTAATTCTGCCCACACTCGGCCCCTGCCTCCTGGCATGGGCTAATTACTACCAGACAACACCGCTGTTTATTTCCTTCCTCTTCACTGTATGTGCAGTGAAACCAGAGGTGAAGGCAGTAACTGTTAGATTATCCCTTGGGTTTAATTTGCATTTACTTTCATCAATACGATGGGTCTCATCTTTGCCTTTTAACAATGCAAACATGCTTGCATTCTGCTTGATGGGGCAATGTGCCACTCAGCCCTGGAAGTTAGGAAGGCACTCTTCTCAGTGCAAGCCCAGGCTCCTGTCTGTGCCCTGCAGTTCTCTGCGGCCTCTATCAGCTGCCAGTTTCCACCTGTGCCAGACAACATGGTTCCTGTCTTCCGGAAAACTCCTGGAGACTACCCCTGCAGCTGCTCGGCTCTTCTGAGCACTGGAGCTGCCATAGACAAACTTCCTGCCCTTGGGTTTTCTCTGTGACCATGGTCTCTCTCCCATGGTTCCTTATCCTGAGGCCTTCTCAGTTGGGTTTATGATGGTTTCTGGTCCATGTTCTTCCACCCGTTACTCCTAACCTTCCTGAGCTCTGATGTGGCACTGTGTGGTGTGGCCTGACCTCATGGCTGCTCTCACTCTCTTCTGGGTACCAGGAAACTCCACGCTCATCATTGTTTCTGCTTCTGCCCCATAAACTTGGGCCCTCATCTCCTCCCCAGATTTCTGCTCTCTGCTTTCAAGGAGTTAAGGGGCTCAGAAATGACTAGCCTGGTTTCTGTAAGGCAGCAGACCTCTGTGAGCCAACAAAAGGGTTTGGCTCTCTTGTGTGTTTAGTCTTTTTGTTTGTTTGTTTGTTTTTCGAGACAGGGTTTCTCTGTGTAACAGTCCTGGTTGTCCTGGAACTAGCTCTTGTAGACCAGGCAGGCCTCGAACTCACAGAGAGCCGCCTGCCTTTGGGCGTGCACCACCATCGCCGGGCTCTGTGCTTAGTCTTTAAGAGCAACTCATGCTAATGTTCTCCCTAGTTATGTAGATGAAGAAACTGAGGTTCAAGGAGTGGAGTGTCTGCCTCAAAGTCCCATGGGTAATGAGTAACAGCACTGGGGCTCTAGCCCAGGCCTGTCCAGAACCTTAGCCCTGGCCTTGCAATAATAACCTGTGAGCACTTTCTTGATCTCTGAGACACGGAAAAGTGGCTTTGTTTTAAGTAGCTGGGGCAAGGTCTTGCTTGATGTTTCAGGGCTGCAGAGCCTGTGGATTTCAGGGGCTCTCTACAGGCACTAGAGGACCTAGCATGCCAGAAGGAAGATCTGCCCTCAGCTGTGGCAGGGTGAGGGGAAAAGCCCAGGCCAGGGAGCACCGTGTACAAGATCACCAGGAAGGAGCCCTGCAAGCTCTTTGGGAGTCCCTGAGCACAGGCACTCTGCAAAGTTGAAGAGCAGAAGAAATAGAACTGCCCCAAATCTGCAAGCCTCTGCTCTCAGTCTGCCTTCAGTCTGGGTGGTTTCCGAAGACACCAGGATGCACAGGAAAAGGCCCTGACCACCCAGGTGGGTAGTGTCTCCAGGCCTGGTGAGGTTCAGAGGCATGTCTGGCTTCAGGGACACCTGGCTGGCCCTTCAGAAAGGAAAACACTTGTCAGGAGCTGGGGGCTTGAAAAGCTCTAAGGGGAAAACAGAAACCTCTCCTGGGGTGACTTTCCTATTGATCTTTTGTCTCAAGTGTTCCCCTTGGAGATGAACAAGAAACACTTCTCTGAATAATTCATAGGCCCTGAGGTAGAAAGAAACACGCTACTTCTTTTTTTTTTTTAAATAAGGACTGGGCACATTGTGTTTAATCCTTCTGCAACATTTTAACCAAAGCTGGAAGACCTGAAAAGCTCTTAACACAACCTTCTTTTAACAGTGAGACAAAAAAAGCCAGGTAATATCTTTAATCAAACAGAGAAATGTTTGGATAATATGTAAAATTATTTACAAAGCTGCATTGAGTTACAGATTGCTCATAAAAGGAATCTGAAAAAAAAGTGAGTGACGGTAATTATTACAAGGCTGGATTTATTTCTGAAACTGAAAATGAGTGCCTCTGGTTTTCTATTTAATGAACACCTACTAGGCGCCAGGAACTCTGCTGAGCTACTGAGTCATTTTGTTTAGTTCTCGCACAAGCCACCAGGGTAAACAGCAGCCCCAAATCACAGAAATGCCAAGGTTTCCGGCTGAACAACAAATCCAGGTTCAGGTTCAGAACTAACCCTCAGATGCAAATTCCCCCAAAAAAGCATTTTCAATTTGTCAACATTGTCCTACCAAAAGCCAGCAGTTCTAGCTCAGTCCTCTACACTGCTCAGCACTGGTGAACAATGGAGTGATGGCTTTGGGAGCTTTCTGAGCTCATTTTACTGATTAGTTGCAAAACTACACCCTCTCAGTTCTGGACACATACATAGCCAGTCTAACACGACTTCTTGCAAAAAGGACATGGAGGCACAGAGAGCTTCTGGACCCTTCTTGGGCTTAAAGAGAGTGAGAGGCACCACTAGGACCAGACCTGTGTCCCAGGATTCTGTGCCCATGCCCCACCTCACACATGCTTGTCTGATGATAGCTATGAGCTCCCCAGAGCCACAGGTGTGAAAGACACCAACCTCACCTTTCCTGCAAGGCAGTCCTCTTTCATGTGGACTATTAAATGAGAGGCCCTCTGCTAAGAACCAAATGATCTCAGAACTTGAGCTTGGCATACTGGTCCAGAGGAGGCTCTGTGGCTTTCCACCAGCTTAGAACACAGCACAGACCCTTGTGTTCAGTCAGAATCCCACAGAAAGGAGACACAGATGGGATGTTCAGTTGGGAAGGACATCCCATACACACCCCTGATGGCCACAACCTTGTGGAATGATACCAAGATGGCAAGGGGCCTACTCTAAGGCCTCTCAAAGATGGCCTATTCCCCAGGGGTGGAGGGTAACAGGGCAATGTGCTCCTCTTCTGTCTTGGGTAACCGGAGGAAGGGCATATGGATTTCTGAAATTGCCACAGGTACACATAAGGTGGCAAATGGCCAAACATCTCTCCTCTATAAAATGGGCCAGTGTCCTGGAGTTAAGCTGGATCCTCCAGCTCCCTCAGAGTAAGAGGCCTTTGAAATCTCTAGTATGGACACTCCCTTAAGGCAGCTGCGGCAAACAGTGCAGAGGCCCAGATGGTAATGATGTCGACCAACACTGAGATTGTCCTTATCAAACTTAGAGCCACAAGGTGATCTGGACTGCTGACCTGATTGCCCCACGGCACCTAGTAGGACCTTAGTAGGAGAGTTGAGGCTGGGTACCATCATCTCCAAAGGTAACACAGAAACTGACTGCTTTGTGCCATGTGATGTTTCAACAGGCTAACTGTATTTGGCTTTGGGAACTGAAGCACATGGGGATTGAGCCCCAATCCAGGAAATGGGAATCCCGGTCTTGGTCTCAGACTCACCAGTCGCTGCATGCTCTTCACATGAGTGGGGCTGATGGATAAGGCTTCTTCATACCACCGCCGGGCCTCATCGAAGTTTCCTCGAAGCTCCGCAACCTGGCCCCGCATGTATAGCACATTGTGGGACATTGGGAAGAGGTTGGCAGCTTCTTGGGTACAGGCTGTGGCTTCAGCAGGCTTTCCAATGCCAATGTAGACCTCAGCTGTGGGCGAAGAGCAGACAACAGATGCTGTCCCAAATCATTGCCCTCAGAGACCCTGTGGCAGCTGGTATTCTGCTTGGGGACTTTCACATTCCAGGAGTTTGGCAGGGCCCAGAGCCAGCTGTCTCCTACCCCACTGGACATAGCTACAGACCAACAGTCTTTTGTGCCCAGGTCACTTGTGCTTTGGTCCTTGAAGGGCACACATATGCCACTACCAAACCTATGGCAGTGAGATCTTCCTGGGCTCTGCCCCAACCTCTGAGGACAGTCGTCCCTGGGCCCTTCAGCATAAGGCAGAAGCTGCCCTTGGTTCTGCTCATCATAGAGAAAGGGCAGAAATGAACGCAAGGACAAGTGGACCAGAGGCACACAGCTCCACACAGAGAAGTGGCTCTGCCCTGCGGAGCTTGCTCTTCTGAGGCTAAAAGCACAACAAAGGGCCTTCTGGGGCTTGGTACATCCAGAAGGGGTATTTTTTTTATGAAACTCAAAGGAGAAGTCTATTAGAGACATCTATGAGAACTGAACTTGGATTAGGAGCTGGCAGATATCTATCTTTCAAGTCACCTGTGAGTGGCAGGCAGCCCTTGAAAGCACAGCACTGGCTATTCCCTGTCACTTGGGACAAGTCAACAGGCAGACAGAGGTAGGCTATAGAATCTATGATCCCTCCAAACTTTCTTTTACCCCAGACTCCCCGGAGAGGGACACCATAGAGGGCAGGGATGTGCTAGCCTGGGGTGCAAAGGTGCTGAGAGCATGCCTGTTCTGTTCTCCAGAACTTTCTCTTTCATTCAGAATTCATGTGGGTTTTCTGTCACCCTTCCAAGCCATCAGAGCCCAGAAGCCCCTATCATCCTCAGACTTCATTTCGCCAGTGTTTTGCTCTGTCTGGGGGAGGGGCCAGCATGGAGTGGAGGTAGAAATTTTGTTGTAGTATTGCCTCACCCTGAGCATTTCCGAGACAGACCCCAATGATGGGCCCTGCAGTCCCCAAGCTGAGCATAGCCCAGGCCCTGCCCTCACTGAAAGCCTACCCACTGTCTTTGCCAGGTCCTTAGCCACACAGCTTCCATTTGTCTCTGGGCCTTTGCCTGGCTGTGCCAGTCTTTCAAGAGTAATTCCTTTCCCGGGATTCAGCGTGAGAGTGAGGCACACTCTTCACCCCACTTGTGAGTCACTTCACCTTTCAGGCCACGACCCAGCTCTTCTGACTCAGGAGCTTTCTCAAGTGGAGTCACTCCTTTGGAGACCTTGACTCATCAGTGTGAAGAGCCAGAAGGCTGCAAGGCAGAGCCTCTTCCTGCCACCACACCGACGAAGTTATGTTCTTGTCACTCACCCACTCTGAACCATGGGCTGGGTCTGAGCCTCCCACCCAACTCTCTCACTGTCTAAGAATTTTGTATATCCACAGAACTCCTGTCTTTGGGATGCTGAAGGTCTTTATTTGGTTACCTGAATTGTCATTAGCATCTGTGCCCGCCATTTTGCACACCCCGGTCTTCTCATCCCACATGCCTCTCCAGCTCCCCTGTGCTGATCGTATGGATTCTTTTCGCAAGGCAGCTGCAGTCTCTCTGTCTCTCTTCCCATCATCCCATCTGCACCCCTGGCAGATAATCTACAGTCCAACACTTCTCTAACACTGATCTTGTCGGGGCCGCCAGCAGCCCCCTCCCTGCAGGTCCACTGGATAATTTGTCTTTATTGTGCCATACAACCTCTTTCAGAAGAGTTCTTCCTAGCCTGGGGAGCATGACCCCAATTTAGATCCTCAGGCCCCATGTAAAAAGCCAGGTATAGTTGTGCACGTTGAAGCCCCAGCTGTGGGGCGGGTTAGAGACAAGAAGGCCACTGGGACTTGCTAGCTTGCCAGCCTAACACAAAATGTGGATTTCAGGTTTCGTGAGGCTATATCAAGAAAGCAGGGTGGACAGCTACAGGGAAGACACCCAGAAGCCTCCTCTGGTCTCCACACACCAGCACACACATGCATATACATAGCACACACAGGCACAGCTCTCCCTCTCACACACAGATGTACACACATTTGAACTGCACTAGTGATTAGAGTCTGCTGCATGTTGAGCATGTCACTGTGTGATCTAGTCTGACTGTTCCAACTTGTTCATCTGTTTAATGGGATGAAAAGTAATTTGCCTGTATCCTCCCACGAGCAAGAGGAAGGAGTCAGAATCATATGTGCTGGGGATCAAACATGTAAATATGCTCTCATGGAGCGACATGCCCAGCCCTTACCTTCCTTTTTGTTTTAGGGTCTCACTAGATCAGCAGGCTGATTGTGAACCAGCTTTGCAGTCCAGACAGGCCTGAATTTGTTTTGTCAGTAATTTTGTTTCAGCCACGAGATAAATAACAATCCTACACTCTGAGCTTCCCTCCCTTGCTCCTACCCTTGCTGTCTTCTGTCCATTCAACACTTACTTGGAGGGAGCTTTTAGAACCCCATTCAGACCTTCTAGCTTTTCAGAGCTCCTAGGCTGGAGTTCAAAGATCAAATATGGCTACTGGAAACAGCCTAATGTGCATGACCTGACCCTGGCCACAGACCTCACTGCCTCCCTGTGGGTCCCATAACTGCATTTTCTTTAAGTTTCATGCCAAAGCCTTTCGCTCTCAAAGCATCTCTCAGAGCGCATGCTACATGCAGCACTCTCGAGCTGTGCCATGCAGGGTGGTGCTGCACCCCTCTTCATTGTTCCTGACCAGTGCTAACCAAACTTCTGGTCTGCTTGAATGTACTCTATTGCTTCCTGCTTCTGGCTCTGGCAAGACCTTTTGTTCCCAGGGGTCACAGGAGCTGCACTGTTTGTTCTCGGCACTTGGCACATGGAAGTCACTGGCTTCTGTAACTGTTGTTCTGCACCTGCAGACCCTTCCTAGGCAGGGACTGAGTGTCTGTCTCCCTGACCACTGCACTGCAGAGCCTGGCACAAAACCAGACACTAGACAACACTGCATGGAACCACTGAAGGTCTGAGCAGGGCTGTGGGCTGCACACTTGGTTCTGAATTTAGGCCTTCCAACATGTGAGCCTTGCAACCTGAGACGAGTGACCTGGCAACTCTGCCTCAGTTATGACAGGGACGCAACAAGTCATAACACAGGGCTCTTGGCACAGTATCTGAGCTATACTTTGTGCTTCCTAAGGGCCAGCTATAAGAAAGGTAAAGACTATTAACCCAAATCCCCACAGACGGAGAAGAGGCTGATGGAACAGGGCTGATCCCCAGAACTCTGTGTCCAGTTTACCACATGTCTAGGAACCATAGTCACTTCCTCATGGTGGACGAACCACAGTTGCCTCTAGATTCTGCTGATGCAACCTCATGGTGGCTGAGAGAAGCTGAGGAGGGGAAGGGTCAGACTAAGGAAATTATGACAGTATCACAGCTTCAAATTCCCAGCAGAAATCAGAAAATCTGATCTTGCACATCTAAGAATAGCTGCTGGTTTCGGCTGTGAGAGGTGCCAAAGTAAAAGCTATAATTATTAGTGAGTAACAAGCAGAAATTAACCACCTACCGCAGAGGCATTTTTAGCTGCCATCCCACTGTGGGTACCCAGAAGCTGCCTGGGTTGGAAGGGGTCTGGCTGGGCTCTGAATTCCTGGACAGTGAGGCCTGCTGAGTTTGGAGAGAAGGGCTCACTCAGCTCCAGCGGGTCTGTGCTGAGGGGCCACCTTGAAGTGTCACCATTGTACTCTAGCCTTTCCTGGGAAGACTGTGCCATGCTCACAGCTCTCTAGTGGGGCTCCCCTGCTGCAAGTCAGGGGGTGCTCCCTCCTGCCCTTCTCTGTGGGATACTGGGTACTAATGATGCCAGAAGATTCTTGGCACATTCAGAAAAAAGCAAAAGCTAGGAAGCTGCTTTCTAAGTATCATGGGGAGCTCACAGGCTGCAGGCAAAGATGATTAAGTATAATCCTCGTGGGTGTGGGCAAATGCAAAGAAAACAGAAGGACTGGGGAGATGGCGCAAATGGCAAAGTGCCTGAGTTTAATTCTCAGAACTCGCATGCTGGTAGCATCACTGCACTGGTGGCAGCGAAAGGGGGATTTCTGGAACTCCTTGGCCAGTTAGCCTAACTCAGTGAGTTCCAGGCTTGTGAGGGACCCTGCCTTAAACAAACAAGCAAAAAGGTAGACACTATATGTGGAATGATGGCCATGATTGTCCTCTAGCTTCTATGTGTTGCATACATGTGCATTACTGCACATGCACACACACACACACACACACACACACACGACACTAGTGAATTTCCTCAACACAGAATAAGTGGTTTATGAGTCAAAAGGAGATGCTTGATATCTAAGGAGATAAGTGGGCAAAAGCCATACGCAGCCAATGAAAACACCACCTTTCATGCATCCAACTGCAAAGATCCGGGGTTTTGAAAATGCATGGTATTGGCAAGGAGATAAGAAAATACAGTCACATGCTGTTGATTGGAACAGAAATTGGTACAGCTCCGTGGGAGGACTACATTTATCCAAATTAAAGAGTGTACACCATTTGACCTATCAGATCCACTCCTTGGAGTTGACCTTAGAAACACAGAACAACACATATCAGAATACTTACTGAAATGCTGTCTGCAATGGCAAGGTATGAGAAATGATGATGACGCTGACATCATGATGCTCCCTACCATGGAATTATAGCATGCAGTGGTAAGAAGTGTAAGTCAGCACTACATCGGCTGACACACAATGACCTCCTAGACCGGAAGAGGGCATGGAGAAAGGGCGACAGGGACAAAGCAGATCCCAGAACTAGCACCAATGTGTGTAGCAGGTGACACAGGCACAGGGACAAGGGGAGCCTTCCCACTTTACATCTTTCCCACCTGTTCAGTGTGCACTATGTAAGTGTGTTACCTGAAATTACTTAGATTCATGTCATTGGTCAAAACAACCAAAGAACACGCATGCACAGCCCAGGCTGTGTTGGCTACCAAGAGTCCTAGTGGAAGTTTGCAGTCCTGCAGTCAGGGCTTCCAAGACGAATGAGGAGGTGGTGAGGGGAGGGAGCGCCTACCAGGAAGAGAAGGGCCCTCTATAATCAAGCATCCCTCACTCCATGCTCCAGCTGCCTGTTCCCGGGGGGCTCATATGTCATGCTCACAGCTTTCTTGCCCTCAGAAATACGGCCCAGAAACCCTGATATGCATGGCTAAAACCTGACACTGTCTCAGACAGAAACCTTTCTTTCCTGAGAGACTCAAATCCAGGCAACCTCCACCACAGGCTTCCGTCACAAGGTCCCACCAGGAAAACTGGACAGCTAGGTACAGGCCCATAAACACCACAGAAAGAGCATAGTTTTGGAAGCCAGGCCCTGATTGGTTCTCTAACCCCTGCAGACTGTATGGGATCTAGAGCTGTTAGGGTTGATGATGGACACAAAACCCTGATGTCACCTGCTCTCCATAAACTGTGAGAGGGAGGCAATTTACCTTACTTCTCGGAGCAGTCAAACAAGTCACACGGGTGAACCCCACAGTTCAGGAGCCGCCCATTTCCTTCTACTGTCACTCCTTTAAGGGTTATGCGAACACGGAAAGAGGTGACAGAGCACAAATGCCTTCATCCACCCACATGACACACTATGCTCACTGTATGTACACATGCACATCTGCCCAGAGGCTGGAAGGCAAGATTAGCATCTGCTTTCCATAGTTTCATCCCAGTAACCTGAAAAATGCTAAAGTCACACCCGTTAGCTAGTAATGAGGGCATTACTCTGAGCCACAGCAACAAAACTGAAACATTATTCTGAATGCAGTCTGTCGTTGAGGTCGCCCCTATTCTAGTAAAACCTATAGCATTTCCTTCCCAGGAGTCATGGAGGGCCATGCAAACAGGGGCAACAGCCCTGGACACCTGAGTGGGGGCAGGGATGCGGTGGGGTGGGATGGGATGTCAGGACTGTCTAGGTCAAACTTTTCTGGCATTTTGTAGTGCTCAGTTTTACATGTTCTGAGAAGGGCCTGGTAAGATGGTTCAGTGGGCAAAAGAGCTTCCCATGCAAGGCTATGTGCTCTTTCAAAAACTAGACTTCAAGTCCATGGAAAAGACAGTTCTGACCTGTGCCAGCCCTGCATGTCAAGCCAGGCTTCCTGATCTGGTCATTAAACAACACTGTCCTCTCTCTATCTTCTGAGGTCACTGTCCATATAGGTGACTGAGCAAGATAGCATCAGACTCCTGTGCAGTGACAGGCTGTTCTGGAGAAAGCTGGGAAGTTGCCTCCCTGCTGGGTCCTGGCTGTCAGAGGCAGCCTGTCTTGACCTCTTTGGGGAGTGGGTGGAGGAAAAGGAACAAACACACACACATGAATCAGCCTTCTTTTGTACTTAGAAGAATATAATTTGCTAATTTACAGCAGTAGTTATGGGTCAATTAAGGATGCTGACACAGACGATGCAGATGGGCTGGCCCGTGGCTGGCAAGCCAGGTAAATCAGCTATGCTTTCACAGACACACATCTGCTGATGGGGACACACAAGCAGGACATCACACAACTGGCCCAGAGAATGACGGCATAAACAGATGGACAACTTGTGGTAATGAGCACTCTTCCCAGTGAGACTTGGGCTCTGAGCATGTTCCCTGGTAGTGATGAGCCCAAGAAGGGTCCACCAGGGTGCTGCAGATGAAGGGGTAAAACTTGAGAGAAAGGTTACTTTTTGCAGAAATAGAAATATGCATACACACTAATAGTCATCACTTTCTTGGGAGCTTTGCAGCTGGGGGTAGCCTTGTGCAGCCAGGGCATAAGGGATTATACTTCCTCGGGGTCAGTTTCCAGAATAGGGGCTGCTGCTACTGTTCCTACTCTCTGCAGGCTATCAGGTCTGCCTTTGGAGGGAAGTGGGGACACCAAATATATTGCCCTGCCCTGGCTTCTTTAAAAGCATCTGTGCCACCAACACTTCCTATCCCATTGCCTGGAGACTCAGAGTGGATGGTGAGATGCGCTAAAGCATTGTGTTCTTGACCCTTGGAGATGGGTGCTATCCTAATCCTACATGTAAATGAGTAAACGGAGGGGAGAGGTAGGGTGGGGCTGGATTCTTCTCTGTCACTTGTAAAGACAGCACGAGGTGCAAAACACTGGCCCTTCTATAGTACAACAAACCCCCAACCTGCAAATTCCTCAGGGGTCCTCAGTCCAATTTTCTACTGAATGCCTACTCTGGGTCAACTGTAGTCACTGAGGAAGGATGAGGAGATGCATGGTAGCTCATGGCCCCTGTACAGATGCAGTGTCAGTTTGGTGCTTGGTCACAAAAGCTTTAAGTTCTCCTAAAGGCTGAGGGGTTCTGGGCTAAACAGCTGACTGTGCCTGCAGAATCTAGCAGTCTTAGGATCAGCAGCAGGTAGTGAAGAAGGATAAGTAGATGAAGAGGCACATGGGGCCAAGGGCTAAGTAAGAGCAGTACCTGCATGGAGCCAGATCTGTGCCAGCGTCATCCAGGGATGCAGCGGGCCCTGCTTGGGGGCACTGCTCTGCAGAGATGAGGCTACTTCTGACAGTGCTTGCTCCACTCTTGAGGCTGCTACGGACGTGGCATGGACAGAGCCTGTGGGAGGTTTCAAGACTATGTTAGGTGTTAAACTATATACCCAACCAACGACCCCTCCCAAACACAGACATGAGTATGAACATACACACACCCTTTCCCCAGGATGCAAGTTATTGTTCTTAAAGAAATGGGGGGGAGGACAACCATGATGGCCTGTACCTTAGTTTCCCCCTCTGTCTAGCTGATCCTTTAGTCCACACACAGGGCACATGCTATGCTAAGCACTCTCCATGAGCTCAGTCTGGCATGATGTGAGTGCTGGGGCAGGAGGGGAGTGCAGCTTGACACACAACAGGGACCCAAGATTAACAAACAGCATCAGGGTTGGACTACAGTAGCACAATACAAATCACCCTGCTCTTAGGGCCTAAACCAAGTAACTGTGGGTGGCAGCAGGGAAAAGCCATGCTTGTTTCCTGGTATAGTATCTGGAGTGGATGGCTGGCCATTCTCAAGACAACCCTGCATCCTTTCCTTCAAGAGATGGGCAACACCATGGATGGAGAAGCAAACTCTATGACTTGACTAAACACTGGAGAGAGTACATGCTTGCTTTGTACCCAGCATTGCCTGTTGTTGAGACTGACAATGGAGTAGAGGAGAATGGACCGGATGCTCGAGCTTCGAATACACACCCATTTTCTAAAACCTGCTTTCCTGAAAGGCCATTGGGCACATGTGCCAGGCAAAGGCATAGGTATGGTGCATGAACCAAAAATGGAATGTGGGCCTGATGACTAGAGCCCACAGCCTTAACCAGGAGCTTGTGCCCCACATCTTCCCAACACTCAGTCGTAGAGGCATGGCTCAGAACTAAGAGGAAAGTTCTGTTATTTCTTTCTTTCTTTCTTTTTTTTTTTGGTTTTTCGAGACAGGGTTTCTCTGTGGCTTTGGAGCCTGCACTGGAACTAGCTCTTGTAGATCAGGCTGGTCTCGATCTCACAGAGATCCGCCTGCCTCTGCCTCCCGAGTGCTGGGATTAAAGGCATGCGCCACCACCGCCTGGCCAAGTTCTGTTATTTCAATTTAGAACTACTCATACACACACACACACACCATTATTAATTTATCATTTATCAGGAAGTTCAGCATGGACACAAATACTGCAACATTGTTAGTGGTAACAACTATGAATTCAAGATTTACAACAGTGAAAAACCATGTAAAAATAAATGCTCACTACAGAAAACAAGTTCACCATATACTGGGTAATACAAAATTGTGAATATAAAAAATATCTCAGTTGGGCTTTGGGATGTGCTATTACTTAGTTACATTATTATTATTATTTATGGGTTACTTAGAGGCTTGGTAAACTAGCATGGTGTTTCATGCCTCTAATCCTAGCACTCAGGAAGCTGAGACAGTACTGTGAATTTAAGTCTAGCCTAGGCTAAGTAGTAAGGCCGTCTCAAAAACCAAAAACGAAACAAAAAGATGTCACAGCAACAAATGGCCATTCATATTATTTAATTGCTTCAAGGAGGTAGAAAGATGGATTCTTCTAAATGCTTTCAGATTTTTGATGGAGGTTTGGTGGACAGAATCCAAAAATCTATGGAAGGAAGGCCATTCTACCATCCATGGATAAACCTACCTAGACAGGCTCTGGAAAGTTCTGGAGGGGACACCAGCCCCAGGAGCCCTCAAGGTTCTCCAGAGAAAGCTGCTGCCCAAGAGTAAGGAAACTGATGATAATACTTCACAGGGAAAACCCATGAAGCCCAGCTAAGGATCTATGCTGCTTTACACGAAATATATCTAGGGCTATTCTTTTAAATATAAATAGCAAAATAGTTTACCTGCCACAGACATTTTTGTTTGCATTTTGCTGTAACTTTTACATGTGTGTACATGTTCATGTGTGTGCATACGCACATGTGTGAGTGAGTGTGCAACACCAGGGGACAACCTTGGCTGTCATTCCTAGAGCTTTCCACCTTGTGTTTTGAGACAGAGTTTCTCACTGGCTTGGAGGTCTCTGGAAAAGGTTCTTAGAGCCCCTTCGGAGGCTAGAAAATCATGAAGCTCCCAGAGATTTATTGGGCTTTGTCTACTGATACTGGCACATTATGAACTAAAACATGCTCAACATGCTCACTTATTTAATTATTTAGAGATAATAATGCACTATGGCTATAGAAAAATGGTACAAACTTTGTCCCACAATCTACAGATCCCTTGCTAAAGATCTGTGGCTTTTGGAAGAGCTCAAGTTGATTTGGAGATTGTTTTTTTTGGTCTTTTGCTCAAGAAAGAAACTATATGGTTCTTACTAAACTCCTGCCCAAATTAGTTTTCTTTGCAATATCTATAACATGACAGAATTCATTAATGTTTAGTGTAATAATAATACATGATAATGACGACAGTGGTGCTGATGGCGTTGATGGCAGTGGTGGGGATCAGTTTTACAGAACAGGTTACATTTTAGGCTCCATGGATAGCCTTTTGCACTGTTCAAGTGATAGAATTGAGATCTGATGTGTCATGTGACCAACCAGAGCTATACAACCAGTTGGTGGTAAGACCAGGATGCAAACACTATCTGACTTTAATCCCAACCTCCACCTCCAGCCAATAAGGAGGCTGCAGACAGCCTCTTACCGTCCTCAGTAAGAGAAGTCTTGGGTCCTCAACTTCTACACGAGTGTCATTATCACCGTGCAGACAACAGGCTTGTTGCACTGGCCTGCCCTACTTGACTGTGTGGCTACAAGACAGCAAGGTATCTTCTGTTCAGGCTTTTTCAAAGTCATTACAGCAATATCCAGCCCAGCCTAGGTACTGGGTAGGTGCTTGTAGAATCAATAAGACAGTAGTGTGGACAAATATATTTTTTTTATCACATTCAGGTGAGATTGTGTGTGTTCAATGTGGTATGGCTGCAAACTCTATGACATTCAGAAAATACACGTCGGTGTGCTCCGTTCTTCCTAATAATGGTAAAAGGCTCTAACCTTCACTGCTTCTGAGGGCTTTTTCAGTGTATCTGTCACATTTCTAGAGATCTAGAATTAAGGACTGATGTCATTTAGTGACTCTCTCCCTCTAATGACACTAAACCACTGAAGAGAGGGGATGGAGAGGGTGATCAGGAATCTCTGTTCAGTCAACTCCTTGTAACATGTATCACATGGGCTGAAAGCCTTGCTCTGATGAACTCTAGATATTAGGGAATTCAAAGGCTTTTAATAGCAGGTAACAAACAATCGTGGCCAAAGTACACAACAGTTAGCATCTACTGTTCTTTGCAATGACATAATAAGTAAGTCTTCCACTGGGTTAGAATGTGGAAACAGCCAAACAGCAGCCATGTTATTGTTGAGTGGAACTGAAACAGTAAGCGGGAGTCTGTGTGGTTGTGACTTATGAGGTCACACACCGGAAATGCTGGTGCTCAGCCTACTGTGTTTAAGGAGTTCCTCTTTTCTCACCAAAGAAAGTTCACACCGTGAGTGACCCAGGGGGAAAATGGAGCAGAGTCTTGGAAAAGGAATCCGAAGGAAGACTAAAGGACATATTTCCAACTTGAAATCCAGTACTCTGGAGAGATGCTTCCAAATTATCAGGCTCAACAGATGAGCCAGGCAACATGCCCAGGCCGCTCGCATCTCTTATTTATCACACTAACTTGAGAAGCTCTTATCACTGCTGTAACCCAGGGCGTGCAGGGCTGTGTGCTGCAGCTGCCATGCCCTGCCAAGGAGATAAAGCTTCCCTTCCCTTAGGACACGGTGGCTGGAAAAAGCTACTGCAGGATCAGCTCAACTAGAACATATGGAGGCAGGAGAGACTATGCCCTAAAATCTGCCTCAAGGTTTGTGAGCTAACTGCTCAAATGGTCCAAAGGGATCAGATGCCTTGAAATGAAACCTGCATTTCCTTGGCCCATGTATTTTGTCACCTTCCTGCCCTGAAAGGCTGTCTGGGACACCTAATGAAAAGGCTAAGTGCCAGCTGAAGAACTGTTCTGGTTCCTAACCTAGGGTTTCTTCTAGGTTCTGCAGGTCCACCCTGGGATGGAGGAGATCAGGAACAAGGGTGAAAAGACCTCTCTCCATGGTAGAGAACCAAGCCCTCAGACAAACCCAGGCTCTGAACTTCTCCTGAGCTTTCCTATCAGAAACCTTGCCATAAGTAGAATACTGGCAATGGCTGGCTTCAATTGCTTTTCAGCCGAAGCCTTGGCCAAGCTCCTTTGCACCATAGAAAGAGACACCTGTGTTGATTTCAATGTGGCAACTACATATAAAGTCTTCTTAGCCACTAGAGTTCATCATTCAAAGGGACCCTAGAGGCAACAATTTTGCTAGGTGTGGTCACCCTGCACTTTTCACAAATTGGGGCCCAAGTGAAGGGCATATATTTCTCTTCTGGCTCCCCTATTTGGCTGTCTGGTGGGACCAGACAAGTGGCTGTAGATGGAAGAACCCTGCAATTCCTTTCTCCTCCTGTGTCTTCTCAACATGGAGAAGGTGAAACCTTGTCTATCTAGTGACCTAGTGCTTATCCCAGAGCTGGGAACAATGGACAGTTGTCATGTCATGCGTGAGAAACACCTTTACCAAAAAGAGAGACAGCAGTAGACACACAGGACACATACTTGCCAGGATTTGGGCAGCTCTTTGCGCCCTGGCCCTGGAGGATTAACTGGGTTACATCATATGATGAATGTGGGAGAGTGATGGAGCATGTAGCTGCTACCCCCTACTCATCACCCACATTCTTTCTGCTGGCTGCTCCTGCAGCCCATACCTGCCTTCCTCACATCTTTTCTGGAAAGAACCCAAGCCAGCCAGCCACTCTGGTGTCTGGTGTGTAGCAATCATGGGCTTATGGAGCTCAGCTCTCATATCCCTCTGCTCCCCAATGAGTCAGGGCTGTCAGTCAAAGGACTTTATTCAGTGTCCATCACCTAGAAGCTGTGCCCCTAAACCAAAGCAGAAAGTGATCCTCTGTTTTTTGTTTACCCCTAAAGACCCTGAGTTCCTAACAGCAATCTGAATGACTGAGCATTCTGCCATCCAGCCTACTTAAGTGATTCTCATTGTAACAGGAAAAGACTGTCTCTTAAGACACATGGAAGTGCATCTGCCCGACACTGCAGTCCGCTGGCAGCTGTGGCCTTGTGTCCATACCTGCCTCCTCCACATCAGCACATTCTGATGGGATTGCCACAGCTCTCAATTTTTGGAGGAAGATGAGAGAGGCCACTCCTATTTCACCCACCAAATTAGGCCTATTATCTGTATTTGCTTCACATTAAAAGTTCTGGTTCTCTTCCCATAGTCCCTGGGGCTTAAGAATGGCCTGCCTGCCTTTTCTGAGGCAGTGACTCTCCCACTGGGTTACTATACATCTTCCTTATCTGTGAACATCACCATCACCCCTCTCTGGGACATGCCTATCAGTGTGAAAGCAGGCCAGGGCCACAGCAGCTCAGCGGGTTGCTCTAATAAACCTAGGCCACTGTTGTCAGTAGAACATCCATTGTACCCTGAGAGAAAAACAGACTAGGCTGGCCACATCCACAGCTCCAAGATGAATCCGTTTTCCAGCTACTTAACAGGGTTCAACCAGTTAACACACAAAATGTCTTCTCCTGAGAAGGAGAAGTTCTTTCCGGGGAAAAGCTTTGGAGCAGGAGCCCATAAGGCAGGGAGAGACAGGGCTATGTCATCTCCAGGGGACATGCGTGGCTGAAGCAGTAGAGCCAAGGCTGGTGGGCATGAAGCATAAAGGGAAGCCATTCACAAGCATGCAGGGGATGCCAGCTGTCAGGGTGCTCCACAGGGGCGGCTCTGGCTGGAGACAGTACCTTCTGGAGGACTACAGCAGGCAGCAGCTTCCTCAGAGGCTCACCCACCCCACTGCACATTCACTCAGGCCATTGAGTGCCCTCTGCCTGGGGAGGCTGTTCTGAGCTTGGCATGGTTACTCATGACTGTAGCACTATGGGGAACACCTGCCAGGCTAGGTGTTGCCCTGTCTGAACACCCACTTCTATACTGACTTGCCAAATGCTTATAATCTCATTCAGCCTTGTTTAGAGAAAGGTACCACAGAATTAAGGATAATTATGTTAAATTAATATTGACTATATATTAATATTAATCATGTTAACTTAATAAATAGCAAAGAAAGGTTGTATTTGAAAAAGATTTTATCTATCAGGTAAACTTCTCAAAAGTAGTGGGGGTTATCATTAATGTTTTCATACATATATCTTCAAGAACTCTATTAATAAGAAACAGAGGGTAAAATATGCCACTGGACTATTGACTTTCAGATTGTGATATTCATTAATGTCTGAGGGTATAACATTACCACTAGTCATGATGAAAAGTAAAAGCCCATTTCTCTCTTGCTCTCCCTTCTTGTCTGATTTTAGACTTCGCTCCCTCATTGTTTTGTTTATCCTCCTCCTCTCCAGGGATTTACTCTCAAACAGAGCTGCACCCTTCCCAATCAGTCATGGGAAGGTTGGAGCCAAGAGCCCCAGGCAGCCTCGTTTATTTTATCACATGTTTGGAGAGGAGAATGAAACTCCACATACTTTCTCCCCAATAACAACTGCTAGAGCCCCTGAGAGCAGGGCCTCTGGGGTTCAGAGAGTGGGGTGGTATGGAGGGAGGCCTGGCTCTCAGCTCACCCAGTCTCTTCCAGACTTGACATCTGGAGAGTCCCTTCCTTTGAGAGTCTCCACTTCCAGGCACGTGATTGGCCTTAAGCTCTGGATCATGCACTGGCAGATCACACAGGTGCATGTAATTACAGTATTATGTTTACAGTTTTACAGATGAGGAGGAGTCTTCCTCTGCAGAACTGGCTCTTCCCAGAAACTTGGATTATTTTGTGAAAAATATTTAAGTCTTTTGTATAAATATAACATGTATCAAATAAAGCAATAAGACTGTTGAAAGTTTTAATCTAGTCTAGTTTTTAAAAAAGTCAGTTTTTTTTTAACTTTCTCAGAGAAGCTTGGTGTTAAAGGGGTCTGGTGGTAAAATCTTGGCGAGCTTTAAAGTAATGAAAATGCCAAAATGCACAGTTTCCTATTATGGACTGCTTTTTATTTGTGTGTGTGTGTGTGTGTGTGTGTGTGTGTGTGTGTGTGTGTGTGTGTGTGTGTAATAGATGACACGTTTCCATGACTACTGAGGCCAGGAGAGGGCATCAGAGCCTTTGGAGCTGATATTACAGGCCACTGTGAGCCATCTCTCCAAATCCACTGTGGAGGGCTGGGAGTCATACCCATCCCATTGTGCCAGAGGTGCTTCTCATCTACCTTCCTCTGTAGTCCTCAGAGTAGCACTGCCTTGGCTAGGTTATGCCCCGGAGTCTCAGGGAGTGTGCCCCAGGTGGCAGAGTGGGCAAGCAGGTGGCAGTGAGATGATCACACCATCCCAACATCCCCCATACTCAAAAACCACAGCACACATTCAACAGTGAGGGAGGTGTGACTCTGGAGCCCCTCACACGGGTAATAGATTGGAAGGCTACTTACTAACTGAAAAGAGGGAGGGAAAACCATGAAAGTGTGCTTCTGGAGAGTTGCCTTGGGACAACAGATCAAACCAAAAATTAAAACCAAGAAACAGAACAGTTGAAAACTCAAAATTAAAGCTAAGAAAGCAAAGAAGGTTCTAATAACCTTCCAACTGTAAGTCTGGCTGGCTAGAATCAGATTTTATTTTTCTACTAACAATGACTTTTGTTTTAAAGTAAAGAAAGGCCAATCAGATGTCCCCCTCCACACTGACACGTTCACCCTGCACATGGAAACTGACCAGTTCATGCCATGTGTTTTGTTTCCAAAGCAGGAAATTCCAAAAGGAAGGGAAAAACAATGAAATCAGCAGGTTTTGGACCTTCCCACACATTAACTCTAACCCTACGTCCTTCAAAGTGCATGGCTGGGCTAGTTTTCATTGGTAGGAAAGTCAATTGGAATTCTTTACAATTAGACCAAGTAACTATCACTGGTTTTATTTCTTAAATTAACAAGTTGCATCTACAAGGAAGAAAGATTCTGGTAACAGTTGGTTACCAGCCAGGCTCTCCCTGAGAATGGAAATGGCTCATGGCCTCACTCAGAATAACTACAGAGCACTGGTCAGGACATGTCACATTTAGCAGAAAGCCCAGTGGGTGCTCAACGCTTCACTAATTAGTTTGATTTGAAGGTACTGGAAGAGCCAGAACTTCAGAAGCAACGCAGGGCTCCCAGGAAGATAAAAGCCAGTAGGGTGCAGAAGTTGGTGGGTTTGTTGTGCAAACATTGGGCAGAGAAAACATATATTCTAGAACCACAGGATCTCATTGAAGACAATAAACTCAACAAAAGCCAATGGAAGAGAAAAAGCATTTTTTTTCCCTTGAAAAATCAAAGTTGGCAATTGCCCCTAGCGCTGTATTGAGAAAATGCTGCTGAGGTAGATAAAAAGATAACAGTTTATAAATATCATCTTTATCTTTCATAGAATTGGGGTTGCCATGAAAGCAAAGCTGAGACTATGCCGTATGCAGATGAGGGAGGTCAAGGGTCACAGTGGTGTGAATGGAATCTGGGTGACCCTTTGTTCTGACCTGTATGGAGGCTTATATAACAGCACCAGGCAATAAAGAGCACACTAGACAAAGTGGCTCTTGCTGGCAGCAGTCCTGTTATGGGCTTTTATTCAGCGTGTAACAGCATTTGGAACAAAGATGAGCCTTATAAATCACAGACGCAGATTAAATCTGCCGGCACTGCTGGCAGGAAAGTGAACATTAAATAAATGAGTGAAGGAGAGCAAGGACAGGCTCTCCCGGTGAGCACCAGATTTAGGTCCCTTTTAAGGACTTCACCAACCAATGTGTTTCATTTTGATATGGCTTTTTTTTTTTTTTTTTTTAAACTGATGAGTCCCAGAACTTCCTAAAGTAGACCTTCAAAATTTCTGTATTACTTAAAAGCAAGATTAGGCCAAGATGCTGTTCATGACACATTTTCATGATAGAGACCCTGCATCTTCCTCCTCTACAAGTGAAAGCCAGTTCCAACACCCTCTGTCAAATGTGCTCTCTGACCTGCTGGCACTGGCCTCGGAGGGAAGGTTCTGGGAGCAGTGCTTTAACAGCTTTCTAGTCGATGTTGACAGGCAGGCAAATGTCATCTTTAGATTATGGCTTTCACTATTATATGCAGTTGGAATTATTTAACTTCCAAACTGAAATACAGATGTCTTTTAGGATTAAATTATTTGCAAAATATAATAGCTTGTCTTTTCTTCTGTGTGTGTGCCTATACATGTATGTGAGGATACACGTGTGTGGAAGTACTTGTGTTTGTCGGGGGCGGAGATAACCCGAGGCGAGGTGTCTATCTTGGTTTTCTTTTGTTTTGCGACAGGGTCTCACTAAGTAGCTCTGGCTGGCCCAGAACTTGCTCTGTAGACCCTCAAGCTCTGCCTCTAGATCTGCCGGCCTCTGCCTCCCAAAAATTAAAGGTGTGTGTCACACCCTTCAAGCCATCATTCCAGATGCCTACTTTGTTTTTTTTTTAAGACATGATCTCACACTGGTTTGGAACTTATCAAATACACTGAGCCTCAGAAATCTGCCTGTCCCTGTCTCTCCAGCAAGGGGATTACAGATGTGCCGTGTTGTGCCCTGCGTCTAGGTAGGTGCTGGGAACCAAACTTAGGTCTTCTTGCTTGTGCCTCAAGTACTTTGTCAACAGTGCCATCTCCTCAGGCCTTGACTTTGTTTTCATACCTTTATGCCTGCTCCAGGAACTCACACGGACACTCTGGAAAAGCATCACTTGCTTTGCTTGGGACCCCATCTCCTTTTCTTTTCAGGGGAGGTTGGAATGTGGTCACTATCTGCAGCCTTACTTTTCCTTCTGTCCCCAACAGTTTTGGATTTTCAAATAAGCAAGATCTTTCCCTGACACATTTGATAGGGTTCCCTAGCCAGCTTATCAGTTGGAAGATTATCAGGAAACAACACACCAGGCAAATGAAGGGCATCTAAGAAGAAAGGAAAAACCGTGTTTACAGAGTGAAGGCTCCCGGTGGGGACCTGGGTCACTGAATGAATGAGCAGCAGGGAGCCACACAAAGATGTCAGGTTTGGGATGAGAATGAAGAGGAGAAGACACAAACAGGTGGAGAGGAGACTCGGTTCTTGAGAGAGAAGAGGAGGAGGAAGAGTCTGACACTAAAAAGTGAAAGAGAAAAAAAATGAAAGCAAAAAAGAAACCTTTAGAAACACAAAGAAAAAATAAACTAGCTCTTAATATACTCACATAAGCTGCAAAGAAAATGAGGTCATGTAATACAGTCATCCCTCTACTTGAACAGGATACAAGTGCTTTTCGAAGAAAACAAATCTGTTTTCCACTGGTTATTTAATTGCTCTGCAACATCACGGAGCAAAAATAATTCCAATTTACCTGGGCACAGATTCAGCAATAATCTACTGAAAATGACCCGTCTTTAACCTACAGTGTGCAGGACCTTCTGCATGATAATCTTCTCCACTTAACCATTCACAGATTGGGTTTTCTAAGAAGCACTTATATGATGTTCATTTGAAAACTCAAATTTCCCAAGGTGCAATGGGCTTAATGCAATGACATGTCATGGTCCCAGTCTCGGTGACAATGGAATGTTAAGCTTTTGGGTGGTCTCTTGTGTTTAATGATTGGCCCTTTGGAAAGGAAGTTTATATTGAAGCCCTCAGCCCTGACCGGGGGTGGGGTGATATGGGGTGCCACAAAGATCACCATAGCTGCAACCAGAAACCTTCCTAAACAAAATGCATCAGAATTTCAGGTTAAAAACTATTTTGCTTTGGATAGATGTTTGGTAATATCTACCAATGATTAAAGATAAAACCCCTTGCCCCATATCCTATTTTAAAGGTGAAAGAAAGCAAAATATTTTCACCTCTTTATTTCAGAAGTTTTTCCAAAGAAAAGACAATAGCTCAGGGCTTCAAAACTGCCACTCCATTGGTTCCTCCTTTTTGCTGGCTGGGGCTACCAATGGGGAAGAGAAGTCGGAGGACAACAGAAGGAACTCCATGTTCTGTAACTGGGCTGTTGGAGGACCTCTCTGCTCAATAAAACTGAACTCCACTCTGCACTGTGGTGGATGTGGCTAGGACAGGGCTTATGCATGTGGCGATCTGCACATGGATAATTTCAGAGGTGAAAAACCCTATTTATGCTAATCAAATCTTTCTGGAATTATGAATACTGAGTGTACTGTATAATGTCTAAGAATGTTTAATCATGGTTTATGGCTTATACTTATTCATATGTATGATCCATGTATAACTTAGTGATGGGAATTCATTATATTGTTATCTGTAATCTGGTACATTTAAATTCTAGAGAAAAACAAAATGTAGACCAACACGATCTATGGCTTCTCAAGGGAGTCTGTGTATGAGGGGGCTTCTGCTCTGTGCCCCAGAGAGGCAGGACAAAGACAATGGAAAACTGCTATTGCTTTAGTCATGGCCTCTTTCTGATGTCAGCACTGTATGACTTTGCTTGTGTCAGATGCCCTGGGATTTGGAGACCTAGGCATTGGCATGGACTGAAAACACTGCCACCTGTCAGCTTGGTTTCCCCAGACAGAATCTGATCTTAAAGCCACGCTGGTTAGACTAAGGCCACACTAACCATCCATTTTTCTTTTCTCTGTAGACTTTCTTTACTGAACAAGCAATGCTGCAGTGGAGGTTCAAAGTTAGAACCTCCGCCAGCACCACATGAGCCAAAAATTTGGGCAAAGGAAGAAAAATGCCCGAGATAGTGCTGGCTGGGTGAGAATCCAGAGTGTAAAACATGGGGTCATGGAGCACTTCAGAGTTCTGAAACAGCGAGGACACTAAGTCTGCAGAGCATACCCAGCAGTGGCTACTCCTGTTAGGGCTGGAGATAATGCGCATGTGTATTCAGAAGGGGAGCCGGATGGCTACTAGAGACACAGCTGTCAGGAAGGGTGATGGTGCTAGAGGTACGCCATGGGAGCCACCATGGAAACCAAGCCTCTCCAAGGTACACTTGGAGTAAGCTTTGCAACCTGAACTGCAAGTCCTGCTTTCTCTTGAAATAAATAAAAATGAGAGGAACAGATAAGGTCTACAGGCAGGTGAGGTAAACAGACCATCCATAAAGGGACATGACTAAGGTTAACTGCTGCCAGACGCCTCACAAGGAACCAAATTAAAGAAAATTGGCTTCTGCCAATCAATTAGCCCTTCTAGACGAACCTTCCTAATCCTTCCAACCTACACTATCGGTTCAGTGTTTTTATGCTTAATGGCAGGACTTCCCCTGAGAAGGCCTCTTAGCTCTCTGATCCCTGGTCTACTGGTTAGCTGATGCTGTGTGTAAATAGCTCTGATCCACAGCTGGTCAGACAAAAGGGGTCTTGGAGGTTCATTTACGTAGTACAAGATAGCACTGGCCTGTGTTTGGGAAGGGGTGGTCTCTGCTGCTGCTTGGTAGGGACACACAGGAACTAGAAGCCAAACTCCAGATACTTGGATTTCCTTGGAATAAGGGACCTTTCCAAGGGATCAGCCACACGAGTGGCACTAAGGCAGAAAAGGGAGAAGAATTGTGGGCCATTACACTAGCTAGGGCCATATAAGTCCACTTGGACAACATGGCACCTGTAGAAGGCACTCCTGAGAGTCCCAGGAAGATGTTCCCAGGAGCAGAGGACAGCAAGAAAAAGGGCCTTATTCATTTTCTGTGGCTTTCTGCTATTGATAAACAGCATTCCAGTTTTGGAACCTGAAGAGAAATCAAGATCCAGGCCAGCTGAAAGGGAAGAGGTTTAGATTTAGTACAGCCATTCTCGTGGGACGCTGAGGAAGGGCCTGAGGGGATGACAGCCCTCAGAGCCACAGCAGCTCTCTGGAATTGGCTTGAATTTCAGCAGTGGCCATAGTTAGTGTCCCTGGCTCTCCTCTCTCCTTGTCCCTGTCTCACGTCACTTTGACCAGAGCCGGCAGTCTGATCTTTCCTTTCTACAAGGGCCTTGGGATGACTGCGCACAAGGCAGGGCTTTGCCTTGGAGTCTGAGTCCACCCTCAAATGCTGACCAACCTGGGGTGGGCTACTCCAGGAGCTGCCTGTAAACAGTACTTGCTCTATCAGGTCACAATTGTGTCATTCCTTGTTCCAACAATCATTACAACAGGGCCAGGGCCTTCAGATGAAACTTCATAGGCTGACTTTGAATGTGGAGCCTTGGCAGGAATGAGTCAGCAAAAGCTATGAGATGGGTTCTGTGGGTACTACTCGGGCTCATTCCACCCACCTAGGGTTGGAATTGCTGGGTGTCAGGAGCTGGGATGTGGCACATGGATGGGAAAGAGACCCTGAGGCTTCTGTGAAGTTATCCCATAAAAGATGAAGTGATCAACATAGAGATTAAGGTTGCAGTGTCCCTTGTTGGGT
This sequence comes from Dicrostonyx torquatus, assembly GCA_028555095.1. Taxonomy (NCBI): domain Eukaryota; kingdom Metazoa; phylum Chordata; class Mammalia; order Rodentia; family Cricetidae; genus Dicrostonyx; species Dicrostonyx torquatus. The sequence continues at coordinate 5,024,052 of JAQHUG010000055.1, read as the reverse complement.
GTTGAGGGGAGAAGTTGCAAAAGCTGGCTCTAATGGTGTTCTAGAATTACCACTAAGGCTCAGAACTGAGTGAATTTCATTATGTTTTGTGAGTCTATGGAGTCCCCAGATTGTCAGTGACTGCTACTGGGGCTGCCTGTTTGCAGCTATGCAGATTAGGGAGGTGCGCTCACTTCCCTGAACCCAGGGAGCTGTGGGCACATGAACATGGAGCACACTACCCCCAGAGGTCTTTACCAGCCAAGTCGAAACATTTGCTCAGAGGCAGTAAGTGCTATGGGCCACCATGTGGGGACAGCAGAATTAGCAGCCCAGAAGCCCTGCTACCCAGCAGGTCCTCCTGCTGGAAGCGTGTGTGTTTATGTATGCATCTGACCAGGCTCCATTAGACAGAGCAGAGAGGAGACCTGATGTGCATGGACACCGCCCAACTGTAGTTTCAAAGTTTAAGTTCTCAGAGCAAGGGGAAACAGACTTAAGAGTCGATCTGGGCTAATATTCCTTTCATGACTGAAAACCAACACTGGAAAATGAGATTGAAGAAGTATGCCTCAGTTAAGTGTGCAGCTACTTGCCTGAGGCCTCTTCCCACACTCTTCCCTAACCCCTCTCACCCCCACCCTACCCTGGGGCCTGCCAGTCTCACATACTCAACTCGGCACTTGCTCCCGCCTTCTGCTCTTGATCCCACCCCCTCTGGCCTTTGGTTCTCACCTGTCTCAGGATCGCTGAAGTCGGGCAATGTGATTGTATTAAGCTGTCGTCTGTCAGCGATGGTTCTATCTAAGAGGCTGCTCCCACGTCCAGAGTCACTGCAAAACACACTGTAAATGTCAGTCACCCAAAAGACCAAGATCAAACTGGAGCAGAAAGCTGAAGCACAGGGGTGGATAGTTATGTGTGTCTGGATGCTCCTCACATCCTTCCACACTCGGCTTCAGGGTTGCGTATCACAGACACAGCTCCCCAGTGATGCCCACAGAGCGTTGCTGCTTTTACTCTTAGTCATTATAAGATATGAGAGAAGACCCGGCTAGTGAGATGGCTCGGCGAGTAAAGCGCTTGCTGCTCAAGCCTCACAGTCTGAGTTTGATCCCTAGGACCAAGGACGGAAGGAGAGGAGAGAACAGACCCTGCACACTGCCTTCTGATGAGCTGCAGCATATGCACACATGCACATCTTACAACAAAGAAAGACAAGAAAGAAGGGGAAGGAAGGAGGGAGGAAGGGAGGGAGAAAAAAAGCAAGGGAGGAGAGGAGGGAGGGAAAAGAGAGGAGAGGGAAGGAGAGGATAATTCTTTCAGTTAGCTGCTTTGTCCTCTTGACAGGGAGAGAGTGGCTGGCATTCTGTGCCATGGCACTTTGGAATAAATTTACCCAGCTCCTAATGCACTACCCTCCAGGATGTCTTTACTACCACACTAGAGCTCTGAACTCTGTGGCATGAGAGAATTTACCCAGAACATTTTCAAAATGTTCATTTCAAGGCCCCATCCAGACCAAGAATATTAAAAATCTTTAGGACAACTATGATTTCTCAAAACTCCTCTAGTTCCCAGGGCTACTGCACCTGAGGCTTTCTGGTTCCCAGTGTGATCGTCATGAACTTGAGTATGTCTCCAGATCAATCTGAAATCCTTTACATGGAAAATATTCCTACTTAATACACAAGGAAAGGATGTGTGAGGTGCTTCAGTGAGCCAGTCACAGCACAACTGGGGCCTTCTGGCTTTCCCAAGCTTACAAGGTTGGCCAGAAGGGACTTGGGGAAAACAAAGCAGGGTTTTGGTGCCTGTCTCCAGACAGCCACCCACCAGCTTCCAGCATTGTCCCCATCTTTCTGACCCTCATTTCTCCAGTTCTGACTACAAATCAGGCTTGGCATCCCTCGCTAGCACTGCCACATGGAAGCCACCACAGACAGAACAGGGATGAAGCAGTTAAAGGACTTTAGCCCATACAAGTCTAAGACACAATCTATGAAGTAGGTACAAATTATTATTCTTTTTTTTTCCTATCATGCTAACATCTGGAGCACTAGGAGTGATTTTTTTTTCTGTTAAGGCATTTGAAATCTACAATAAAGGAACAGTTTCCTTCCTGTGCACAGCTGTGGCTGCTGCTCAGAAGCAGCAAACAAGATTCATTATGAACCTTAACACAGTTCACAGGCTGCAATTTCCGCGTCCAGAGATGTAGTTAGAGGAACAGGAAGCCGAGGAAACTTCCCTCACTGCAGACTGTCAGCCTGCACTTACTACATCATCCACACAGGCTTGCTGGAAGCTGCACTATTAATTATTTCCACACTGGGAGACAAGAAGTCTCCCTTAGCAGAAGACAATGCAATAACCTGATCAGACAACCGCAAAAAATGGGTGGACTGCTTCTAACAGTGGTCTGTTCGTGTAGTGTTTTTAATATAAACAACCACAAAGGGTTAATGATCTGAATACTGCAATGGCTCCTCATTCGGGAAGTTTTCAGAAGGCTTTGTCTCAATATATAATGGATTCTGGAACACATGAGGCATGCATGGTGCAAAGGAAGGACCTACCCGGCATCCAGTGGCTACACGGTGTCTGTGTGGGGGTGAGGGTGGAGGTTGGGGGCTGTAGCCACAGCACTGCAGGATTCCACCTCGCCAAGTTTCAGATCTTGAGCTTGGCTCCCATGTGCGATGCTTTGGAAGGACCCAAAAGCTGGGGTCCTGGAGCCTAAATAGAGATCTGGGCTCTTATCCTATGTCTGTCACGAATGAGTCATCACTTTGGGCAAGGCCATTGTACCTCAGTGACTTCTCTGGCTAGATCACGTAAGGAAAGATTATCTTCCTACACGGAACTGTGTAAGGGTGGAAAGTGTGTGCAGATGGAACATTCTGGAGAGTTGTAACTTCCAGGCCCATGCCAAGGGTCAGAAACATAGCTCCCTATAAACATTTGCCTGGGTTACTACGTCTGGTGAGTTCCCAGAGATGGCTTACCCCTGGCCTGCTGGTGCAACTATGGAAGGTGGGGGAAGTTAAGAAATTCCTACTTAAAACATCAGAAATCCCAGTTGCAACCATAGTCACTGATAATGATGCGAGGCCAAGTACTTGCATTGGCGGAACAACGACACTTGGGTATATCCCTCACTCAGTCTGTCTTCCATTGTGTCCTCAAAAACTGCACACATGCCACTAGGCATCATTCAAAATTGAGATGCTTTTACCTCCAAACTGAGTGTTTTCTTTCTAGATACGCCCCTCAATCACTTTCCTTTCTCCCTTCGGGACTCTGTCTATTTGGGCACTTCTCATGAACCACTTATCATTTCTCCCCTCACTTCTCAGCCTGGCACTCAGGCTGCCAGGAACATCTCCCAGGAAATGAGAAGGCAGAAAACCATTCCTGGTTAGGGGTGCTAAGAGGTAGTTTCGGGAGAGAAAATCAGAAGGCTCTCCAAGTCCACGGTGTATAAGCTGGAAATGTCTACACATACATATGTAATAGTAATTCCAGGGAATTCAGAGTATAGTAAACAGTGCTTCAAACTGAAACTTTAAATTTCTCTTAGAAACCCTTCCTGTCTTCCACAGCTGCAGAGAGGTTAAACAAGAGGTTGAACACTGGTAGAGGTGGTAGATCAGGAGTCAGAACCATGGAGTTCCCATCGCAGTCTTGCCTCTTTCCAGCTCGGGGAAAAGTGTGTAACAGACAATATATGATGCATCTAAGAGAGTCTGCGGATAGAAACCCATAGCAGAGGTGAAAAAGAGAGGCTTCAGTCTTGCTTTGATCCAGTGTTTCCTCAATATGTTCCCTTTCCTTCCTTCAGGACTGGTAATGTATATCTTGTGTCATTATATGTGGGAAGCATGTGATCTGCTTTTTGATTTGGATTTTACAGGGTATTATAGATTTCTTTCAGGGGGTTAAGAGATTTGAGTCTCAGAAGACTTTGAATTTTGGACTTTTAAACATGTTGAGACTGTAATAGACTACGGGACTTTTGAGGTTGAACTTCATGTATTTTTTGCCTTATGATATAGGCTATAGGCCTATAGGAGCCAGGGAGTAGAATGTGCTGGTCTGAATCAGAATGGCTCCTATAGGCTCATAGAATTGAATGCTTGGTCATTAGGGAGTGGCACTACTTGCGAGGGATCAGGAGGTGTGGCTTTGTTGGAGGAAGTGTTACGGGGGCAGGGAATGAGAGGGGCTTTGGGGTTTCAAAAGCCCAGCAAGGTGGAGGAGTCTCCCTCTTCCTGTTGCTGTGGATCCAGATGCAGAACTCTCAGCTACTTCTCCAGTACCATGTCTGCCTGCGTGTCTCCATGCTCCGCACCATGACCATCAACTAAACCTCTGAAACAGCAAGCCAACCCCAATTCAATGTTTTCCTTTATAAGAGTTGCTGTGGTCATGGTGAATCTTCACAGCGACAGACACTGCTTCTCTCTAGCTTCTTGGGTCTGGGTCATGATGATCACACAGGCTCTCAGTGTTTCTGAGCTGCACTTTTTGCAACAGTAAAATGAGTCCGATGCCACATGGCATTTGCCCATGTGATTCAGCTTTTATGAAGACAGAATGAGAGCATGTTCTGAAAAATAAAAGCCCTACCAAAATGCTGATGGTTATTAGTGGGGCTGAAGTCAGGAAAACATGCATCTGTATGTGTCAGCTTTAAACCTATTTCTTGGTAAAAGATTGAAATAGGAGTTAAGAGAAAAACAAGCTTCTTCCTATCATGAAGATGTCAACCTATGGCCATGACAGGGAGAGCTCAGGTGGCAGTAATCAGAGAGGGAAAGAAGTGACTGACAATTAAAAAGAAGAGGGGGAGGAGAACTGGTTGTCATCAGCAGAGGCAGCATGCTGTCCTGGAGGGAGCTTTGGTGTCAGATGGCCTTGGGTTTGATGATAGCACTACTCTATATTTAAGCTGGAAAACTTGGGCATGTTACAGTCTCCTTTAGCTTCAGTTGTTTTCTCTCAAGTAGGAAACAGTAGCTGACTTGCAGGCTAATGCAGGACTGAAGGCAGTGCATAAATGGCACAGGGAAGTCCTCAGTGAAAGTAATTACTACCACCCCTGGCTGAAGTGCTGAGGTTCGGAATGCTGAGAGGATGGGGACCTTTCTGGTGACATTCTGCTTAGATTCGGGCTGCTTTGAGTGGCTGTCATTATAGAGAATTGAGGGGGCTTTATTCTTTGCTAAGGGAGAGAAGACAAAACCCAAGACGTATCCCCATCCTAAATGCAGACCCAGAATGGGAGAATCTGGATTCCTAGAATGGTAGCACTTCAAACGTATGCTGGAGAGAATGTCCACCCACTTGGCTCCGAGCAGGAGCTGCGCAGCGTCCTCCAACTGCAGGTGGAGCCCTCTTGGTACACACTGTCCAAGGCTCAGCTCAACAGTCAGCTTCTATTATGATTTCCCTCAAGTCAAAAGAAAGATGGAAAGAGCTGCTAAGAACACAGTCAAGGGCTTTTTCAATTTGGCCACTCCTCCACCTCTTCTTAGTGTCCCTGAAGGCCTATGCTGAGCCTCTGGAAGGATATGCAAGGGCCTGGGGAAGACTGGGAAACCCAGACAGGTGGAGTAAAGGCAGAGGCAAGGGCAGTAGAGTCAGGCAGTTGGCACAGACCTACTTCCTCTGGACAGAAACCAGCTGTTTCCTGTAAAAATCTTTCTGCTTAGTTTTCAGCTTATTTATTTTTAGGAAAGGCTGTTTCTCACACACTTCTTATCACGATCCTGCCTTGTGCTAACGTCCATGCCACCTAAAGACAGCCTGGAGGTTGCTGGTCCTATGCTGCTGTATCTGGGGGCTTTGAAGTGTGCAGACGCTGGAGAGCTAGCCCTCTTTCTGCAAGCTGCACTCCTTAACCAGGGTCACTTCTCACCCCAGCTGCCTAAGCATGCCAAAATCTGTGCAATGGTAAGGGCTGCTGAGAAACATTTATATCCCAAGAAAATGAAGTTAAGACAAACATTCAGGGAGCTCTCTAGTAAATGGCTGCTCTGTCTGCACCTCATGCCCAAGGCTTTGGAAGAGGTCATCTCCACCCTAGGGCAGGAACACTTTGCTCTGGCCCTAAAAGATCTTTCAAGGAAAGAAGAGTACGGACACAGCCCAGGCATTTGGTTAGGTATTTTTAAAGGCTTTCCAATTCTGCTATTTTTTCCTCTGCACATTCAATATTCTTGGTTGCTAAGTGGGAGGAAATGTGGGGAGGTGGGAGAGGTGTGGAGAACTGAGGGAAATTGGCAAAGAGAAAGCTGATGGTTTATTTTCTCCTTTCTAAAGGAGGTACAGGCAAAGGATGGGCTCCACATGGAGGCAACCAGCTGAGGAAGTGTCTGCTGTAGGCTGGGCATAGGGCGAAGATGCTCCAGTCTTGAAGGATAGGCTACTCTAGAACTCATTTGTCAGTCTAGTCTGGTCCTGGACTCTCAGCAATCCTCCTGCCTTGGCTTCTCAGAGTTGGAATTACAGTGTGAGCCACCAAAACCTGTCCAACTGAAAAAACTTTTGTTAAAAAAAAAAAATCAAAGTTACCATTTCCCCACTGACATAGCCTAGCTCATGTCAGTCCTTCCTTTCTGTAGTCTCCGCAGACCATGACAACTAGCCTACTTGTCTGCCTCCTACACTCCTGTTACCATTGAATGACACCTTGTCTGCCTCCTGACTTATAGGGCATACTATAAGTCATTCATACACCTTGCCATGAACTTGAGAAATATCAAATATTTGCATTATGGGCAGTCACTTGAATCATCAGATAACTCTTTGCTAAATTCTTCTGGCAATGTGTCCCAGACTTGGGCAAATGGGCTATGGAGTGTTTGCTGCTGGGGTTGCCTGGCTGTTCCTCCCCATGTCTGCTGGCACAAAGGGTGGCATCTATAAAGGTACTATAGAGCTCTGAGGGGCAGGAGAACCATTGTGACAGATTTATCTGTGGGTATACAATTGATTTCTACCCTGTGGAAAAGACAATCCCACAATACATATTTCATCATCTTATGGATACTAGGTTTTTCATATATTTGTAAATTCATTTCAGCATTTCTGTCTATGCACATATTCAAATTCTTCTTTGAATCGATCTTAACTTGTACTAGCTCCTTCACAAATGGGCAAAGTTAATAAAATCTTTAATACATGTTTATTTTATATTTGCATGAATCATAATTTTAACTTCTTCAAAATTATTTTTAACTGTGTTCACAGCAACTTCCCGTCTTAACAGGATGCGGTCTGCTGTTGACACAGACCCTTTAAATATTATAGGAAACATTAGGGGTGTGTCATTGATCAATCTATACATCAGTTTCTAGAGAGATGGCAATTATCACAGTCTGGAGAGAGAAAGCTTTTGTTAATGGGTCATACGAATCATCCATGGGTCATTATGGGGTGGAAGTGGGGAGGCCAGAGGAACAAATGAAACCCATGACTTAGAGGCTTCATCAACCATGGAGAAGCATGAAGCTCCATGTGTTGGTTGAGAGAAAATGGCCCCCACAGGCCCATAGGGAGTGGCACTATTAGGAGGTGTGGCCTTGTTGGAGGAAGTGTGTCCCTGGGGCAGGCTGTGAGGTCTCAGATGCTCAAGCCAGACCTAGTGGCTCACTCTCTCTTCCTGCTGCCTGCTGATTCAGATGCAGAACTCTCAGCTCCTTCTCTAACACCATGTCTACCTGCACACCATCATGCTTCCTGCCCTGACAATAATGGATTAAACCTCTGTAAGTCAGTCCCAATTAAATGTTTTCCTTTATAAGAGTTGCCATGGTCACGGTGTCTTTCCACAGCAACAAAACCCTAACTAAGACTTCATCACTATTATCTATCATTTGTGGAGACTGGTGTACAGGGGAGTGACAGATAAATGCCCATAGGAGATGACTCTGATTTGCAGATATCCATGCAATCATGACACAAAACAGTCCCCACTGGTCTCTTACCTGGGATTGGTGAGGTTGTAGCAGGATTTCCAGATCTGTAACATGTGCTTACAGGTAAGCAGCGCCTCATCTGGGCCCCGGCAGAGTGATTCCAACTTCACTTTGGAAAACAGTAGTCTACAGTGAGAGAGAAAAGAGAAGACACAGCTCAAGCCAGAGGCCTACCTCTCAAATCAGATGAGGAGTAGGCTCATCCTAGGGCAGGGGGCAACTGCATTCATTTTAATTTTTATTGAAAATAGACTTTTTTCTCATACAGTATATTCTGATCACAGTTTCCCCTCCTCCAGTTCCTCCCAGATCCCACCCACCCAAATCCACTTCCTTTTTCTTTCTCATTAGAAAACAAAAAGGTATCTAAAATAATAACAACAAAATAAAACAAAAACAAACCTGAAGAGAGAGAACAAACAAACAAATAGGAAAAAGAGCCAAAGAAAAGTACAAAAAAAACCATATATAGATGCAGAGACACATACTATCACACACACAGAAATTCCATTCAATGTACAAAATTGGAAACCATGATATATAAGCAAAATACCTGTAAAAAATGCACAAAGTAATATGAGTCAAAAATCTTTTAAAGATACAATTGAGTTAATTTTGTGTTGGCCAGCTACTCTTGGACATGAAGCCCGCCCTTAAGTGGTTTATATATCCAGAAAGATTCCCTTGGAGAAACTGATTTTTCCCTTTGTGAGTGGTTCTCAATTGGGCATAGTTCATAGGTTAGTTATCAGGCTGTGTCCACATCCCCTTCAGCTTCAGGACCCCATGTGGCTTAGGGCCTGTGTAGGCCCTGAATGGGCCATCCAGCACCTGCAGAGTCTAGAGGAGGTAACGGCTGCAGTGTCAAGGACTCTTTGGAGTTTGCGCTGGAACTAGCTCTTGTAGACCAGGCTGGTCTTGAACTCACAAAGATCTGCCTGCCTCTGCCTCCTGAGTGCTGGGATTAAAGGTGTGCGCCACCACCACCCAGCGAGTCAAGGACTCTTAAACTTGCTGCTCAACCTGTGTCTTTATGAAGGTCTTGCCATGGAGGCAAGCACAGGGTGACAAAGTGTGTGGGGAGGTTAAAAGCCCTGGAGTGGCCAATTTTATCCAGAACACAGAGATTTTATTAAAAGCAAGGATTTTAGAACTGATCCAATTTATTTATGAAACTTCAGAAATTCATTAAAAGTAAACCTTGGTTTATTTATAAGATTACACAGGAGATATGACTCAGTTGATATAAATATCTGCAGAAAGCCCTCCAGGAAGAATGCTCAGCCTCTCGGAGGCTTTGAAAGCTTACATAGCTGGGCATGGTAACCCATGCATGTAATCCCAGCATGCAGAAAACCGAGGCAGGAGGATTACTGTTAGCTTCTATACACTGAGTTGCAGGTCAATCTGAGGTACGGAATACCCTGTTTTTAAAAAAGACTTCCTGAAGTCACATAGGCAAGAGGACCATGGTGCAGGCTTCCTCTTGTGACCTGCCTAGCCTGGCTATTTAGTGGCTACACTTCTGGACTTTGAGTCCCTTCACAATCATGAAAGTATCTCCTTATTCCTGACATCACCCATGGCTTCAGCCTCCATCTAGTGTGCTAAGCTGAGGGATTTCCCTTCTTTAGACCCTCAGACTTAGCCTTCTCCAAACTTCTCTCTGTAGACATCAGACCATGACTGCAGACCACAGCTCTCTCAATTACTGGACTCTCACCACTGTCTTTGAAAAGGTTCTAGCATAGACAGACTTTCCTTCCTACTCCTTCAGCTCTCAGAAACCTACTTTAGACTCATCTAATATTTGCACTTAGTCCCAGCTAGAGAAATAGCCAGCATTCCTTGTCACCTCCAACAGTGAGTCAAACTCTCTTTGCTAGGCCTTCGAAGCTCTCACGGCACTACCCAGCCATGTGCCACACACCATTCACTTCCCTGGAGCTGACCAGTGGCTGTGTCTCCCTCAGCTGTGCATGCTGGATCCTGGATCCTAACCCCTGGGACTTACCTGCTCTCTGACTTTTCTAAAGTTCAGCTAAACTGACCCTACCACATGTCTTTTTTACTTATCTGCTCTACTTGGCACATACTATACTAGCTGCAGTTTGCTAATAAAGACAGCAGAGGTGACAGCTGCAGACTGCTACAGTCCTCCGATGTGCTGGGCCCGCATGTGGCACTTACAGACATGGGTACTGTCGTCTCTGTAATCACCTTTCTAGGTAGGTAGTTGTTATTTTGCCCCAACAAATAGGGACACTGAAGCCTGTGCCCTCTGACCAGTTGCTTTTTGGAGCCGATTTTCTTTGTGAGTATGTGAGTGCTCACTCCCCTATCTGTGAACTCCCCCTCCATACTGCCTGCAACTGCACTCTGCTTGTTAGGCCTTGCATCACATCTGCTCACCAATGGCTGTCTCTGTAGCCAATGGGAGATCATGCACTTCAAGTGGTATAAATGTGATACAGGAGTGTTCTTTAGCCACTTGTGATATAATATCCACCTTTATGGTAACTAGAGCAGTGAAGTCCCTGCCTGTGAAAGATGGGACAGGGGCAGCCTTCCCCTAACACCACCAAACTCAGCTCTGCCACGCTTTCCCAACAGAGCACAGGAAGCCTGGGGATGCTTGCTGGTGGCTCCCAGGAAAAGGTTAGATCTCAAGCTTCCTCCTCAAGCCTTGGTTTGCAGTACAGAACCTGGGCTGAGACAGCCATGGGCCAGGTGATAAGAAGGTTGTGGTCCTTGACCTATAAGGAGTGGGCACAAAGAGGAAGGCTAGATGCAAACATGGGGCTTGGTTCTGATCCATGACATCTGAAGAAATGAAAATTCCCTTGAAACCTACTAAGGCCACCTACAGACTGGCAGCCATTCAGGGGTCTCAAGAGTTTTTAAGAAGAACCAAAAGCTAACTCCTGCTGAAGCTTCATGAGTTGAAAATGTGCCAGCAGTAACTTTCTACCCAGATCCAGCATGTTAGGAGGAAAGGAGCAGCTTCTGACTGGTCCCCTGTCAGTCTCCAGTGGAGACCACGTAGAGGCCCATGGGATCCTCTAAGTGAGGGTGACTGCCAAGCATGGTGGCTAGGAGAGTGTTCTCCTAGGACTGTGAAGTCTACTGTAGGTGGCTGGGTTCTTGGGTAAGATCTTATGGCTTGGCCAGGTACATAGAAAGGTTTGGGAGTAGGTGAGAATGTTTCCTTGTTTAGCAGCAATTAGCCATGATTCCTTCTACTGTCCCCAAGTACAAATGCCAGAGTGTATCTTGCAGCCTTGGCTTGAGGGAACACTTCTGTGTAGGTTTCCTGACTGGGAAAAGAACTTCTAATTAACATGAAATAACAGCTTTCAAACACTTGACTCAGAATATGGAGCTGAAAAGGTGTGGGCTGGATTTAAGAGAACTAGACAGGAAGAACAATAACGGAACTGCTAACACACGTGATGAGAAAGGCACTGGGAGGGAGGGGAGCAGCATGAAAGAACCTGGCAGAGGGAAGAGCCAGGGAACCAAGAATACAGGCAGCCAGCCTTTGTGCAGGTCTGTGAGCACACAATAAGAGCAGGGAGAGATGGCACTGCCTCCTCACCCTCCTCCTGAACTTCGGTGGCTTTGTAAGGCAGTAAAGAGTGTTGAAAACAGAACCTTTGCTTGTCATCTCTCCAGAAACCTGCTTGAATGTCTTAAGGCTGCTGAAAACATCTGGCGGGAAGCAAGCAATACTGGCCCAGAAACACAGACTACACAATGCCTGGCATTAGTTTGATGCTGCTAAATCCAAAGATATTATAAATTCAATTCACTGTGGAAATCCCAAGACAAGAAAAACAAAACAAGTGATGAAATAGCTTAGGACAAACCAGTGTTGGATAGAGTACATGCCTGTTTGCCTGAGGCAGTGAGCAGAAGAGGGGACCATGGGTAAAAACAGGCAGGCCATGTCGTCAAGAACAGCCATTACTTAACATCAGAAGTCACAGACTTCCTAGACTTGGTTCAATGTTCAATAATCTTATTTAAAGCATGTTTTGTTCAGAGACCCACTAAAACCTTATTAAAATTAATGAAGAACAGAACATGCTAAAACACCAATTCAATTCTGTGATGGTTAATTTTAACTTGACAGGATCCAGAATCACCTACAAGACAAATCTCAGCAGATCTGTGAGTACGTTTCTAGATTGGTTTAACTGTGTGTGTTATGGATGTGAAGGCCTGATGTGGGAATCCCCTCTTTGTGCTGTGATTCCCATTAATGAATAAAGAAGCTGCCTTGGCCTGTTGATAGGGCAGAACTTAGGTAGGTGGAGAAACTAAACTGCATGCTCGGAGAAAGAAGGGCGGAGTCAGAGAAGCCATGGATCCTCGGCCTGAGAATCTTTGCTAGTAAGCCACTGCTACATGGTGATATACAAATTAATAGAAATGGGTAAAATTAACATAAGAGTTAGCCAATAAGAAGCTAGAGCTAATGGGCCAAGCAGTGTTTTAATTAATACAATTTCTGTGTGGTTATTTTGGGGCTAAGCTAGCCAGGTGGCCGGGACCAACAAGCGGGCCCCCCTCCTGTTACAAAGACCCATCCTAAATTTGGGGCACTATCCTGTAAGCTGGGCTCCTTCCCTGAATAAAACAGGGAAAGCAAGTGGAGAATGCTCGCCTATCAAGGGATTCTGGTTTGAGTGCAAATGGACCAGCACTTCCTGCTTCTGTCACCTGCTTTCTCTCCATTATCTGCATCTTTCCTCATTTTGGCGGGTGGCACAGTTCATAACAAGGTTTCTCTGTGTAGCTCTGGCTGTCCTGGAACTCGCTTTGTAGACCAGGCTGACCTTGAGCTCACAGAGATCATCCTTCTGCATCTTTCCTTAAACTGCTTCCTGTCAAGTACTCTGACTACAACAAGGAGAAAAGTAACTAATACGGACTCCATTATTAACAATTAAAATTTGAATCCTCTACAATGCCTGTTGTGTTTTGGCTCCTGCCCATCATCTGTAATCTAACTCAAGCCACGGCCAACTCTTCCTCACTTACTAGTCTTCATGCTTCTGGGTCTTTGCACAAAGTGCTGTTGTTTGAAATGTCCTTCAAGCCATGCATTTTGGCCTCTCAAGCACCTACTCATCCTGCAGAGTGCATGCCAAACAACACCTATTCAGCCTTAAAGAATGGGAGTAACCCCCATCCAATGACAACACAATTGCCAAAACCACAAGAGTTCACAACTGCAGGATAACAAATTATAAGCCAGGAAACATATGTTTCCAAGACAAGTAAAATAATAACAGTAGCAGCAGCTGAGAGACACTTGAAATATTTAATCACCGATTCCACAGCAACCTTGCAAATTAGGCAGAGAGTTAATCTGCCCAAACTCATATCACAGACACTTAACTCTCAATCTATCTGACTTCCAAAGTACTGAACAAGAAGCAGAGTTATACTCTGCTCAAGTCTTATACTGACACTAATGAGGAGGCGGGCACAGCACTGTCTACTCCACTACCAAGTATTTAAAACTCCCAGATGCAAGACTGGAGACAATACAATGTGGCATAAGGCTCAGGCCCTAGCCCTCTGAGAGTCCAGCCCAGTGAGGACCACACTGTGGCCTTGCACTTGAGGAGTTGGGTGCTGGGGCTCTGCCCTAGAATGTCACACAAAGATTCATTAAAGGGCAGCCACATTTGTGCATGTGTGCTTGGGATTCCCCTTTCATCCCAAAGTCTCAGACATAAAAAATTCTAGGTGTTTGAATGCCTCAGTTACTCAAACTTTTACTTTTCATTAAAATTCATTAAATAATATTTTACCTTACTTAGGAAGTTTTCAAAAAATCCTAAGATAAATCATGGAATTAAGACTACATTTGGCTTAGGAAAGGGCTAAGAAAGGACCATACAACTGCCCCAGTGAGGAGCTAGGCCATGTGGTATTGTAAAATCTCATTGTTCTTCATAGGAAATGAGTCTAAGTAACCATTCCTAGGAGGATTCTCTGACCTTCGGGAATCTGCCCTACCCTGTATGACTCTTGCTGGGTCCACGGTCATAAGTCCCAAGTTGGGCTGGGGGGAAGAAAAAGTTAAAAGATCCGTATTTCAAAATTCGAAACTTAATACGCTTCACGAAACTTTCTGATCTAGAATGCTCAGTGAGGGCTGAGGAGATGATTCCGTGGGTGCTGTGCAAACATGAGCACCTGAGTTTGGAGCCCTAGAGCCCACCCAAAGCCAGATGTGATAGCACTTATCTGTAGTCCCAGTGCTCCTAGAGTGGGACAGGAGGCAGAAAAATCCCTGTAAGATCATTGGTCAACTGGGCTGGAGTATGCAGTGGGAAACAAGAGACCCTGTCTCATATAACAGAAGGCAAGGACTGCATCTGAAGTGGTCTTCAATCTTTACTATGCCCTGAACCACACAGCCCACATTCTCATATCCTCTCTCACACACACACACACACACACACACACACACACACACTGCATGCACACACATCCATAAAGATTTTAAAAATTGCAAAGTCTGAGGCTCTAGTTTCCTCCAGCTTGTTAACTGCTTCAAGGAGGAAACATGCATATTAGCCATCCAAATCTGCACTAACTAGGCGTAAGGGCTGTGTTCATGGCAGCTGGTTTAGAAATAAAATTACAGGAACCTGAATCCTTGGGAGCTTGTGCTGCTCTGTGAACTTTTTGAGCCCTCATGCCAGGAGTCTTCCTTGGCTTATCTCCTGAATGTGGGCAGGTGCAGAAGCAGCTGTGCAGAGCAGCCCAGGAGGTTTGCTACAGTGGGCACAGACCCACAGAACCCTGCATGGTGTCCCCCACCTTTCAGAGCTGGGCAGCCCACCTGGAGAGATGGTGCAGGGCGGCTGCAAGGACTTGAAGGAACGCCTGCATGCGACACTAGGCAGAGGAGGGGGTGTAGGGTGGGTGTGGCAAGTGCGCTCAGAAGACATTTTAAAGACAGAAGATGGGTTGGCAGTGGACCCCACTGATGCGAGCGATATGAGAGATGAAGAGCAATGTGGCGATGAGGAGACAGATGAGGATTTAAAGCCAGATGAGTCATTTGGAAACAGGTGTTCTGAAAGAGAAGGCGAAGCAGGCCTTGTGCAGCCAGCCGTGTCCAGGAGAAGCATGCCTTCAAACTTCTGAAGGTTCCCATCGAGCCTGAACGAACTCTACCTCTGTTGACGGTCTTCAACATTTCTATGCCTACTATGTGCTGTTTGGAGCCACAGTTGGCCCGGCGAGGATTTCTTAATGGACCAGTGCCAGCGAAACAAACAAACAACTAACCTGAGGCCCTGAGTTTAGCCACTGTGATTGATACCACCAGGGCAGCCTGTGATGCTGGCTTACAGCTATAAGGGAGCCAGAGCTGAGACACAGCCCTACCATTCCCCTTCACAACAGCTGGAAGGAATGAGGTGTCACCCAGGTCACATGACTGTTAATACATACCAAATACTCCTTGAGGCCTCACTAATTGCAAAGAGTCAGTAAATGACACTCAAGAGATCTGGTTATTCATTTGTTACCCAGGAAATAATTTCATAGACCATTTGGCTTACCTAACTAGTGTACTGATATATACGATCTCTTATTTATGATCTCAGAAGAAAGGGAAGATACAAGTTTTAAATGCAAAGCTAGAAAAGGCCTTAACAGACTTCTGAATACTTTGTTACTCTGAGTCTAGACCAAGACAGGTAGCTGCAGAATCTACTGGGAAGATTCTTGTGAAAAACAGAATCTATCTCTCGTCTACCAGCCACCTGCCAGTCGAAATCCACAAACATCTAGATTCCCTGGGCTGGAGAGATGGCTCAGTGGTTAAGAGCATTGCCTGCTCTTCCAAAGGTCCTGAGTTCAATTCCCAGCAACCACATGGTGGCTCACAACCATCTGTAATGAGATCTGGTGCCCTCTTCTGGCTTGCAGGTATACACACAGACAGAATATTGTATACATAATAAATAAATAAATAAATAAATATTAAAAAAAAACATCGAGATTCCCAGGTAATGTGGGTATAAAGTTAAATTGAAAAAGCACTGCTGTTCACAGCCCTCCACCATACCGGAGGACAGACCCTCAGTGGTCTATTTAAGAACAAAAGAAAACAGCTGCCCAGGAAAGAGCTCCCATGCTTCGTGCACTTCAAAAATTCTTCCTGTGCTTATTCATTCCCAGGAGAAATTAATTTATTTATTTAGAAATGAAGGCTTGCTATGTTGTGTAGGCTGGTTCCAAACTCTTGGGCTCCTGGGAAGATGGAACTATTGGTATGCACCACATTTGCCTCCAGTGAGACTCTTGGGAGCATGTCTTTAGTTCCCAAGCTAGGTGGGAATTCTGCAAACCATTCACATTATGCTCACAATTGTGGGCACTGTAGCTGTGGGATGGAATACATGGTACCTGCTCTTCCAGGGAGAACCCCTGAGCACTTTCTGAGGGATGAGCTAGAACTCTGCCTAGTGTTGCCCACATAGCTACTTTGAGGGTGCACAAGCCAGCCATGGTCTCCCAGTCCGGGGCATCATTGAGAGGGGCAGCCATGGTCTCCCAGTCCGGGGGCATCATTGAGAGGGGCAGCCATGGTCTCCCAGTCCGGGCCATCATTGAGAGGGGGCAGCCATGGTCTCCCAGTCCGGGGCATCATTGAGAGGGGCAGCCATGGTCTCCCAGTCCGGGGCATCATTCAGAGGGGCAGCCATTGTCTCCCAGTCCAGGGCATCATTCAGCGGGGCAGCCATGGTCTCCCAGTCTGGGGCACCATTCAGAGGGGCAGCTATCTCACAGTCCTTTCCTTGAGTTCGCAGAGCACGGAGCAACTGCCTTACTATCATGTAGATGTGGTAGGATCCTGAATGGGCTTAGTAAATCATCTTTCAGGGATGAAGAATCAAATGTTTCCCAGAACAGGCAAATAAAAGCCAGGTTCACTGGCTGGGAGAGTCTAGCATCATGCCTACCCAAATAGGCATAAATTTAAATGTTTTTGAAATGTGTTCTGGTCCAAATTTCTTTGTTGATACATGACGGCTCATAGGCTATTCTCAGACTTTCAAGGGGTTAATCTGGGTGCTTGGTCCTGTCACACAGCCAAATGCATTCTGCCTCCTGGTTAGCGGCCAACAGGGGAGGCGTGTCTGAGGGCTAGATATTCTTCGCTGCAGCAGCTTCTCTGGTCTACCCAGTGGCTCCCTGACAGAAGTGAGCTATTTAACTGCTAAGGAAGTTGTAAAAATGTGACCATCTTGACACCCTCAGGTGCTCCAGGAGACATGGCCAATGTGCTAGCATGTCTAGAAGCTCATCAGCTCTCCTCTCTGGTCTCAGTTGTCAGCAGTGACTGAGCTGCAAAATGTCCCCTCACTCTTAGGTCAACTGTCTCAGAAAATTAAGATCACACTGATTTGGTAAAACAAAGATTCTTAGTGCCAAAGAATATTTAAGTAGCTGGTTTTTCAGGGCTTAGCTGCCTCTTATCCTGCCCTGGAAGGGGCAGAGATGGGGACAGAACCAAGCCTGATGACATGGCTGCATGCTTGTGACCCTATGCCTGCCTTCTTTTTATGATGAACCATATTCCTCACATGTCGCCTCTCAGTTCAACTGGAATACACTCATAGCCACCTAGAAGTATTTTCAGAACAAACAACGGACACAAATCACCTCAAGGCACTGCAGTTTGCCTCATTATTGGCTTCTGTTTCGGCAACTGATCTTAATTTGAATTCTGGAGCCGTGGCACCTAAGCTGGAAGCAACCTGCCCAGGTTGAACCAAAAACACCTCTGGAATCACACTGCCATCATCATTATGACCACCTTCAGTTCCTGCTTTAACATTGGCAGCCACTGAATGTCATGCTACCCTCAAAACAACAGGGTCTACACATACAGGCAGGACTCCTTCATAAGGGCTCTGACTGGATGGCAAAGTGAGAGGGAGGCAGAGAAGCTGCCCTCAGGTTCTGTACAGGGAATGGTAAGCAATGCCCTTGGCCCAGCAATCAAAGAGAAAGGAAAAGTGAGTGAGAGAAGGAATAGGCAGACTCTCCCCCACGGCTCCCAGAGCTGTTGTGCAGGGCTGTGGGATCCAGCTGCTCACAGTACATGCTCCACAGTACATGTGTGTGACATGCTGAGCATGATGGGCAAGGCACTGCAGACCACAGTTTCCAGAAAGTAGCTGTGTGAGTGCTGAAGGTGACTCTTGGGATTACTGACTGACACTAGGAAAATTAGCGATCTTGAAAAGGAAAATATTAAAACAAATCAACTTTCTAGGTGCTGACTAGAAAGGGATGGCTTCGATGCCGACCTTCTTGCCTCAGGCTGACTTCTCCCAGATCTGCTGAACAGACCTGACCTTCAGCTGCCAAGGAGACTGACTGGTCATCTTGAAGGAAATAAACATTTTCCTAAGTGGGGGCCTCTTCTGGAAAGGGCACAAGACACTTGAGGAATTTAAATCAGAAGTGTCTGGCTAGGTAAACATGGGGAAAGAGGTATAGGGAGTGGGATGGCTGCTTTTGGCCATGCAGGAAGGAGTCCCCCCGAAGCCCCCAAATACAGCTTAAACACTCTCCCAGGCTTCCCAGTCTTTGATTGAAATGCTGTGTTGGCCTCCGGGCCATTCATTTGTCAATAGATTGGGGTCCTACTCCTAACAAGCATCCAAGTTTACCAAAGACCTCACCACAAACCCAAACCTCACAGAAAGGTGACACATGTCAGAATACTATGTGGGATATGTCACCTGGGCTCAGCAAGTCTACTCTGAAAGAAGGCTGGTTTAATGATCCAGACACTAACAGTTCCTAGTCATCTAATTCTGAAGAATACTTACTAGAAGCCATCCTATAACCAAGCACATCAACAATAAAATAAAAGAAAGTGTTTTAATAAATGTAGTAAAATACACATAGTATAAAATTTACCATTCTAGCTATTCTTAAGAATATGGTTCTGTGACATTCAAGTTCATTCACAATGGGGTGCCACCATTCATCAGCCATCTCCAGACCTTGTGTGTGTACATACAGAGGCTGGAGGTCAACCTCAGTTGTCATTCCTCAGGTGCTATAGACCTTGTTTTAGTGACAGGGTCTAGCACTGGCCTGGAACTCACTGACTAGGCTGACTGGCCAGTGGGAGCTGCCTGTCTCCACTTTTTCAATGCAGGGATTACAAAGATCACATACGGCCTTATAAAACAATTTACGTGTATGGGTGTTTTGCCTGCATGCACATCTGTGCCCCACATGTGTGTAAGCCTGCAGAGGTCAGAAAGGGTTTTGGATCCTCTGGAACTAGAGATACAGAAGTTGTGAGCCATCATGTAGATGCTGGGAATTGAACCCTGGTTGCCTAGGATCGCAGCTAGTGCTCTTAACCACTTTAGCACCAACACAGAGTTTCTTATGTGGGTTCTAGAGACCGAGTTCAAGTACTTATGTTTTTGTAGCAAGCACTTTACTGACCTCTCCTTATCTCTCTAGCCTCCAGAACGCTTCATTCTGCAAAGCAGTCTGTAACCTTTAAACAGTAACTTCCCTGCTCCCTGTCCCTCTCCCTCCTGCCCTGAAATAAACATGATTATGCAACTCTCCAGCAGTTTTGTCTGAAGTTTGATTTGATTTTTTTTTCCTGTTTAAGTAGAATACATACTCACACTTACTCATGTACTGTTTATTAGTGAGGTCATCAGATTGAGAGCACTTTTATGAAACCATCAGATGTTAGGCAAAGCACAAGAAAGTGACTTCTCAAAATTTTCAGTAACATGTTTGGATCTTTATGGTGGGTGGACAGTTTCAGGTGTGTTTTCAAGTAAAAACATCCATCTCTCTGGGTCGGAGGACACAACACTTCTGAAACACCTTCCTCTGCAAGGATCCCTCGTCCTCACACGTAGGAAGATTATTTCAGGTGGTCATGATTTTTTACACTAGTAGAAACTATGTGAAAAGATCTGGACGCAAAACATTCACAAGTCAGCCATGACTGCTACATGACTGCTACATTCCCACACCACACTGACAGGCATGATGAAAGATGGGTCTGGAGAAGGGCTCATGGTTATAGTACTTGCTGTTCTTCTGTTAAGTTCCCAGCATCCACATGGGGACTTACAACCATCTGTAACAACAGTTCTGGGGATCTGACCCCTTCTTCTAGCTTCTGTGGGCACCAGAACATACATGGTTCATTTACATGTGTGCAGGCAAATACTCATATGCATAAAATAAAAAATAGTAAGACTTGCCTACATATTCTCAAAGGATCTCAGTTTAAGTTAAAACCTCCTCTTGAGCAGTGTTTTGATTGGCGATTACAGAGGCCATCACTGTGCCTGAGCTGAATAATGATATAATCAATGTGTCCCTTAAATTTGCCTTTGATAGGACGCTGGACCTAAGGAAGATGGCTGTGTACCTCATGAATCTTGACCTGCAGAAACTCAAAGAATGTCTGGGTGGGCTGCTCCTTAGTGTCGTCTTAATATAACAATTCTAACCTTACACAAATTGCTACGACATGTTCAAAAAAGCATTCCATATCATTTAGGGAGCCCAGCCTAACCCAATTATAGCGAAAATATAATGGGGATATAAAAGCAAACAAAATTGCAGGTCTATTTTAAATGTAAACATAAATTGGTCAAGGAGATCCATAAGAAATAAGCTTATCACAATCAAAATGGTATTATTAATCAATTAAATTTACCAATCACTTTAACTAATCATTTAAAAGTTGGCCAAGGAAATCCACAAGAAGTTAGCTTATCACAACCAAAATGGTATTATTATAAGAAGACATGGCTAGTTTAACATTTAAAAATATCAATACAATATTCATAGATTAAAGGAGTCAAGTCATACAATCATCTCAGTTGATGCAGAAAAACTATTTTATGAAATCCAGTATCATTTTTGATTAATAAAAACACTTCTGCCGGACACTGGTGGCTCATGTTTTTAATCTCAGCACTCGGGAAGCAGAGACAGGCAGATCTCTGTGTGTTTGAGGCTAGCCTGCTCTACAAAGTGAGTTCCAGGACAGCCAGGGCAGTTACACAGAGAAACCCTGTCTTGAAAAACTAAAACGAAACCAAACTAAAACAAAACAAAAAACCATTTCTTAGCAAATGAGGAATAAGAAAACATCCTCTATCTCTTAAGCAGTATTTGTAAAAACTCTGTAATAAGCATAAATACTGGATGGCAAACAGTGAAGGAGTTCCATTCAAATGTGCTCAAGGTCCTAACACAGGGAGGTCAGGTAAAAAAAAAACTGAGAGTTTAGGGAAAATATAATTTTAATTATTTCTAACAAAATTATCTAAGTAGTAATTCCAAAATAATTGCTATATGTTATTTGAATTATTAATAATTAAACTGGACTAAGAAAACATAGAAAAGTCAGTTCCCATTCTATACTCTAGCAGCATATAGGTAACAAATCAGATTAAAAACATTTTACAAATATAAACTGTATATAAAAAAAACCAAAAGATCTTTCAGGGAACTAAGAATAGCCCTAGTAAAACATGAACAAAATATTTATGAAGAAAACTGCAAAACCTCATAAGGATATGCTTTATTTGTGACAGTCTCACTATCCCCTGGGCTTGCCTTTAAATCCTGGTCCTCCTGCCCATACCTCCCAAATGCTGGGCTTAGAGTGACCCAAAATGTCTACCTTTCATAAAGATGATATTATTATTGTTATTATTATTATCCCTCTTTTTTTCATTTTTTTACTTTTTATTTTTTATTCGTTTTGTTATTTTCAAGATGGGTTTCTCTGTGTAACATTCCTGGCTATCCAACTTGCTTTGTAGACCAGACTGGCTCAAATTCATATAACAAAGCAGTAAGAAGAAGCAGGAGACGCAACGCAGCTGATGGAGGGCTTGCCTCATACATACAAGGTTCTAGGTGTGCAGCACTGTAGCGCCTGGGTGTACATCTGTAACCAGCCACTTGGGGGAGGAGGCGGGAAGAAGTTCAAGATTTTTGTCTAATAAGGTTTTGCTGGACATTTTTCTACCTTACAGGTCTTTTTTAAAAAAATTTATTTATTTATTATGTATACAATATTCTACCTGTGTGTATGCCTGCAGGCCAGAAGAGGGCACCAAATCTCATTACAGATGGTTGTGAGCCACCATGTGGTTGCTGGGAATTGAACTCAGGACCTCTGGAAGAGCAGGCAATGCTCTTAACCGCTGAGCCATCATCTTTTTCTTTATATATATATATATATATATATAGTGTGTGTGTGTGTGTGTGTGTGTGTGTGTAGGATTTCTTCTACATGTGCAAGTGTCTTAGGGTTTCTACTGCTGTGAAGAGACACAATGACCATGGTAACTCTTGTAAAGGAAACTCTTGTAAAGGAAAACATTTAATTGGGCTTGCTTACAGTTTCATGTTAGTCCATTATCATCAAGGCAGGGAGCATGGCAGCGTGCAGGCAGACACGGTGTTAGAAAAGTAGCTGAGAGTCCTACATCTTGCAGGTAACAGGAAGTAACAGGGTATGATGTAATCCCAATCCTGGCATTGGGAAAGTGGAGGCAGGAGGACCAGGAGTTCAAGATCATCCTCAGCTATAAGGTAAGTTTGAAGATAGACTGAGCCACATAAGACCCTGCTGCGCGCCCCCATCAAAAACAACAACAACAACAACAAAAACCCAAAAAAACAAAACAAAAAAACCAGGATTTCTGGTTCTCGGAAATCCTATAGCTGACGAATATTTATTCACTTACAGTTCTGCTTCAAATGACAAAATGGCTGAGATGGTGCCTTTTAGTTTAGACATTTTAGGTACCTGTTAAGCTTTTTCAAGGTATGGAAACATGAGTTATGATTTCATGGACAATGAGGATGTCATATAGTTCACTCTGACCCTGTACTGAAAGAGCTACAACCCTCATACATAGGGAGGGTTGACTCTGGCTCATGGTTCTAGAGGTTCCAGGTCACAAATACGTGCTGTGTCACTTTGGGCCTCTAACAAAGATGGAACATCTTGGCAGGAACTAATGGAGCAAACTTAGCTTGTAGGTCATAAAGAAAAAGAAAGCAGTGAGAAGACAAGCTAAGGACCTAAAGATGCCTCCAGTAGAACCTTAGACTTACTAAAGCCTAGGGCACATTACGTTTCTTTATCCATAAGCCACAGGTGGTAATAACAATAACCAATAACCTAGAAACTTCTATCAGACACATACCACCTGTGGTGGTTTGAATGAGAATGACCCCCATAGGCTCATATTTCAAATGCTTGGTCCCCAGTTGGTAAAACCATTTGGGAAGGATTAGGAGGTGTGGCCTCATTGGAGAAGGTATGTCACTGGGGGGCAGATTTGAGGTTTAAAAAGCACATGTCATTCCCAGTTAGCTCTCTCCCTGCCTCAGGCTTGTGGATCAAGATGTAACTGCTCTAGTCCTATGTTTGCCTGCTGCCATGCTCTCTGCCACAATGGTCATGGACTCATTCTCTGAAACTGTAAGCCCCCAATAATCGTTTTCTTTTATAAGTTACCTTAGTCATGGTGCTTTGTTACAGCAATAGAAAAGTAGGCAAGATACTGCCCTTTAAGATCCAAAGTACTTCCCCAAAGTGTCACCTTGGGGAGCAAGCCTTAACACAATAATCTTTGGGGGACACGCCTGCAAACCAAAGCATGTGGTATCTGCTTTGACCATGGTTTGTGCGTCCAAGTGTTCAGGTGTTGGAATCTTGATCCTCAGTGTGGTGATGATGGGAAGTGGTGGAACCTAGGACAAGGTAATTATGTCACTGGGGGCTCTACCCTTCTAAGTAACTGATATATTTCTTACAGGACCCTGGTTAATTTTCTTGTGAATAGCCTGCTATAACAGTGCAAGGCTGGACCAGTCCCGTTCTCTTGACTCATGTTCACACTGCGACTTCTCATTTGTGCATGTGTTCCCTCCATGTACGATCTACCATGTAACAGATATGATGCAGTCAGGGAGACCCCCATCAAAGATGTGCAACATCTACACCAAGCCCCTGGATCTCTAGATAAATATATATATATATATAAATCTATTCTCTTCACAAATGTTAACCCAGCTTCAGATCTTTTTTTTTCTTTTTTCTTATAGTAATGGAGAACCGACTGGTGCAGATGGGGTAACGCTGGAGGACCAGCTGCTTATATGAGAACCTTCAACTATCTTATCTGACAGCTGTTCAACAAGACAGACAGGGCTGACCCAGTGGAAGGATTTTCATTCTGAGGGAATAAGAACAAACATAATATCAACTATGCAGTTGTTACTATCAGTGGGTTAGGGATAAAAGAAACTAGAGGAAACCCTAGGCTGGGACAAAATGGAGTCATTCTTGTTTAGGTTGGTGTTAACAAGCTTTATCCAGGCCAGCAGGAAACCACAGGACCCACATTTGGTCTCAACTTTTAGTAATATTCTTACTAAAATAGGAATACTGAAACTTATTCTTACTAAAACCTGGGAAAAGTTCTGATCACAAAGGAAGAACACGAATATCTGAAAAGCAAACACGTCATGGGCTGCTCTCAGACCTGCTGCCATATGCTCTCTCTAGCTCACGGCTTAGCACTGGAATAACAGGCTTGCCGTCCTTAAATATCTCCTCTGCTGCTCCTTATTCCTACTGCTTGAAGACGCTGTCAGCTGCTGTCACCTGGAGGCAGCCATCACTGCTCACTGCTTCCTGTGCAGTGTGGCTGGTGGCCTAGGAAGCTCCTCAACAGTGCTGGAGTGAGCTACTGAGAGAGGAGCCGCGTGCTGGAGTGCAGGATCTAGTGAGCGGAGTGGGTGTGTACTCACACAGGGCAGGAAGCAGGAATCATAGAAGGATGCGTTATAAGGACTGATAAGAGAGATCAAATTCAATTGTATCACGTTGTACTTTACTACTTTATCGAGATGGAGAAAGGACCAAACACTTCTTAAAGTAATTTAAACACTTTGAGATTCTACAAGGATAGACGTCTTGGGACAAAATCCAGAAATACACAGGTATCACCAGAGCAAGTCAAAGTTCAAGAAGCAAAACTGTAGCAAAGATTTTTAGTTCACTCTGCAAAAAGCTGAGCCTACAGAAGCAAACTCCAGTCAGAGGCTTCCTGGATTATAAGGAGACAGCTCTGGCTGGGGAGAAGAGAAGTGTCCTTTCCTTGAAGACAAGAAAATGTTTGTACTGGAAATGTGTGAACCAATTTTCCAAGAGGAGATGAAAAAGCGCTGATTAGAACCCCCAGGAGGGGATGAGGCAGGAGATCAAGCCAGTGCTGACCCATTTATATACTGCTGCTGCAGCATTTCTGACCGTAGAGAGGAAGCAGGGCCACCTTCCACATTCCTTCCCTTCTCCCTGTGCTTCCCGACCCCCAAGCTGTCCCCACCCTGTTACTAGATCTGCAGCCATGCAGACAATTAGAACACTCCAGCCTGCTGGGGTGTTTACTATTCCTGGCCACTGTGTACTGGTAAATAAGCACCACTGAGGATAAAATGGTAACCCAGTAGCCCAGAAGACAATGTTCTCCACAAAGCCCAACCACCAGGAGTCAAAGGATCTCACATAAAAAATGTGACTCAGAGGACAGATGTGATGATGGACAGGCAGGTTCAAGCCTGGGGCTGCTTACGATGACAATTCTTACAGTATGTATAGTTATTAACTTATCCAAGGAATTGTATTTCCTAGAGATTAACCTAGGCTCAGGGAGGTAAAGTACCCTGATCCAAGTTATAGGATAATCGCCCAGAGCCTGTGGGGGCTCTCAAGGGATACAGTCTCCAAAGCAACACTTCCCATACTCCAGTCACTGGAGTGTAACAGGATTCTGTCACAGCCAAGTGCACTGGTATAAGTATTTACAATATTTTTCTTGAAAACTATTAAAAGATTCACCCACCATCTTGGTACAATCATCTGTGCTCCAGGGCACAGAGAAGGGAAGAGCAGGTGAGGGTGACTTGAGGCACATCAAAGGTAGCTAGGAAATGGGGGTGGGGCAACGGAGTGTTCATGAAGGTCTCACATTTGACAGACGAGAGAGGGGGAGAGTGAAGCTCACCCAGTAACTCCAGAGTAAGGGAGATTAACATGGGATCACTTACATAAAATTTTCTGGGTATTCACTCAGGGCCATGTCAATGATGTTGAGAGCGTCGTGGTAGTGTTTCTGGGCTGACAACAGGAGAGCGAGGAGGTGCAGGGAGTTGGCATCATCACCTTGGAGTTGAAGAGCTTGACGGACATACCCGAGAGCTTCTGGTATCTGGTTTAAAACAAGACCAAAAGGAATGTTTAAACAGTCCCACAGAAAGGGGCCATGGTTGCAGAAGGTGCATTGTGTGCGGTTTCACATCGTACTGCATCCACATTTTAGGGGACAGCCTCATGGCGTCCCCAGAACACTGGCCAAACAAGAGAGCACATCCTCTTCAGCAGTAACAGGGCTGATGAGGGGACTGCCCACATGCCCTTCAACACTTTCTCACTTTTGTTCCCCACAGAACCAATGTACTTTTGATTATGTCTAAGATGATTCTACTGCAAATGGAGACACAGGCAAGCTACCAAGGGTTCTTAGTGGGATTAAACTGCCTTAGCTGAATCACTCTCCCTTTTCATAGCATTATTGAAATTAAAACACTTCATAGGCCATGAAACCTTTAACAGAGCTTTCTAAGGACCAGATGTCTGGATCTCCACTGGACATAAAGGAAATATGCAAACAAACAAAAGCCCACACCTTTCCAAACTACATCCCAAAATAATTGGAGACAACAAACAAATTACAGGGCCACTTGCAAAGCAGATGTATCCAAATTTAAGCAGGTTCAGGCACAGCCTTAACCATGAATGCAACAGCTGTTCAGCATGTTCTTGTGTAAGTAGTGTATACACGTGTGCTTGACTGTAGATGTGCATGTAGAGGCTAAGGGTTGTCATGGGTATTTTCTCTATTCTTCTCCACCTTTATTTTTTGAGGCAAGTCTCTCACTGAACTCAGAGCTCCCAGAATCTACCTGTGTCTGCCCCATAGTGCTGTGGTTATAGATGTGTTACTGTATCTGGCTGTCACATGAGTGCCAGGGAGCAGAACTTTACCCACTAGTCATCTAGTGTCATCCAGCTTCACAACTGGATCTTTAATGAACTCTGCCCTTCAGCTCTCCTGCCTCTTCCCAAATCTTCAGGAATCTCAGCCCTTAG
The DNA here is from genome assembly GCA_028555095.1 of Dicrostonyx torquatus. Classification (NCBI taxonomy): domain Eukaryota; kingdom Metazoa; phylum Chordata; class Mammalia; order Rodentia; family Cricetidae; genus Dicrostonyx; species Dicrostonyx torquatus. The sequence goes on along the minus strand of JAQHUG010000055.1, from coordinate 4,996,800 downwards.
GAGAATCTATGACTTCCTTTTCCCGAGCCTCCTGATTTTCCACTCTGAACTGCAGTTTTACATGGATCTATGCCTTAAGTGCTGGCTACAGAGGCTTCCTTCTTTGGAACCCTAGAGCTGTTAGCGCTATGGTCATGCTTCAGTGGCACGGAGGAAGTTCAAGTACAGAGAGGTGAGGTGCCTTGAGTACACCACCCTGCTAAGTGATGGAAAGGGGGGGGACTCTGGCTATTCTGATCCTCCTCTACCCTCTCCAGAAGGGCCATGACCTCTGTCCCAGGTAGCAGGGACACACTCACTTAGAGCCCTGGTGATTCAACACTCATGCCTACAATCCTTGTGGATGAGTTGTACCCATAAGTCTCCATCTACTTATCTGCTCATTCCTCAGCTTGAAGTAGGGAGGCCAGGGCAGCTATTCTCATGGTGCTGCTGGTTTGTAGGGATGGACAAGTACTTAGGGATAGAGATGGGGCTCAAAATGTTATCTTTAGAAGGGAGTAGATGGAGGGTTCAGAGCTAGCTCCTTCATTAAAAAGTCTTACTGGGTGTCAAACACATACCAGCAACATTCAAGTGCCAAGGCTAAGCAATGACAATGGCAGACATGGGTCCTCCCTTCCTGACCTCAAGTGAAAAGGACTGATATTTTATAAGGAAAATGGCTTCATGAGGGAGTGAAGGGAAAACAGATTAGTGCTCAGCCCACCTCTGCTGCAGTGGCAGCTCCTAACCAGTCCAGCTGTGAGCCACATCCATCAGGTAACAAACCTCTCTAGGGCAGGCATCTTGCTTGCTGTGCTTCCAAGATGCCAATGGCAGATACTTCTTATTACCATTCTAAGGCAACTGGGAAGAGTGACGCATACCTCAGGCCAGCCTATAGGGAGTGACATCTTGAGCCAACCTCTGATTCACCCTTCTAGTGTGCACTCAGGAAAGTGCTGGGGTCACCACCAGTGTCTTGCACCTGGTGGGCTAGCAAGCATATGGGTGCCATTTCTAGAATAGCTGGGAGAGAATGAGGGTGTGAGAATGTGAAACGCAGCTCGAGCTTTGGGAAGATGAAGCTAGCAAGGCTTGGTCTTCCAACAAGAACATGCAACGGTGGAAGCGTTCATATAGTTTATGCATTTTAAAATATCTGGTGTCTCTTGGTACCTTTCCAGTATTTTCCAGTTAAGCACAGATACCCCGTGACAATCAGGTTCCAAGCAGTGACTAAACTTCCACCATGAAACACAGCGCTGGGTTCCATGACCCCATTACTGTTAGCAACAAAGGCTCTTTGGTGACCCCTGGAATCAGGGTACATGCCTGTCCTGCACTCGTGTTGCCATCTGACTCCAGGCTGGGCCTTTGTGGATTTACTCTCAATATACAGCCTAGGCCATCTATCTTCACAGCACATGCTCAAACTATCTGGAACCCCAGGGTCTTTCCTGGGAGGAGCTGGCCTCCTCCGAGAGCAGCGTCAGACAAAGGCAAGGAGGTCTTACAATGCCTCCACCTACAGGAACTGAAGCTTAGGGAACATTATAGACACTGACCTGTCTGGAGATGGCGAGCTGCAGAGCCAGGTAGAAAGCTGCTTGGTGATCTGTAGGTGACAGGCTATGGGCCCTGAAAAAGTATTCACTATTAGAACATGAGGCCACCTTTGTGTGTCCTATCACAAGTTCTCTGCACATCTGCATTATGGTGTCAAAGTCTCATTTTCAGCTCAATTATGTATCATTTCCTTGACCCTTCCCCAATACCGCGAATGAATGTTACACAATCTGACCACCATACACAGATTACGTTTCAATATGAAATATTAAAATTAAATTAAAATTAATTGGAATATATTTTTGGTTCTTGCCCAGAACCTAAAATGGCCATAGAGGTTCCCAGACTCTGTGAAGGGGCCTAGAGACAGGTAATTAATTCCCAGACCCTGAGGTCTGGCCTTCTCAACAGATGCTTCCCCTTAGCCAAACAGAAACCAGTGTCATTCTGGGTCATGATAAAAACAACTAACAGGCTGTGGGCCCTGAAAAAGTATTCACCCTTTTCTAATATAAACCTGTGGCCAGATGATGGCTACTTTGGTTAAGTTTGGTGTGGCCTTAATGCTACTTCATCCAAATTTCTGGATTTCAGAAAAAGCCATATGAAAATCAAAGACCAGTTTTGCTTATAAAATGAGGTTTGGGTTTTTGTGAACCAGAAGGAGGAAAGAAAGACACCCATTTACTCTGTAAGGAGTCTACTAAATTCCATGCAGCTCAGTAATTGTAGTCCTGTAACTATGTTGTGTGACAGTGTGGTTGGACACTTGGCTTGGCTCCATCCACTGGTCCTGGCTGCTGGATGCAGAGGCTGTTTGGGCTGTCTAACAGGCTGCAAGTGTAACCTTCTTCAGCTTTTATGTGGAAGTTCATGTATTTCATCAGAAGCAATTCAAAATGTGATAGTGTACAGAACCTACTTCTGCTTTTAACAGTCTGGTAGGAAGAGAAAAACAAACTTAACTCCATATAAGGGAGCATGGAGCAGACTAATTACAAAGTGTGGTCCTGGATAGCAAAGAACCATCTCTGCTTTGACAGCATTCTGTGATCAAAAGAGGGACTGTCACCAGCAGACAGCAAGTTCAAGATGAAACAGAAACTGAATTATTATGGAGTCATCTGTGGCCAACTCGCCAAAGTTTTCTACAGACATTGGTCTTTTGTGTAATTGTCAGACTTCCATGGGAAAAGAAAAGACATGTAATATGCACGACCCAGAAAACATGCCAACTCCATGAATTTGGGTACTGTATGCGTAACTGGGGTTTGCTCTTTTTTTAGTATTTTAATTTACTTAAAAATAGTTTTTATTATTATTTGTGTGTGTGTTGTACACATGTGTGCTGGTAGGCTTTCCTGTGAGTGCACATCTGGAGGACAGAGGACAGAATCCTCTGTTCTATTGTTCTTCATACTTTTTTTTTGAGGCCTCGTCTTTCCATGAACTATGACTAGACTGACTGGCCAGTGAGCCACAGGGATCCCTGACTCTGCCTCCTCAGCACCGGGATTAAGGACATGCATCATCACATCAAGCTTTTATGTGGGTGCTGGGAATCAAATCAGGTTCTCATGCTCATGCAGCGAACATTTCACCCATGAGCCCCATGGCTCCAGTTGTTAATATCAACTGGGGAGTCCTGGGGAACCCTTTGGGCTTTACTGGCCTGAGTTTAAGTCATGGTGGCAGAGCATTCACTAGAGCTGTCTCCACCGCATCCCTGACAAGCACTGGCTCTCCACGCATGAGTAATGAAAGGAATTTTCTTTGGTGCTCATGGGTGAGGTGAAAATGTCATGGTTTCTGTCTTTCCCAATTATTCAGTGAAAATGGGTAAAAGATCGATTATGAAGAAACATTTTATTATGCAGAGCAATTTATTTTATCTCGTCTTCTTTCAAAAATAATAAGGCCAGGTTTCTACAGCCATCAAAAATAATTTGTCAGGACTGTAATTTTTCTTAGCCCAGTTTGTATTTCTCCACAAAGTAAGTCAAATCATGGTTGTTTCTATCCAGTGCTGGCAGCTGCTCTGGTGAATTCTGAGTGTGAATGGTGATAGCTATGGGCAAAGGCCCCACTCTGGTCTCATCAAAGGATTGTGAGCCACTAACCACAGGCCTGTAAAAGAAACAAACTGGAAGTGCTAGCAATTTTGCCATTTCCAGAGTGCATTACGGTGACTTCTAAAGAATTTCCACTGAGGCTAATAATGAGACTCCGACCGCCTGTTTCTACTGAAGCACATCTTAAAACATGCGTGGTTTTAAGTGACTTACTTGCATAATTTTGTTAATGAATGAAACTGACTACTTTAGCAGAAACAAGGGGGAAGATGGGAAATAGCAAATAAAACAAGAAAAAGTAAGTGGGGTTCACCCCCTGCAGATGCCACACACCTTGCTTCAGTTGTGTGGGACAGCTCCAGCAGCTAAGCTTCCGGGGACAAGGGCCCTTTGATATGCTTACTGCTCCTTTGCTCCATGAAAACCAAGTGCCCATGAAGCTGCAAGTCTGAAAGTTCTACATGAATCTAAAGCTGCTTCACAAGCCATCCTCATGTAGGGAGCACCTGGCCAGGTTGCTAAAAGAAACTCAGACAACCTAAAATGCTACCACAGCGATGCTCACAGTGCCTCTATTGAAAAAGCAATTCTTAAGGAATTCAGTTCTTCTTCCATGACAAAGATGGGTATCTATTCTTCTCCCATGAATAGATAAGTATCTATTCATCCATCATCCTACCTGCCCACCTACCCATCTATGTATCCATCCATCCACTCTCCCATCTACCAATTCTCCCTTCTGCCCACCCACTCTCCCACCCATCCATCTACCGATCCACCGATCCATCCATTCTCCCATCTGTCTACTAATCCAAACACCCACTCTCGGATCATCTACCCATCCATTAACCCACCCACTTACTGATTTACCCTTTCATCCATCTACTAACCCACCTGCCCATTCACCTACCCCTATCCACTCCCACCCACTCATCTGTTTATCTATCCATCGATATTATGCAGTTCTTACTCCAAAGAATAAGGCTCTAGGGAGTCTGGAGATAAATAATTCAAGTTTTCCTTAGGGAGCTCTTCCCACTCTACCAGAAGGAGAGACCTGAAATGATCTTCACAGTGTAACAGATTCAGTGGCCAGACAAAGGCATACTGGGCTGCTGTTGGAACATGGATGGCTCAGACTACTGGGCTAGAGCCCAGCACGTCCAGTGGACTCCTAAATTCCAACTCCAGTAGTTTCTAGAGCTGATCAATTCTGATTCTGGCTCATAAAGAATAGATCTCACAACAATGATGACTACAATTTATGAAGTATCTATTATAAGCATTTTACCTAAGAATACTCAGAAAGGGAGGTAAAACCAGAAATGGATTGGGAGATGCCAAGGCTTGGTCTTTATACCACCATTCTGCTGTCCTGTCTGGATAATTTCTCAAAGTTCCCTTCAGTTCTGATTACAATGGGCACAGAACTCGTGAATTAGGAAGAAATACAGTAGAGTTAAATCAGAGCGCTCTCGTTAGGTACACACCTTAGCTTGTCAGGAAGCTATCAACCTCTACACATACACTCACCAATACCTAAACCCAAACTAGGGGAGAGAGACAGGAAAGTGAAGCTATGTATCCCATGCTACCATGAGTGGCAGACATGGATGATGTAGGAGCAGTGTTTAATAGTGCATGCATGACAGACGCATGCTGTCACCACTTTGGGGACTGCTTTTCTCCAGAGGACGTGAAAGTTCACTGAAGCAAAGCTTACACCACTGTACACAGCAGTATTTACTTTGCCATATTTCTGTTTGGCATGGATGAACTGGTGGAGGTGACTAGGTTATGGGCTGATAGCTCAGTATCTGGGTAAAGCCATACCACCTTGATATATTCAGACATTGCCCTCTTGAGGGCCCCGGAAAACAAATCTTTCCAAATTCTGGCTCTAGTTATGATTAGGACTTCATTCCCACAGGCTATCCCTCTTTTAAATGTACCACTTTCTTTTCAAACAAAACAAATGAACAGCAAAACCAGAAGCGAAATAATAGTATAACAGAACTTTGGGGGAAACCATATAAAATACATAGTAGAAAAACACTTCTCACCCAAGTGGCTTTAAATGCTCTATTTACGTTTAAGAATTAATACAATCTTTCTTATTTACTTAAAATCTTTTCCTTAAAGCTTTTATTAGGTCCCCAATTCACTAAAATAGTTAATGTCTACTTGAATCAAAATGATTGTAGGCATTTGAAAAACATTCTGTATTTCAGATAAACACTAATTTAGGTTAGTCTTCTGCAAAGTAGTCAGTTAGATTAGGAGAGCTTACTTCTCCTTAGTCCCTTGTGAACAAACATGTTAAATCTCTTTGAATTCAAACCTAAGCAGAGAAGGAAAAGAATTCAGGCTGACAGAACAGCTGTTATACAACCCTCCCCACCCAGGCAGCCCCAGGCAGACCACCACTGTGGCTGTTTTTAGAGACCCAGTAAGACTGCTGATTTAAGGAAAGTGAAACAGATGTGATGGCCACTTTCTCAGGCATCCGTGTGTGGGTTTGACTAGAACTGGAGAAAGCAAAACATGGAATCATTTGAAATGGAAATGCTTTCCTGCTCTGGGCTGAGAAACACAACAAATGCTGGGTCCAGAGCCAGAGGTCTGTGCAGACGTCAAGAACAGGACCAGCAGAGTGAAGGAGTTATGGACAAGCCTGATTGGAAACAGAAAGAAATGAGGCTCGGGCACTTCGGTGGAGAAAAACATGGTGAGGACACCATGAAAAAGGCACATGGACAACACGGAGATACGCACTACGCATCGCTGAGGAAAGCATCTAACAAAGGTGGCTGGTATAGGTTGGTTCATGAGGTTTTTAAAGACACAACTAAGTTTCCAGCACAGTTTTAAGAAATCACTATAACTCAGGTGTATTTAAAATGACAGGATCAATTCCAATTCTAGATTTCACCTCATAGGGCTGGATTTTCAGGAACCAACTTGATTTTGATGATTTATTAAACCTACAATGAGCAAAGTTAGTTACGGGGAAAACTACCTAGATGCTGACTCAACACTGGCTCCAATATACATCCCTAGCGACTCCTTTCAGTCCTGCACCTCCTCCCCAGACTGCAATGGCATTGAGCTTGTCCTGTCCACCCAGGTACATACAGAGGCATGGGGATAGCCACAGATTTTATGATAACAATGCCCTGTTCAAGTGAGAAGGTGTTGTGGGCAGTGGGTTGGGGCCCACTATTGACACGGCATTTCAGAGACTTTCAGACCTCTGGTTTCTGCACCTGTTCATGTCACAGCCTACAGCCTGACATGCAGGAAAAGCCAGAAAAGAAGGACCTCTTTTCAAGACAATGACAAATGCCTTCAATAAAGGAACCAGCTCTATAGACAAAGTGTCTACCTTTCTTGTGCTGAAATCACTTTATCAGAAATGAATAAAAAATACCCAAATAGATTAAAAGTGGGCGAACAGGGCAAGGAGTGATATCCTGCTTCCAGTTTCGAGATTTCATGTTTGCTGCTCAAGACAACATACTCCCCGGGGCAAAACACTGTTTACATAATCTTTAAAAATATCCTGCCTTTCTCATACTCATCATCCTCGGTTGTCACTACGTACACAGAGTGAAAAGACGAACTCCCACTCACCTCTGAAACGCAAGCAGCGCCTTCCTTTGCAGGACCTCCTGCATCCCTCGCAAGGAAGCTGAGAAAAGGGTTCTGTTAGTAGGTGGCAGGAAAGATTGGGGTGGGGAATGACAACACTAAACCCACCACGAAAGCCATGTTACATGTACCAAGTTCCAAGGGCCTAGTGCACTAGGCACTGTTAGGACGGAATCCCTGTCCCATCCCCAAAGCTCTTCCCATGTTCTGTGGACATTACTATGGAACAATGTCAAAGAGACAGTGTGAGCTTTGGGACCTTAGTCCTATATGTCACATACATAGCACGCTGTATCTTTCTGAATGTGAATCCAGTCTAGCTTATCACCGCTACATTTCAAGCACATTTCTGTTAAAAAGAAAAACTGGAGCATGCTAGCAAGGGGGTGGGGAGGCATTTTCCCAAAGGCTTGAACTGCAGAAAGAACACACTGGTTCCCCCAGGATAAATATGTAGAACTAGCTCGACCAGGATGGTGCAGTCGAGCCAAGCACCAGCGGATCAACAGGCTTCAGAGATCCTTCTGCTGCCGAGTAGCTATGATCCTGGGTTATGAATTCTAGCTTGATGCTAGTTTAATTCATGTTACCTAATGGCCAGGATTCTGTGTATCAACATAAAGGACGGAGCCGTCACACTTAACATGGGTATAGGAATATCAGTTCACACGTGTGAGCAAACACTTCCCTGTACAGAACAAGAGAAATGGCTCCCTTATGGTCTGGTCTGCCTAGGAACAAAAAGGGGACTTTTTTACTGGAGTAAGGAAGAGTCCAGAGGAGTCTGTCTGCAGTTGCGCTGCAGGAGGCCCTTATCCAACAGTGCCTGCCAAGAGATTAGCAGTGGGAGGCTGTCTGCAAGGCTGGATGGAGCTGGGCCTGGGGCTACTAAGAACCTTAACTGCTCTATAGAGAACCTCAACTTCAAATGCTGTGAGAGGGTGCGTTCTGCAGGGTGCACTGATTGATTCTAAAGGCTATTTAGCGGTTGAGTCTGAATCAAGAATTTATGTGGGTAAGTCTTGGCATTCAGACTTTCCCCTGAAAGTCAATATTGGAAGATATATGCTGAGTAGGGACAATGTAGCATATGTATATGGAAGTGTCACCAGAAACCTAATATTGAAAAGCAATTGACATGCCAAAAATGCAGCATTTTAGGGTAGAGAAAAGAAAACTTTGGGTTAATTTGTAGGAGTCACAGTGGTATTCTGTCTTCCTATGACTAACAGGGGCAGTGGAGGACTCCCCAGGAGGCAGTAAGATTTTACCCCCTGCTCTGATGGTGCTTCAGGGCATTCTGCCTTATACTATCCATTAAGTTATATATTTGTCTTTGAGGGTATTTTTTATTCAAGTTATATATTTTTTTAATATTTATTTATATATTCTGTATACAATATTCTGTCTGTGTGTATGCCTGCAGGTCAGAAGAGGGCACCAGATCTCATTACCGATGGTTGTAAGCCACCATGTGGTTGCTGGGATTTGAACTCAGGACCTTTGGAAGAGCAGGCAATGCTCTTAATCTCTGAGCCATCTCCCCAACCCCCTCAAGTTATATTTTTATAAAATATTAAAAAATAGATCAGAAAATAACATTAACTTATATTTTCTGCAAAAGTTTTAAGCGTATAAAATATTAATATTTATTTAAAGTCAAAAACCCATCAACCAAAACTTTTTTAGAATATTCAAAATATATAAATCACCATCCTCAAGAACCATGGGTACTGGTTAGCTACACTGCATGTGCGCAGATTTGTGAGTTAAATGTGGGAACAAAGAAGTGGACAGTCCCTGCCTAGAAAACGCTGCGCCCTGCAAGTTTTTGGCCCTAGACTCTTTTATACTACTGTACCTATCTAATGTCCACCCTTCCCCTTAGGAATGGGCCAGGTGAAGGGCTGGGGCCAGGACGGAGTTGTCTCATCTCTCAAAGCCTTACTCTTCTGACTGTCAGGATAGAGTCCCAGCACCCACTAGCTAGGAACCTGGGCACCACTAGCCCCATGTGCCTGTGACCCCATCTCAGGCTCTGACATTCCCCATCCCAGTCTAGACAGAGAAGAGAGAACACTGGGGGTCCCACAGGCCAGGATCCCAGGACAGCCCAGCTTGAGTACCCTCCTAAGACAGAGGAGAGTGAGACACTGCAGGGTGGGGCCTCTCTCACCGTCAGTGGCTTGCAGACTGTATGTGAGCCCCAAAGCTAGGTAGCCTTTGGCCTTGAATTCTGATGTTTTATCTCCTATATCAACGACAGTTTTGGCAAACTTCTCAGCCTCTTCCAACTGAAAGAGAAGTTAAAAAACAACAACCCGTCAAACTTCCAACATCAGTTCCCATGAGCACCTGCTGCTAAACATGGGTTTCCAATGAGTTGCTTTGGAAATGATCCCCAAACCTTCCAACTCTACCCTGGAAATTCTCTTTTCAATAGCCCGCAGGATTCCTATTTATCTTTTTAAAAAACTTTCCCCCTTTGCTTATTTACTTCTTTTCCAAAGTTGCTATCATATTTGGTGGGCTTCTGTGTTTTCCATCTTCATTTTCACTGGCTGGTTCTTTAATGTGGATGGACTCGGGGTCAGAGGTCAAATGAAATGTATTTGAAAAGAATAAAGTTTCTGAAATGCTTTGTATTTGGGTTTTCCCCTTTATTTTTATTCATGACATAAAAAATGCATTCAGACTTGGATTCTCTTTGCCACAAGCTGTTAAAAATTTCAAAACTTGGGGCTGGAGAAATGGCTCAGTGGTTAAGAGCACTAGTTGCTCTTCCAGAGGTCTTGAGTTCAATTCCCAGCAGCCACATAGTGGCTCACAATCATCTACAGTGAGATCTGGTGCCCTCTTCTGGCCTTCAGGCATACATATGAACACTGCATACATAATAAATAAATAAATAAATCTTAAAAAAAAAATGTGACAAACGATGGTCCTGAAGCTGGATGTAACCCATGGGAGTCCATTGCACTCTTGATTGCCGAGGTCTTGGAAAATCTTAATAATAAAAGGTATGAAAAGACATACAGAGAAGATTTGTTACCCATCTCTAAAAATGATGTGTTTTGGTGTTTAGGGACCTGTTTATCACAGTAATAAATAGAACCCCAGTCGGGAGGAGGGCAGCAGTCACTTGTGTGGGTTCCAAGCTAAGGTTCACTCTGTTGCTGTCTTCAGGCCCTCAGCGCTGTTCCCTCTGCTCCCAGCCCCAAACTGTCAAATCCACAGGCACACATCACACCACAGCATGGCTGCAAGCCTATGCCTGCTTGCTCTTTTTTCTGCTACCTTCATTCAAGGGAAATCAAACAACAATGGGTCATTCTTTACAAGGCTCAGTTTCCTACTGTTGGGTGAGAACACATGGGAACAAAGGAAGTGAGGGCTGTAGGGGATGGATGGAAATCTGAGTTAGCAGAGAGTCCTGGGCTTTGGGGCACTAAGTGGATATGAAGTTGAAACAAAGGGGTTAAAGCTACACTGTAGGAGACACTTATCTATTCTACCAGCTGAGCAAATTAACCAGAGTTTTCTGTTTCCTAATGCTGTGAGTTGAGGCTTGACAAGGAGGCAGAAGCTGACCCTGGGCTAGAGCCCTGTGGAGAAGGGGAGAAGCACTCACTTACCCAGTGAAGGGAACCCACACAAAGCTTGGCTGCCAGGAGCGGGATGGTGGCATCATCGGGCTTTAGCCGGATACATTCCTTCAGCACCTTCACAGCACGGGCGGACTGCGGAGGGACAGAATAATTTTGTCTGATAGAGTGAAACAGTCCAGCCTTTTCAGAGGGGTTTCCCACCCAAGCAGGGACCAGGGGCCTGTAATAACCAGAGCTTGGGGCTCACAGTGACAGAGGCGTGAACTGCTATCATGAGCAAGTTGCAATGCGCCCTAGTGCATGCCTAGTTCACTCCTTGCTTATGCAGCCACTGCAACAGTGAGAAAAACAGACTGCAGAAGTTTACACTGCTATAAAAAACAAACACTAATTAGAAGCACACCAAACCATATTTCCGAGCTCAGTTAGCACAAATAATCTATGGCACACTTCACAATTTACTGAATGCCAGACTTCCTAATGGTTGCATCTTTATCACGAGTGCATATGGCAGGACTGCCACCTCAAGTATTTGTGTATGTTTCTGTATTTGTCGATAACTCTAGGAAGAAGGCACTTATCACCACTCCATTTTTACCAAAAAGAAAACTGAGGCACTAAATACATGCTTGGTGTCATTCAGCTATGGAAGCACCCCAGGCTTCCACCAAGCAGCAGCAGTAAGTCATGTTTATGGCTAGTATCACCTGTTGCTTAACACCACACACTGTAAAGATACTAAAGATACTCCCCCATTTACCCCAATCCCAGCCCCCCACCCTTGGACACATGTGCACACACCTCTGGGACATGTTTACATTCCCAAAGACTTGATCTAGCCATGTACATTTCAATGAATGAGTCACAATAGGTTAAAAAAAAAAGAGAGAGAAATTAAGAATTCCCCATCTTAGTGCTATGCCCATCTTGGACCCTAAATAATTAAATTTGGAGATCCATTATGAAAAGGCCATAAGATAGTTTGAAATCGCATCTTAGCATTCCATGAAGTGGAAGGTATATCCTTCAAAAAATTTAACTGCAAAGGCCTAGAGAGCAGCACTCATGAAGAGACTCACCTTTCCAGCAGCCATCAGAGATAGAGCAAACTGGTACCAGAGGTGGAACTCCTCAAAGGCAAACTTCATGGCTCTTTCTAAGCACTGGTTGGAAAGAAGAAAACAACATCTACACACTGAGAACTGTTGGAGCAGACCTGCATGAGTGTGAATCCACAGTACACCTTCCAAGGCGTTCCCTCGCCATGCAGAGTACGATGCCAAAGGCTAGAACAATTCACAGCTGGTAGACACATGAAACATTTCACTCTGGGAAGAGATGGAGGTTGGCACAAGCATCCCAACCACAAGACCCAAACTGGGCAGAAATGGGAGCTCTATGAGAAGTGACCAAAAGCTTCAGGAGTGGCATTTACAAGAATGGCCACTGAACTGGGCCGTGGCGAGGAGAAAAGAGCCTAGTTGGGAGGCAGGAATTGTACTTTAGGAAGAGGGTGAAGACTGTGCCTCAATTTGGCATGGCAAGCCCAGTGAATCCAATTTGGACAAACAGATCAGTAAGAGGTAGGGTTGGAGCCATGTCATCTTTGAGATGCCAGCTGCTTTTCCAAGTTATTTTTTTCTTTTCTTTAGTACTCTGAGATCTCCTGCTACCACATCTGTATTAATGAACTGCTTTCATTTTCCTGCCCCAGCTCGGCATCACTGGGGAATCCAAGGGCACACTCATGCTTCTTGGCTTCTCCAGTGCTGGCCAGCTTGCTGTGGCACACAACTGACAAACTGCCCTCTTGGAGAGCAAGGTGCCAGTAGAAAACATGACACATTCACCTCATTGGGGCAGGGGAGGTGTAAGACCACAATGGAGATTATGAAGTGAAATGTTCTAGGGGCTTCACAATCCACAAATATGTCCAAGTTAGAGCCACCACAGGAGACGGCGGGCAACATTTCTCTTGAAGGGGAAGGAAAAAAGACTGAGAACAGAAACTCAAATGGAGACTCAGCAGAAGCATGTCACCACTGTCTCAGGAAGGGGGTAACAGGACAAGCAGCTGCTGGAGCTAATAAAGTCCTTGGCTCCATGAGGACACTGTGTAGCACACTGGAGGACAGTGGCCTTAGGGCGGAGGAGAAGAGGTGCAGATGAGGAGTGAAGGGAGGCTCTGCAGAGCCAAAGTGGAGGATGCGGAGAGGCTATTTCATCATGTCCTTATTTCCTGGTGGAGGCAAAGACATAGAGCAGATCTTCAGCAAGGAGGGCCGAGCAGACAGAGAGAACCGAGGGGACACACAGGTCCCAGAAGACACAAGCATACCAGGATCCTGGAATGAACATGTGGCGAGGCAGGTGCCTCAAGGGACAGGAGAACAAAGAGGGCTGCCTGCCCAGACCACTGCTTTCTCTGTCAAGGTGGAATGTGGTGGTTGTTGAGATAAAATGAAATAACAGAGCCAAGAGAGGTAAAACACGGTAAAGAAAAGGCTTGGGTAACCAGGAAACCCTCAGACTGTTTATGGCAAGGTCACCCGAGACTGGCCTGAGTGTGCCATGACACCTAGAGCATTTCATGCCAGTCTTCTCTGCAGTGCCCTGGAACAGAAAATGATGGGCTCCTCTCGGCTAATGGACAGAGGGAAGGGCAGGGAGCAGGAATGAAGCGGCTCATGGAGGGGGCCACGCACAAACACAAGATATAACACACAATAAAACAAAATGGGGAGGTTTGGGAGTAGAGAAGACAATTCTAGCATTCATAGAGGCTGGGGAGGTAGCTCAGCTGGTAAAGTGCTTGTGCAAACACAAGGACCTGAGTTTGGGTCTCCAGCACCCGTGTAAAAGAAAAGCTAGGCATGGCAGTGAGTTCCTGTGAAGTGCAGTTACTCTGGTCCAAACCAGTAGCCTCTTGGTTTAGTGACAGATGCTGTCTCAAAAATAAAGGGGAGGGCCATTGAAGAAGATAATCAGCATTCCCCTTTGGCCCCTAACAGGCAGCATATTTTTACACAAGCAAATGCACGCACGCATGTGAGCAAACTCAGGTCACCAGGCTTGATGGTGAGTGTTTTTTATCCACTGAGCAATTTGGCCAGCTCAATTTTTGTTGTTAATTATTCTTGTTTTTTGTTTTGTTTTGTTTTTTGTTTTTCAAGACAGGGTTTCCCTGTGTAGGTCTTGCTGTCCTGGAACTCTCTGTAGACCAGACTGGCCTTGAACTCACAGGGACTCATCTCTGCCTCCCAAGTGCTGGGATTAAAGGTGTGCACCACCATTGCCTGGCATTATATATATAATCAAAGGTAGAGGCATCTTGGTTTTTCCAAGATCTTTTCTGAAGTTGTAATTAGGATGAAATAACAGTGCTCCATGATCAAGCAAACCGCCACTGAACAGACAGAAACAAGAAGCTCATGACTGCACAGAATCTTTGTGAAGGAGCATGGCCAGACATGGTGGTGCACACCTTTAATCCCAGCACGCATGAGCCAGAGGCAGGTGGATCTCTGTGAGTTAGAGTCCATCCTGGCCTACAAAGTGAGTTCCAGGCCAGCCAGACTATAAAATGAGTCCCTGTTTAAAAAAGCTGGGGGCAGGGAGGAGAAGAAAGAGCAAGCTAGCATTACAGGTTAGTAGGAAATTTTTTTTTTATACCAAATGGTACTATGACTACTTACTCCTAAAGAAAATATTTTAAATTGAATTTTGCCTCAGTGTTTCATAAAAATCTGTTCAGGGCAAACAAGAGACAAATGTGGAAAGCAAAAGCATGAACCTTTGAACTCTGGGTGGGAAGCTCAGCCCTCTCACACCCAGATTACATAATATGTGTCATTGGATCCTAACTCCAGATTTACAGTAAGTAGTCACTGACTTCTGCATCTTATAAAATAATTTCATATGAAACCCTCACAAACAAGGTCCAATACCACAGACTCAGGCTAACATGTGGGCTTGCATACCTCCAAGGCAAGGCTTTTGGTAGCACTTGCTACGTAGCCAGGTACTATTTTAAGCATTGGCTCCTTTGGTCATCCTTAAAACCCTATACAGCACAGGAAGGTACAGTTACCATCCTCCTTGAAGGACCAGGAGGCTGAAGCACACAGATTTAAGAGACACATGGCTTCTCAGTGAGCTGATGACAAAGCCAGCTGTGAATCCAGTAGCCTGGTTCCAGAGTCTGAGCTTATAATCATGGTGGCAGCAGATGACCTGAGACTCCAATGACAGCCATGTCACTCACACTCCACTAAGCATGCTACTCTTCCTATGGATAGCATCGTGTACCAGACAGGGTACCTCACGATCCCTAAGGATTTCAGGCTCCAGCAGCACTTTCTGCTAATGAGGTGCCTGTTCCCAAAGCCTCTTTGGGATGGATCCCTGAAGCTATTAAATACTGAGATCTTTACAATCTGCAGGATTGTCAAGAAACTTTATGATTCTCTGACAGCCAGCCAAACGTTACATTTCCGGCCGAGCTTTAAAAAGCACTCAGCTTGACAAGGATTGAGGTAAGCCATGCATTTTTCTCAACAATGACTTTCAGAGTCTTCTAGCTTGATCCTCTCTCCCAAGGCTATAGCAACCCACAACCAAAGATAAGCCATGGAGGAATCACAAAGAGAGTTATAAAGGCTGAGGGTGTACTTCAAAAGGGTTGGGGCTACAACTTATTGAAGTGTACTTGCCTAGCATATGCACAGCCCTGGGCTCTACCCTAAGTACTATACACACATACATACATGCCACACAAACAAACACCCTAAGCCTTTAATACTTTAGCCAGGTATGGTGGTGATGCCTCAGGAGGCTAAGACAGGAGGCCAGCATGTACTACATAGTGAGACCCTGACTCAAAAAGCAATGAGAGTAGCTGGAGAGGTGGCTTAGAAGTTAAGAGCACTGGTTGCTCTTCCAGATGACCTGGGTTTGGTTTCTAGCACCCACATGGCAGCTCACAACAGACTGTAACTCCAGTTACAAGGCCTCTGATTCATTTTTCTGGTCTCCTTGGGTACCAGACATGCACACGGTGCATAAACATACATGCAGGCAAAATATACAAAATAAAATTTTAAAAAAGCAGAGAGAAAGAATGAATGAATGTGCAAACTAACAATGATAAACTAACCTCACCCCAGCTCAGAGGTGTGTGCACTGTGTCACAAATGATAGTCCTGCCTTCCTGTGGGCTCTTGGCATCTTTGACACACAGTCCAATCACACCAGCTCTGAAATGTCCAACAGCTCCAAATGCTCCAAGACTCCAAGACTCTGGGTTTGCAGACCCAGCCAAGCTCTCTTATGTTCTCAGGAACATTCAGACATTCACCTCTAAGAACTTAGGTCACCCAAAGCTCCATTATATAAAGAGACTTGAGCTGTGACTGGAGACACCTGATGCCCATAACCTTTCTCCTACAGGAGAAGGTGCTCACCCCATTGTTTGATGAGCCTTTAAGACACACTTTTGTCTGTGGCTCTCCTTAGGGCAGAGCTGGTACACTACCTAGCTCCGTGTGCTCCTTCGCTTCACTTCGATGCACATCTATAGACAAAGGTGAGACAGTGAAAGTGGCCAGTTTAATTGTTTGTAAGCAGGTTGCTGAGAAGATGGATGCTGACAAAATAAAATGAAGAACACACATGTTTCAGTAGTGTTTTCAGAGAAGACGAAGGACAACAAACTTCTCCGAAGGCAGCAGGTGTCATGTGCACAGTGGTGAGAAGCTGCTGGAGCACACAGACCTGGCATGGCAGGAGGGGTGAGTGGCTTTGTAGAGAAGACACCAGCTCCAAGATCAGATGGCCTAGGCTTGATCACCACTCCCCTTCTCTAGCCACAGGGCTACTCGTGGGGCAGAAGGGGTGCATGGGCAGTGCTCCCAAGGGTGTCTGGCAGAGTGAGCATAGAAATTCTGCAATTTTGACAGCTACTGTGGCTTGCTATTGTGACACAATTGTGGGTTCTTATCTGAAGTAGGAAAGTCCCTGGGGATGGGAGAGTGACAGGAGTTTGGGTAGAAAAGGTCACTGAGAGTGAGACCTTGGCCCCTTTTATTTTTGGTGTCAGAGAAAGGGTGGTGAGGCTTGGGGAGGAATGTGGGTCAGATACACACAGCATTGTGGAGAAGATGAACATAGCTGCAGTATGATGGCTTTCCAGGACAGACAAGTACTCCGACACCCTCTGATGCCATGGATATGTGGCAGTGGGTCCCTGGAGGCTGAGGACATCATCATGTGAATGGCTGTCAGCATTTAACCTGCAGATTTCTTCCCTGCTGGCGTAAGGACTTTGCCTTTCCCTTATTTTGGCTTTTCATATGAAGCCGTCTTTGAAGGGTTCCGGGAAGAGCCACTCTTCTGGCATGAGCAAAGGGTTTAGCAACTACCTTCCCTGTATGTAAAGCCCAATTACACCAGCCGGGTGTGTGGCAGCGACAGCTGCACAATACCACAGCAGGGAGAAGCCAGGGCCTATTCTGGGAATTCAAGAATGAGACTCAGCATCCAAAACCCACAGGGGAAAGGGTAGAAATAAATAATCAGATACCTTGTACTCTTGGCTTGATACCCCAAACTGACACCCATCACTGCTAAGAGAACAGTACCACCCAAGCTCTCTTCCTTTTCCTTGTGGACAGTTCTCACTACAGAGATCCTCCAGGGCCCTTCACCGAGGGGGATGCTATTTCTTGCATTGTATGTATTTAATGAGTAGATTACTAAATGTCATTAATATAAATCTTTGCAGTTGTGTAATAACACATTAAAAAAAATTACCTTTCTCCTTTTAGCAGGGAAAACCTACCTAAGCTATTTAGCCATTTGGGACCACTGTTTTGGACGCACAGAATACCTAATCACAGGGTGTGTGGAGATTGTCAAGGTTCCCAGGTCCTATTCTCACTTTACAAATGTGGGGATGAAGACCCAGAAAGCCAACAAGACCTGTCTAGGGCACACAGTGGCAGAGCAGAATCAGAACCCAGGTCTCATGGTGCTCTTATTTTTAAATTAATTAAAACTAAAAGTACAAATTAAAATGAAGTTTGAGCAATCTGCCTCAGAGAAGACTGAGTTCAGGAAAAAGCTTCTAAAAGTCACACTTAGAGGACTGCAAGGAATAAGCAAAAGCCTCCCCTCTCGAAGTGTGGGAAAATATACACAATGTCAAAGCTCGCTCAACTTTCCTCCTCCTTATTTTGGAAATAAAACACAGAATACACTTGCCCCCACTCCTCCCTGCTTTTTTTGGGGGGCTTTCAAACAGTAAACTTGCTTCAGGCAGAGGATCACCAAGTTTTACTATTTTGGGAAATGCTTAAATTAAAGGATATTATTGCCTCTGGCCACAGTGAGAATAGAAATTGGGGTATTTTAATGGTCCCAGATGGCATCCTCCAGCAGTCAACCTTCTCAACTCTATGAAGCAGCTTGACAAGTGTGCACAGAAGTATAGGAGCCCAGGTTCCTACTCAAATCCAACCCCCTCTGCTGTGTTTTTGTTGGTCTTGCAAAAAGCACTAAATTCGGTTCCTTTACTCTGCCTTTTTCTCATTTGCCTTTCCCTATCTAATCTTTGTCATTAGCCCCTCTCACCTGGCTTGGGACATCAAGTTTTAACCCTTAGATGGTGGCTACAGCTTCACCTCGCATAGGGATGCAAAGACTACAGAGGGAAGAATGGAGCCAAGAGTGTGCCAGGCCTGTGGCACACAGGTCAGTGGGCAGCTATAGACAAAGCAAATGTGCATCCAAGTGAAGAGAAGGAGCACACGGAGCTAGGTAGTTTACCAGCTCTGTCCTAAGGAGAGCCACAGACAAAAGAGAAAGAACCGGGATGAGTGCAGCAAACTCCAGAGACGGTGGACTTCCTGACAGGACTGGAGTGGAGGTGATTAGATCATATCCTGAGGGTCCTTCTTGACATTCATTTCCATAAAGCTAAAAACACGCAGGCCAATGAAACAGAATAAAGACTACAGACATGACGAGTATGGCTTCTGCAAGAGTGATGAGTCTATTCAATAAGGGAAAGAATAATTTCTTCAACGAAAAGTGTTGGATTATGTGATTTCTATACCCAAAACAATGGCCTCCGTGATGGTTAGTTCTGATTGTCCATGTGACACAATCTAGAATCACCTGGAGAAGAGCCTCTGAGAGTGTCTGGGAAAGATTATTGGTTATGATTATTGGGAAGACCCACATGACTGGCATCATGCCCTGGACTTTTGGGTCATGGAGTGTATAAGACTAGAGAGGGGGCAGAGCACTAGCATGCATCCATTAGTATCTAATGTTCCGCTCTTCACTAAAGATGTCATGTGGCCAGTATTCTCAGGATCCTGGTGCTGTGACTTTCCTGTTTGATGGACTGTAACCTGTAGTTAAAAGCCATGTAAGTCCTTTCTCCCTTGAGCTGCTTGTCTGAGTATTTCATGATAGCAACAGGAAAATCAAACAAGACATCACATATAATATCCACCGGGAAGAGCTCCATAGCCCTAAGTACAGGAGGGGAGACGACGGGGTAAACTGTGATGATTCTGGATTTGGCATTGAACCAATGGATCCTTGGAAAGACAAAGCTTAAGTAGCATAAGAAAATCACAGGGCTTAGTTAGAATCAAACCCTTGCTCATTAAAGGACATGACTGAGAAAGCAAATAGAAACATGCAGGGCAGGAGAACTACCTGCAAGCCATGCGTCTGATGAGAGTTTATCATACATTCTACATAAAGAACAACTGTAACAATTAAAAACTAACAATTTAAAAATGGACACAAGGCTTGAATAATATATGTCCAAAGAGGACACACAAATGGACAATAAGTAGATGAAAAGATGTTCTGTCCATTAGGGAAATGCAACTCAAGCCCACAATGAAATATCACTTAACACTTACCGGAGGGGCTATAATCAAAGTAACAGACATTAGTGAGCATGGGAGAACCGGAATAGAATGTGAGATGGGAAAGCCACTGTGAAAAAGTTGGTAGTTCTTCAAAAAGTTCAACACAGAATTTCCATATAACTTGGCAGCTCCACCGCTAGAGAACTGGGAAGAGGAACTCGGGAGTGCTGGAGGTCCTGTCAGATCCACTATGACAACAAGGCTGACTAACGAAGACTAGCTAAGGGAATAAGCCAGACATAAAGGGTACGGATTGGATGATCAATTTTATGCCAAGTGTTAGAATGTGGTAGTGTTCATGGCATATTTACCATAGCCAAAAGGTGAAAACAACTAACACATCCATCCATAAATGAATGGATAAACAAAATGTGACAGATAAAAATAGTGGAACATTATTATGACAAAAACGGTGCAGTTCTGATAATATGCTGTCAAATGTACTATCATAACAAGGCTGGATCTTAAAAACATTAGCTTAGCCAGACATAAAAGGGCACATGCTACATGGCTTGTTTATACTAGGTGATGTAGGAGGGATCTTCTGTATTTGGGTTGCTTTCATTGGTTGAATAAAGAAAACTGCCTTAGCTTTTTGATAGGGCAGCCCTTAGGTGGGCGGAGTAGACAGAACAGAGTTCGAGGAAGGAAGTGTGCGAGACACCATGATGCTCCGGCCTGAGATGGATGCAGGTTAGAATCTTCCAATAAGTCACCATCTCGTGGTGACACACAGACTATTAGGAATGGGTTAGTTTACAATGTGAGGGTTAGCCAAGAAGAGGCTAGTGATAATGGGCCAGGCAGTAATTTAAATGAATCCAGTTTGTGTGTAATTATTTCGGGGAACGCAGCTGTGTGGCTGGGAGCCAGGCAGGACGGAACAAAGGTGCTGGGAACACAGCCCGCACCCTCTTACTACACTAGGTACTTGAAATAGGCAAATTCACAGGCAGAAAGATGAGGTGTGTGTGTGTGTGCGTGTACATGTGTGTGTGTGAAGAGGGATGGAGAACTATTGTTAACTATGTAAAGTTCTATTTGAGTTAATGAATAAGTTTGGAATGGTGATTATAGCTGCACACCAGTGTGAATGTCATTAAATATTTATAAATTGTGTCTTTCAAAGATTGAGACATCATACTATTTTTTTTTTTGAAGAAAAAAAAGGAAAACGAAACATGAGGCAGTGTACACCTGGAAAAGTGTTTCTCGAAGCTGGAGCCACTAAGGGTGCTCCCGCTGCTCCGAGGAGAACCAGCTTTCTCACTGAGATGAGGGAAGCAGGCTTTACTAAGACTTCCACAGCAGGGAGATGGAGACCCCAGCGATGGCACCAGGGCTGAGATTCTCTGGGACAGGCTGTCATGCAAAAATGGCACTAATGGTTCAGAAAGGTAGACCAGAGTTGAGATCTAGCTAGTGGCTTTGTCCCAAAAAAGGTCCATGTTTCCTATAGTGTCCTAATTTTCACTGAGGGACCCTTAGAACCTGGGTAATAGTCTGAGAAGATGCACTCATTGCTCTTCTAGGAGAGTTTATCTACAAAACCGAAGAAAAGCTGAGTGGACACTGGCTGCAAAGTAGTGGCATTTCACCAAGGGAACCTGGACTGTGCCCTATGTATGACAACAGTCTCTACACTGGCACCCTCACACATCAGCGCCTCACCTGGGTACCTAGGGCAGGTCAGGGTGCAGTCAATCTCTGAGGCCTCCGAACTGATGGTGGCCCACTAAGCAGGGCTGGAGGTGGGCGGCATTTCCAGGGTCCGGGTATCAAAAGGGTTGAGATGGCGGAGGTACAAATGTCCTTTTGGTACCATCAATAGCCATACAGTTCTACCCACAGAACTACAGATTTACCATAAACAAATGAATATGACTTCAATGGAAAGATTAAAAATATCCCTTCTGTTGTTAAAGCTGCCATGTCTATGTAGGGGCAACATACACCATCTCCAAAAAGACCCCATAATATCCTGTCAAAGTAGAACTGCTAATAGTCAGACTCGAGAAATAAACCTCCTTAGCAGCTTGGGTTCATTCTGAAAAACAGAGGAAGCAAGGCTCCTGGCTTTACTTTTAATAGAGGGGTTGTCATGCCAACTAGGGCTGCTGTTTAAATTGAAGGGGGAAAAAAGAAGTGTTCCTTCCTACACAAACTTTTCAGCAGGGCTCACAATTAGTCCTTAAAAAACCATGAAAATCCAGCACTGGGGTGATGGTAAACACTGTGCTCATATTTAAACTTGTCAGACAAAGGCCATGATAAACCTCTTTCTACTGTTCTACTCTTTATGCCCACTAACAGGGTAAACAGGGCCCTGAGGAAAAGAAATGCTGATGTGGGCACATGCCAAGGCAAGCCAATCTCGAGCTCAGAAAGAATGGGGCGCGGAGAGAACAGCGCCCCCTCCCCTCCACAGTGCTTTCACGCATACCTGCTGCCTGCGGGTGCCAGTGCCAGGAGAGGGGGCACACTCAGGGCGAAGCCACTGTCTTTTATTTTTCTGGTGCCTGTGGGCCCAGGTTGGCCAAGGAGAAGAGCCAAAAGGAAGGAAAGCCTGCTGTTGTGGACATGAGGCTTGTTGGGGACAGGAGGGAAGGCTCACAGATAAAGCCTCTTCCCTCCCAAAGCCCGGTGCAGTGGTGCTCTGAGCACAAAAGGAAGATGCCACAGTTTCTAAGGATCAGTCAGGGCAGGTGACTAGATCCTGTTGGAAAGAGGCTAACCCCAAACCCTACATATTGTTTCCTTCAGGAGTGCCGTGAGGTGTGGGAGACAATAATGACATAGCACCGCCACACCTGACAGTGAGACGGCCACTAAACTACCCAAGAGCAGGCGGAGCGACAAGTCAGCCTTGATCCTCCATGTCTTCTCCTTTCAGAGCAGGATGGGGCAAGATTTCATCATGCTTTTATCTACATGGCAAACAACTGAGTCTCTGAATTGTTTATTTTAAAACTTATATCTTGGACCAAGGTTGACTACAGAAAACTGAACCACAGGGCAAAACTGCCAATAAGGAGGACGACTGTATTTACTTCCCACCAGGCCTTGACCCCATTCAGATGTAGTAGCTCATCACCTCTACCCGCTCAAAACCCTCACCCTAAACTGGCCTGTTCCTAGCTAGGGATCCACAGCTTTGCTCTGCTGTCTTCTCTGATTTCACCGTCTTTTGTATGTTTCTACGTGAGCTCTATTCCGGGTCCGGTGCTAGCCCAGACCATAAATTATTTCTCTCGACCAGACTCCAACATAAACTCTCTCTGGACGGGCATGGAGGCGCGGGAATAAAGATACAACTCACATGGCTTTATCGGGAGGGAGATTCTCAGTGGTCCCTCATGAAGTCCTGAGTTCACATCCTGAAGAATTCTCTCGTTTATTCTCCAAACAGCTTTTATATCAAAACCTAAACTGAGCGGTGGGGGGGGGGAATACACCAGCATTCTGTCTCCTAGGTAACCAGGTGAATGGCGTTTTGTAGACGTCTGCATCTACCTGTCTGCTGTGTATGCTAGCTGTCACGTAGGCTTGAATTAGATAGCATTAGAATTAGAATATCAATTAGAATTGATAGCAGCTCTATCAGGCATCCTCCAAATTACAAAGAAAGGAGCAACAACATCCTGACCTTTTGTTAGGGCCGTGACAGCCTGTCAACAGGGCTATGTGACCACCTCAGATGGGGCCTATGGCTTCAGAGCCTGGCTGACATACCATATAGAAATATGGGCCTACACTCTATAACCAGGTAAAAAGTCTCTCTTGTACCTTGTAGACTCTGTCACTGCCCTGTGTCTGGCAGCTCCTGCGTACAGTGGAAGATCAGCAACATCTAAGCATTCAGCTGCCACATAATGAGCTCCGGGTGCTAGCTCCATTCGTGAGTTTACATGAATTAACTACTATCTGAGGAGATGGTTCAGTGGTAGGAGCACTTGTTTTGCAAGGAGATGTTTGGATGCCTAAAACCCAAGTAAGAAGCCAGGTATGTTTGTGTGTGCCTGTAACCTCAACACTGTGAAGTGGTAGGAGAGGAGAATCCCAAGATCTTAATGTCCAGCCAGTCTAGCTGGAAGATAAATAACACAGAAAAGTTTATTTTAACAAAATGGGTTGTTTCTGTCCCTCTTTCTCTGCTTGGCTAAGAAAAATAAGTTGGTCTTCTGACTTATTTTGCCTCCTGAAAATTTGGTATTCTGGGCAGAAGTTTAATAATTCATAACCCCAGCTCAGATGAACTTACTCCACATGAAACCAAAACATCACATTCTGTCCTAAGTGTTTCCTAGCAGAGGGGGTGAGAACATCACAGCCCTTTGCTTAAGACCTGGAATCTACTAGTCCACTTCTGAGCAAGCACAACCCTCTAAACAAAGACAGTGCCTATCTGGCATGAAATGATTTCTGCCAGTCAACCTCATGGTAAGTACCCACGTCATGTCATCGGGAGTTATGCAGTCCTAATTTAAATGAAACTATTTGCTAAGAATATTAGAGTCAGAGATGAGAGGCTTTGGTTATGACCAAAGTTATACTGGGAAAGACACTGCTTTGGGAAGCCCTGTCCACTTCCCACTCACAGACTACAGGGTCCAGTCCACAGTAAGAAGCTCACTATCATTTCTCTAACCAAACTAGGAGAGAAAAGTTCAATAATTGGTCCAACGATATATGCCACTGGGAACAAGGGACCATGTTTTATGGCCCTTTCCCAAGTCATCTTGACTGGAAAAATCCACTCCCTCCCTGCCCCAACCTGGAAAACAGCCAGACTTGGTAGCTGTACCTCTGACAGCATCTCATACTGGCCTCTTCTTCCAAGAGCAATGGTCAGTAAATCATAGACCACAGACGCGCTTTGCAGGCTGATGAGGCGGTCGCTCTTGTGCTCAGGAATCCTGCTCAGCACAGCATCTCGGTTGGCCTGAAGATGACATAGAAGAGAGAAGCAGATGGTAAGCCAGCCTACATTCTACTATTTTCAGATAGCATAGAGGCCACCTAGGCCTTCTGCTCCACAGGGCAGTTGTGAGTAATGGACCTGTCACCTCAAGCCATATATCCAAAATCCCCAGATCACCACAGATAGACTATGGTCTGACTCAACACTCAAGTCCAGATGCAAGCCTGTCAGCAGGTGTTTGGAGGAAGCCCTACAAGGCTGGGCAGAGCAGAGAGCTTGTCTGGGCCTCAACCCACAGCATCCTTCAAGTGAGTCCCCCTAACCCCATACTGTGTCTTCTGTGATCTGGCTTCTAGTCTATGCTAAGGACCAGGAGAGCATTCCCAGCTCTGTACTTCCTCTCACTGAATGGTGTCATCAAGTTCCACAGTCCCATGGAGGTGATCAAACCTTTCCCTCAGTCACTACACTCAGATTCCTGGATGACACCTCTATAGGAACAGACCTCAAAGACTAATTTAGTCTTCTAAAGGGAAGCACACAACAGATGTACAAGACAAGAAACGAGCAATTTTCACATTGCCATAAAGGACTCCAGAGAACACTGGCCAATTTCACATCTCCTCTTCTTAGTACAGAAACCCACCAGAACAGCCACGCTTTCCCAGGCCGTCTATCAAAAAGCAATTGCTCCGCACACCAACATGTTCTCACTGCTTCTAAAATTTAATTTCTCCATAGATTCCTCCAGATACACCACACACACTAGATTCTTAATAGCTATCTCATTTTCTTTTTCTTTCCCCTAATAGGGAGTTCTAAATCACTAAAGCTAGATTTCTGTCTGCTTCTCCCACCCCAGCTCTGCTAATGAACAGAGGTCTCCACTCCCATCTGTCTGAGGAGCAGCGAAAGGCCTGCACAGCATTCCCTGTGAGGATGGGACAGGAGGTTCTGGGGTCACCTGTCCCCCAGGCTGATGTTTAATCTTCCTGCCTGACATTCTGAAAGGTCACACACACACACACCTTGCCCCTTGCTAATGAGGCAAAATGCCTGCTTTCTGTGTGTGTCCGAGGCGTTTAGTCTCAGCCACCCATCAAAACTTACTCACTTGAAAACTCCAGGCTTTTAAATGTCAAAGCCAAATGAGACTACATAAAACAGGCCGCTTCCTACAAAGTGAGTCACCTCTTAACAAGCCTGCTTTTGAAGATTTCATTCTAAGTTTTCTTTACGCAGCTCCTTTTGAGGCCAATAAGAGATGCTCTAAAGGAAGGAGGGCCTGCTGTATTTATTTGCTGCAAATGTTCTATAGTGAGACCAATGCCCAGAAGAAAACAAAACAAAACAAAATTCACAGATACTACATAGGAGAGGTTTTCAAGTTATTCCTAATAAGTCCTCTTTTTCAGAAAGCATTGCTATATTTTGAGGTCTATTAGCCTAGAACCTTCAGCAGATCCACCAGCACGTACCCAGAATGCTGACTTGGCTGAATTATGCAGACACACTTTTGACAAGTTCTTCCTCTAGGAGGAAAGGGATCTTCTCTGCAGTGAGAAGTGCTACACTTTCAAATGACTTCTTGTACGTGGAGAGACGATGAAGAAATTTATGCTTCTATGTTAAAGTCAGAACTAATAAAGAATATAATTTTTCCAGACATCCAAAGAACAAGGCAGTTCCTACTTTGTTCCGAAATTGAGCACATAATTTTCTGTCCTAAAAATAAGAAATGAAAGTGCCAAAGGACACTGGAGGAAAAAAGTCCCCTAAGGGCATCTTCACGTACAAGAGGTTTATAGGGAGTCATGGTGTTTTGGTTGGGAAGCCATGACTTCACTGGATTTCACTGAGTCCTAAAGAAATAATTCCAGAAACCATGGAGGCCAACCCGATTGTCTCAAAGGGTCTTGGCACAGGCTATCTCTGCTTCTCTCACTTCCATGAAGCAGTAGGTGAGCTGAAGACACCAAAGCATCTATATCACACTAGAACAAGTGCTATAGGCATGTGGCCATGTTTTCCAAATTCCAAACTGGATCACTTGACCTCACGACTATCATCAGTAATCCACCAGAGAGCATGGACACCACAGCCAATCACGTTTGCACTGAAGAAATTAACTGCCAAGTGCAGAGTCCAGTACAGCTGGAAGGCCAACACGCGCTGCCTTCTACACCAGTGACAAAGTGGGTGAGTCTTGCTCATTTGAAGACATGGTCCCGGACCCACTGCCAGCATCATCACCCATGTGCCTTCCCTGATACTGCCAAGCCAGAGCAGAAAATATAAATGACACCATCCTGTGTTACAAGCTGACGGTCAAGGAAAGATGAACCGGAGCAATCTGCTTTCCAGAGAGGAAGTGAAGCCCAGTGGAGAGCAATGGTAACTCAAGCAGTCTGCTCTTGTAAACACTTCTGGGCAGTTTGCAGAACAAGAGAACCCCAAGTTTTAACCTGAGGCAAGAGAGTTACGCATGTTGAAGCCTTAGCCCCTGCTGGCCACCTCTTTCCCAGCACACAGCACCCATCTCCCGGTCCTCTGTCCGCAGTTCCCCTCAGCACAGCTCTAGTCTCCAGTTAGCCACCACGTAGAGGGTGGGGACTTCACTTGCTTCCCTTAGATTCTTTTTCTCTATGGGCTGCCTGGTGGGCTGAAAGCTCTGAGGAGGGAACCACACAATTCACAGACAGCTGCAGCAAGCAAACACACTGTATGCCCTTTGCTTACTCTGGCCTTATAAGTCCTCATCTGTAAAAAGAGATAGTAGACAGGAGGCCCTTTGGGCTAATGGCAACCTGTGTTTCTGCTCAAGTGCTAGGCACAAAGTAGCGGCCTGTGGTAGTTCAGCTACTTCAGTGTAGCCCCCTCTCCGCACCGAGGCTTCAAGCCAGGGCTGGCATTCCTAGTGCTATACAGAGCAGAAGCCCAATAGACAACAAACATACAGTTTAGACCAAAAGTCAACATCCTGGCCAAACATAACTAGCAAATTTCAAAGGAATCTGGTGGCCTGGCTGGAACAGCCCTGACGAAAGCAGCCCTAGACAGCAGAGGGCATCCCCACAGCCCTAGATTCTGCAGGGACAGGAGCAGGTGGAGAGGGCAGAGTGAGAGCACCAGGAAAGCTGAGGGGGTGTACCCACAGTGACCCATCAGTACAGCCTTCACTCAGCACACGGAGAAGACACACAGGGGCCATGCTGGGCTGCGCTCCCTGACAAGCCCCTGTGAGGAGCATTACCACTGCAGTTCCCTTACATATGAATGTGCTAACATCCAGTCATAGCTGACGGATGGATGATATGCTGAGCGCCCTCTCTGCTGCGGCAGGAGAGCCGAGCTGACCAGGGACGCAGGCGTCCTTCTTTTCCAAGCATCGCTGCTTTCCTCCTCTTAGGCATCTCTTCTGGAAAATTGTTCTCTAGACCAAAAATCATCCTAAGGAGGAAATGAGCACAACACTAAAGGAAGTCTCAAGGAACAATGGAAGTCACATTCCACTTACCATAGATTCACTAATGAGCAGTAACAGCAGCGCCTCTTCAGTATTTTCTTGAGGACAAAAAATGCTGCATAAAGAAAACCAACTTTGGTATACGGCAGTTTTGAAATAACAAGAGATACACCACTACAAGCAGAGTGCAAGGCTAAAACTGTCTCCATTTTTATATAGAATCCATGAAAAACACTGTATAATTTGGACGCTTGAATTAGCTTGCTTATTTCTATGGCAATCTGTGGAATTATTACATTTCTGCTACAAATTTTAATGATAAGCAGACAGGTGAGAGAAAATGGTAAAAACCTAAGTTAAAAGTCCAAATAACATATGTACCTATTACAAAGGCAGAAAGTAAAACTGGTCCAAAACGACATGCAAACAAGAGGGTGCTGGCTTAGAGCAGCACCACAGGAAGAGCACGCAGCTCTACCCTTTTGTCATTCTGATGAAGTTAAGAGCAGCTATTTCTTATACTATCTTAGCTTCCACACACACTTTGTTGTGGGGCAGTATGCAAGAGCTGCCCTGTTAGTCTACCTCTTGGCAGTTGGCTGAACTCTAAAATCTTGTATTAAAAGAAAAAGATGTTAAGCCCAGTGTTGCTGAGGATTAGGAAACAATGAAAGCACAAACACACCTAAATCCTCCCTCTGTGTATTCTCTCCTGGTTCTGTGAGCACTGCTAAGGCTATGGAGCCACCTCCCCCACCCCTCCCTCTGGAGCAGAATTCTGCATGTTATCGCCAACTGGGCTAAACTCAACTTTTCCCCAAGAATTGAAAAGGAGTTTATAATAAATAAAAATAAACATGGTTTAAAAAAACCAAACACTGCCTATTTTGAAGATGACTAAATAAGGACTAAATTTATACCTTCCTAGGAACAACATAACAATCATTTAATTGAGATTTCCTCTCCAAAAAAAAAAAAAAGGCAAAATCCCATGTTTTCCAGATAATTATAAATCTTTGTTTTCTTTGAAGCATCAGTAACATTATTACTGCACCAGAGAACCCTGGAAGTGACGCAGAAGGTACAGTGCCTGGTCCTCCTGCAGAACTCTGCCTGTGGGGATCTCCAGTCCAGGACCATGCAGGGCTCCAACGAGGCTAGCCTGGGAATAGGCTGTGGGGTGGGCCTGGAGCCAAAGCTTCTTTGAGGGAGTCAGCTTGTGGTAAACTGGGTTTTTCAGAAAACAGAACATTTCTGATTATTTCCTGATATCCTGGCTGTGCTTACATGCAATTGGGATCTCGTAAATAAAGCAATAGCCTGAACCATTTTTCTAATGGCTAGCTAGTCCTGCACTGTTCAGACTAATTGAAAAGAGAGAGCCCAAGCCGTGCTAATTATGACTTAACATCAGCCAATTCAGTCCATGGATAATCTCCAAATTCCATCTGAGCCATCCAGTCTGCTTAAATGCTAGGTTGTTTTATTTTTACCGGAGTTGCTAACAAGCAGTGAATTAGCATCGAATTCCACTTCCTTGGCCCTGCATGTACGGCAGGTGGACGGGCACTGAGAAGCTCCAGGGCCAGGGCAGAAGGTGGAAGCAGAGTAACTGTAGGATACAAGCCTGAAAACCATACTGAAACATTCCCTTGAAACAACAAAGCCTTCTAAGACCCATTTCTGCCACTTCTTCTCTTCCTTGCTCATGCAAGATAGACCCAGAGTGGGTAGTCAAAATTGTCAGGACCTTCTTTTTTTGATATTTTCTTCTCTGAGTCTCAGGTGCCCCAGGAGGAGACCCCAGAGTGTCTGGCCTCAGTTCTAGAGGGTGGAAAGCTGGAGGGCTAGATCCACAGGGAGTTGCAAGAAGGGGAGGGTACGGGACAATGGGCACCATCAAACAGTGAGGTCAGCTTCCAAGCCCCAGCAGGGAGAGGCTGAGGGTGGGAGGTTTGCAGGCTCAGCCTAGCCATACCAGCTCCAGGGATGACCTTCAGGCAAACTGCCCATGTGTTTAGTTTGGATAAATTCATCAACGCATCTTGTAGTTTTGTAGGGCACAGGGAAGGGGAGTCCTCAAGACACTGATAGTTACCATGGTTTTCTAGGGCTTCCAGGTAAATATTTAGAAAAACCAGTTCCCCGGCTATACACACATGTTAGAACAAGTAAAAAAGAAATCAAGTCTATCATATCCAACTGCATCTTAGCTTTCTTGTTGCCTGGGGTTTCTGCAGTAAGGAAGTGGCTGTGTAAAAAGCATTGGCCCCTGACGAGTCGCTGTGACTTGTGTGGCAGGAGTGGTACTGAGTTCTCTACCCACAGGAAGCTGATTCAACTCCAAGATCTAGCTGAGAGCCCCAGAAAGGGAAGGGAATTTCAACTAGTGATTGAGATCAGCTTGATCAGGGGTCAGCTGGTGCAGCTGAGGACTACATAGACCTCCCCACAACTCCTTTCTTTTTCTGTCAACTCATATGGCTCAACCCCTTAGAACAAAGAAAGAAGGTCTATTGAGTGTTCCTCCATGCAGAGATCAGGAAAGTCCCAAGTGGCTTGTCATCTTACATTCCTAGAGAAGGGACAGGGACCCTGCATTTCTGGGGAGGGGACAGAACTCTCTGTACAATGACTCAAAATGGGATTGTGAGGAAACCAAAGAGTTCTACCAGCAAAAGTCACCCTGATCTCATACTGTCCCTTGCCTTTCCAAAACCTCTCCATAGCAAACTAGGAGGCCCAGACCCAAAGGACCACACAACAGAGATTGCCTCCTTCTCTTCTGTCTATCTGGGAGGTCACCCCAATGCTTGCACTCACAGCTGCTCACTCAACACCTTCTCATTAGTCACTTGTCGACACAATGGTGGCCTTTAATCTCCTGCTTTGTTTGTGCTAATTTTCTAGTCTAATATGCATGTAATTATCCAAGCCACCAAACATGTTTTTACAAGGATTAAAGGGTAACTACACCTAGCTGAAAC
The DNA here is from genome assembly GCA_028555095.1 of Dicrostonyx torquatus. NCBI lineage: Eukaryota > Metazoa > Chordata > Mammalia > Rodentia > Cricetidae > Dicrostonyx > Dicrostonyx torquatus. The sequence continues at coordinate 4,965,596 of JAQHUG010000055.1, read as the reverse complement.
ACAACTATGTACTGAGAGACATTACAGGAACTTTTGTGGCACCGCAGCTTCTATTAGTCCCAAACGGAACAGGGAAATAACTCAAATGGCCATAGGAACAGACTGGCAAAATGACATTTATAAAACAGCATTGAAAACAAACTACTGCCATATGTAAAAATACTCGTGAATTGTTCAATTACAACAGCAGATAAACTTAGACATCAATGAATACACAATTTATGATTGTTGAAGATAATGCAATGACTTATTTGTTTTGAAATGGAATCTTGTTATGTTGTTGCCCAGACTGGTCCCTAACTCTTGGGCTCAAGTGATTGCCCCACCTCAGCCTCCTGAATGCTGAATTTACAAGTGTGCCACCATGTTTGACACATAGCTTGACAAAGCCAGACAGAAGGCTGGGGAAATGATTCACTAGGTAAAGGCACTTGTCACCAGCCAGAGGACTATATTTGATCCCTGGGATCCACATGTGGAAGAAAATAACTGACTCCTTCAAGGTGTGCTTTGACCTCTGCAGGTGCCCACACACTTGCCACCTGTGAGAGAGAGAGAGAGAGAGAGAGAGAGAGAGAGAGAGAGAGAGAGAGAGAGAGAGAAAGAGAGGATGCAAAACAAAGCAAACTGCTCACAGCTAGACTAATCACTGGGCTAATCTTCAGGACCAGGACCAGGTTTCTCTGAACAGGGGCAATAAGTCCCTGGGAGAGGTACAAAGACAGCTTCAGGGCTCTGGTAACTGCTGCTCCCTGAGCAGGATGCTATTACACATGTGTTCTCCTAGCCAAGAGTCATTGTTTGTTTTACATCCACTTCATACGTATCTCACTGCTTATGCAGAATACAAAGCTTGCCCTAAAAATAAGCTAACCGAAGTAGGCGTCCTCACAGAAAGACCCAGAAAGGCGTGGAGGTTACAACAGATCACTCTTCCTCTCTCTAGCCAGGATTTTCAGCATTTTATCTTCCTTCAAACTTCAAATGATCAGGCAGAGAAGGAGCATGGTCTCCACCACATACCGGGGCACAGTGGAGGGAAGAGCTTTGGAAAAGCTTGCTTTTCAGGGCAGCCCATCTTGGCCAACACTCTGAAAGTCTTTTCAGTTTGCTGGAGCTAGAAGAGTCTGAGCCATGTAAACTATGGCATGTTAAGGGGTGGGCTGCAACCTCACGGGGTCATGAAAATCTGGTAACAGTAAAATGTATCTGAATGCAGTGACCAAAGTTAATTCTGACCCCAAGCTTTCCAGCACCAGAGAACCCATTGTAGTCTTGGTTCCGGTCTAATGCTGGTAGCATGCGCTATGAGCCGCAGTGTTTCCACGGGACATACAGAGTTCACCCTCTTCTAGAAGTATAACGGTTTAGTTATAGAAATAAAGACTTTTACATTTTTCTACTGTCATTCTTCAGCATGTAAGTACCAAAATTAGTATATAGTATGTTAGAGGGCTTGGTTTTTTAAAATTACTGTTTGAGTTGCTGACTTGAGTAATAAAAAAACTTTTCAATGAATTTCAGTTTTAGATTAGGACAGAATTTCCAATAATTCCAGAAATGGCCTCAGACATAGTTCTACCATTTTATATTATGTATTTATACAAAGTACCATTCTCAGAATTGACAATTATAAAATTAAAATACTGATCAACTCTGAAAAATGCTGAAGAAACTCTATGTCCCACAGAGTCAAATATTTAACAAGATTTCATTATTTATGTTAAAAAAAAAGTGCATCCATCTCATTAGGACATGAACCTGCTTTCACCTGTAATAAAGGGTAAAATAAAATGCATCCCAAACAACGGTTTTAAAATTAATTTCTTGATTTGTTGTCAGTAATGACATGCCCAAGGCTGCACAATAGTTTCTTGGGAAAGAAGGGGTAGCAAATGGAAAAGTTTACAAAGATCTAAGTTCCACTCTAAGTCTGAACTCGAAGGGCAGTTAGGCCAAGATGAGGCCTGAGCATCCTGTGTGGATTCCCCCTTCTACTTCCCAGTGAGCCAGCTGAGGGTGGCGACCTGCCTCAGTGCAGACAGCCCGGCTTTAGCAGCAAGAGAGCCCAGGGGATGTTCACTCTCTACTAAGACACCATCTGAGTAGGAGGGTGTGCACAGACAAACTTAGAATGCTAAAAACTGAGCAGTGTGGAAACTGACGAAACACAGAACAGACTTACAACAGATGACATAAACAAAACAGACAGCTGATTCTTCAAAAAGGACAAACAGAAGATAAGCTTTTAGGTAGCCTGCTCCTGCCCCTCCCCCCTCAAAGAGAGAAAAGATGGGCTGTAACAAGAAATTCTGCAGGAAAAAGAAACATGGCTGACTAAGAAGGTATATGGTAAAAATTCGATGACCCTGCTGAGATGGCCAAACATACAGAAGGATATAAACCACTAAGACAGATTCATGAGGAAACAGAGAACCAAGAAAGAGCTTGAAGTGAATTTCCCCAAAGAAAAGCCAAGGACAGATGCTCTGAGGTAAATCATATGTGATATTTCAAGACAATACCAATCCTTCAAGTTTTTTTTTTAATAGAAGAGAAAGAATCTATAAAAGAGAAAGAATCTACGATAAAGGACAAACCACCACAGATGGACAAAACTGTCTGACAGGATTCAACACCCCATGATAAAGACAGCAAATGGGAGTAAGGAGGGTGGCGTTTGATCTGATATTGGACATCTTAAAGCTTTCAGCAAACACTGCAATTAATCTGAAAGATTTTTCCTGCCTGAAGATCAGAGATAAGGATATTTTCATCATGTCTATTCACAGTAATGTAGGGTCTAGCCCTACACCTAAGGAAGTAAACAAAACCAAAAGCACCCACCTTTCAAAGGAACAAGTAAAACTATATTTATAGATGACAGAATAACCTAAGGAATCTAAAAAATGGAGAATTAACAAATTCAGAAAATTTGCAATATGAAATAAGAATTCCTGTTCCATACACTTGCAGTGAATAGTTATAAAATGAAATTAAGAACAAACAGAGGAGGCCATGCTGATGGCTAATGGATGAAAGAAGCCTACATCAATTCCACCGTCAGGATGACAGTGCTGTGTGATTACTGAGGTGGGCAGAAGCCCCATGCCTAAGATCTCCTGGTAATTGGCAGCTGCTGGGAAAAGAAGAGTCATTTTTCTTTAAGGGTATGGGCTCTGGGCCCTGGTATGTTAACCATACTCAGCAGGGGCCACACATCCAAGAGCAGATGGGAAAAGAAGAGTCAGTTTTCTTTAAGGGTATGGGCCCTGGTATGTTAACCATACTCCAGTGGGAGCCACACATCCAAGAGCAGATGGGCAGCACAAACTCGAATTGAAAAGTTTTTAAAAAGTGGGGAGGGGGCACAAAGCTGGATAGAGAGGGGAGGGGTGAATCTGGGAGGATTGTGTGTGTGTGTGTGAGTATGATCAAGACACATTGTATGAAATTATAAAATATAAAAAATTTAAATTAAAAAAATAGGATTAAAATCTATAAAAAAGTTAAAAATGGGTTGAAATTTTTTAACTGAAATTTTAAAATTTTCTATTTATTATAGCACCAAAAAAAAACTACGGGGCTTGGGTGTGACTCAGCACAGAGCACTACTGTCCAGTGCCCTGTGCAGGCTCGGTTCCACCCCAGCACCTGCTCTAGTCTGCTTCTCTGCTGCTGTGACAAACACCTCAATCCAAAGCAACTCAAGGAGGAAAGGTTTATTTCACCTTACAACTCCTAGGTCACATTCCCACACTGGTGGAAGTCACGGCAGGAACCTGGATCTACTGCTTGCTAGCTTGCTCTCTAGCTCACTCTCATAAGCTCATGCTCAGCTAAGTTTCTTATACAGTCTATGCCCACCTGCATAGGAATAGTGCCACCCACAGTGGGCTGGGCCCTCCTATATAAATTAGCCAAGACGATATCCCACAGACAGGTCTGATCTGGGCAATTTCTCAATTAAGTTTCCCTCTTACCAAATGACTCTAGATTGTGTCCTTTACAATAAAAACTAAACAGTACACATCCCCTTCCAAAATAAAGGAAAAAAGAATTATGCATGCACATAACCAAAAAATTAGGAATATGTTTAACAAATGAAATACAAGTCTTACAGCCTGGAAACTATGATCACTGCTGAAGTAACTTTAAAAGTATGAATGAATGAATAAGTGAATGAATGGATAAATAAATAAATTAGTACCTTGTGCTCACAGACCTGAAGATGCAATACTGTTTAGATTACAGTATTACCTGCATTATTTCACAAGTTACAAGTTCAAGGTAATTCCGATCAAAATCCCAGTGCTTTTTAAACATGTACTTCCAGAAGAAATGAGCAAGTGGATCAAAAAATGCAAATGAATTTAAGGGACTGGGAGAAAGGCTGACACCTGAGAAGAACTGGGCATTATTTTTAGAGAAGCGAACTCTCAACTTTGGTGATATAGTCATAACTGTGAGTGTACTGGAAGCCAATGAATGTACACTCTAGTTAGGGAGCTGGAGAGCATGTGAGTTACAAACAGTAAAATCGTGGACACGGCGGGAATGAAGTCAGAAGAGTGACAGCCAGCCAGCTGAGGAAGCATCAAGTAGCCAGGGAAACAGGACAGTTTCTGTCTCTGAGGTGAGGCTGCACTGGGAGACAGCTCCACCCGGGTGTCACTGGAGGAGAAGGGCAGTAACTGAGGCCCTCTGTGCACTTGGCACCTAGGATACTCAGAAGTGGCTAAGGGGAGAAACAAACCCACACTTGGTTTTGAAGATGTAAACTTCACTTAAAATCTGAATCCCAGATCTGCTTCTGGATAGCCCCTCTTGAGGGGTCGGCACTCACAGTGGGTGAGGGGACCAGAGCAGGTGTTTTATGAATCCAGACAAGGCCTGAGGAGGAAGGATAGCCTGCACGTCAGGCAAACTGCTTCAGCAAGGCTGGAAAGATGAAGATCAAAACTGAAATAGACAAAGTCCTAGGGAAAAGTCAAGAATGCATTCCCTTGTCCAAATCCACACCAAAAAAAATACAAACTGAGTAAGATGACTATAGGGGAAAGAAAAGCCACGCAAGGAGCCAGAAGCCAGGCGGCCTGTCCCACAGCGTGCTCCTCAGGGTTCCAAAGCAGCTGCCTGCAGTCTCTCAGCACCTTCTCAGTGTGACAACATCAGTCACTAGAGTCCCTTTGCTCTTCAGAGAGACCAGGAAAGGCCACGAGGCCTTGTCCTTTACCACAGGCAAAGAGGGAACCTAATGGCTCTGAGGTGGCAGAAGTGAGTGAGCTTTTCCCAGCCCTCATCCTTGTCTCTCCCCAATCTACCTCCTGATCAGGGAAGACTCAAGCCTAAGAAGGTAGTAGCCCTCCAAGGAAACCAAGTCCCAAACTAAAATCTTGCAAAAATCAAGAAGTTCTAAAGAGACATCTCCTCTCAAGCAGTGGTAAATTATTCATGTCCTTATACATGGTTTGGCTAAGAACAAGATGTTTAAGAGATGGGAGAACTGGTGAAGAAATGAATGCCTATTAGCTCTGGCTATAACAGTGGCTGTTGACTGCAGCATCACGCTGGGGATCTTGTGGTAAACGAAGAGAGAATCCCACAGACCAGCACACATAGCAGATAGCAGAGGAAGGTGGCCCAGCACTGAGCGGAGCGTAGGGGCTGACTCAAGCAGACATCTGCTGGACGATGGACAGTGGTGAGCATCTACCTCTGCTGACCTGGCCAGTTAGTATCCTCATCGGATTTCACATGGGCAAAACCTGGCCTGTGATCTTCTCCCTGCCCTTAACCTTTCTCACATCCCCTTCCCACCCCGGAGCCCCAGCGGAAAAACATCCAGCCCCATACTTCTCTCCTGAGTAGACACGGGCTCTGCGAGGGAGTGTGTAGGTTTTGGTGTTTGCTCCTTTCCGGAGAGGGTCATCCAGAGGTGACTGGCAGGGAGGATCCTCCAGGGGGTTCCAGTAGCTCTGTTCACACATGCCCCGTAACAAGATTTCTGCCAACTGCCTGGCTATTGTCTGGGAACACAAAGGAAAAACAGCATGATTATTAATGTGTTTTCTATCTATCATCCACTCCATCGTTATATCTATCAGCTGTCACTATGTGTGAGACGCTACTGCAAGACTCAGAATTTGAAAGACTCAGAATCAAATGTTTACTTCTATATGAAAATCACACACATTTATGGCAAAAGAAAATGTAATATGCTAAGACATTTGAACACTTTTTAAAAAGATTTATTTTATATTTAATTATGAATAAGTATGTTTGGGGATATATATACAGGAGCACAGGTAAAGCCAGAAGCTTTGCATCCTCATGGAGCTAGAATTTACCTGACATGGTACCTGACATGGTCCTTTGAACCATGAACTTAAGTCTAGTCCTTTGCAAGGGCAGTACCTGCACTTAACCACTGAACCATTCTCCAGCCCATGAAGAGGTGTTTCAGAAAGTTCATGTACCTCCAATGCTGTCTTGTCTACATTATATATTAAACAGGCTTTAGACCCAAGATAACTAAACACATAGCCAAGCCTTTTCTAAGAGCTCCTGGGTGAACTGTAGATGTTCTCATCCTCTGGCAGATGCTTGCTACAACTCAAACCCAGAGAAAAGCTAGGACTCAACTTTCAATGATGCTGTCTTTGGAGCACGCACATGTATATGTGTGTGTGAATCTCAGCATGGCCAGGTGTACACCTGCAGATACTCAAATGTCCTATTCCTGGAAGCACTAAAGACCAGTGTTCTTAGTTATGCTACCAAGACGGGAGGTAGCACTTAGGTAGTGGGGTGCCCTGCTCCCGGTACACTCGGGACCTCCTTGCCCAGCAGCTCAGAAGCCAGCTTTGTGTAATAGGGAAAGTAGAGTGAGGGCTGTAGTTTCTGATAAAAAAGGGCTTTCTACAAAGCTGGTGGGTGTTTCTCACCTTCCTGTGAAAACCCAGAAACACCAGGACCTTCTTCTTCTAGCCAGTGCAGATGCTACCCCAAGTCCTCTGCAACACCTCTGCCTACATTACCCCAAGATGTGTGTACCTACTAAGAAGGGTCTTGTTGACAAAGGCATATTGATATTCTCTCCCCTTCTCCCTTCCTCTCTCCTCTGTGAGTGTGTGTGTATACGTATGCATACACGTATCTCCCTATTCCTCGTTTTCAAACAGAATCTGCAATCCATAATCACCCAGAGCTGCAAAATAAAACTTCAGGCAACAGAGTTTTCCATCATCATTTTGTGTTCTTTTGAAGATACAAAGAGTGCTGATGTTCCCTGAGAACGAGCTTTTAAAGTAAATGTGTTCTAGAAGAGAACTTTGCTAGGCTTTATCCATATAAAACTTCCCAAAACTCCCCAAGGAAACCTAAATGCAACCAAATCATTAGCCTGGTGGCGTCTGAGAACCACTGGGTAAAGGCAAATTTTCTTGATTATCCCTGTGTAGAATCCACTGCCTTTCAATGTCTATAAAAATGTGAAATTAAATGAACCCAGATCATCCCCAGCTGAGCCATCTGTCTTCCTGGGCCTTCCTTACTGCTTCTCTCTGATCTCACTGCCATCACAAGAGCTACAGGCTTCTGAAAGCACCAGCCGTCAGTCACCCTCCACTCACTATGGCCATGAGCTGAACATTAGAAATAAAGAAACCACGCACACCTCCCCCTGCCCCCATCCACTCAGACTGTTTTAAAGGGTACAATCCAATGGTATTAAGTACATGCACAAGGTTGTGCAATCCTCACCACTATCTAGTTCCAGGACATTTTCGTCACCCCAAAATGAAACCCTATAACTTTTAAGCTGTGGCTTCTCATTTTTCCCCTCTCAAACCCTTAGAAAAACCAATGTGCTTTCTGTCTTGATGGATTTGTCTATTTAGAAGATCCCACAGAAATCGATACAAAATGGCCTTCTGTGATCAGCCTCCTTTATGGAGTGCAGTATTTTCAAGATGCACCCATGTTGTTATTAGTATCCACAACTTTTATTGTCGAACAAAACAAACATGCCCCATTTTGTCCACAAACTCATCTTGTTTCCAGTTGTTGGATTGCCACAACCACGGCAGTGTCGCCTGTGTGACAATGATGCCCTTGGCTCAAAGTATACGGGATATAAGAGGAGGGTCGTGCTTTCGGGCTATGCCTCCGGTGGTCTGCGGTAATTAGCAGTCTTGAACATGAATGGAGGATCGTGTTCTCACCGCTATCATAGATGGTCAGCTGCTTCTACTATTCTATTTCCTGATAATGTTCTTTGCTGTACTTGGCCAAGCATGTAATCTTACCAGAGGACCCCTTGATGTTCCTGGAAATGATAATTCTGACTTTGGTATTAATACAGTACTCGAGGTGTCTTCAGTGTTCCAAGCCCTTGTGCAAATTCTGGTCGTAAGCATTTAGAAATCAATAAGGAGAGTATTTTGGATGGGTTACAGCAACAAGAATTTTCCCTAAGTAAAGACTGATGATTTGGGGAAAACACAGATTAAGATCCAGTTGTTATTAGAAAATCTCCATTCTGGAAATATAGAAACTAGGAAAAGATTCTCTTACAAGATTAAGTATTCCAACACATAAAGCTCATAAGGTAATTTAACTAAGGATAGGGAATTTATGGTGGGAACCACCCAGGAGCAGAGAACTGATTAGGCATGTTTGGTCACTAGATAAAGTAAAGATAGGATGAAAAACAGGGAGAACCACAGTAGCTAACTAAGATAAAAGCTTAGATAAGGCGAAACCACTTATCTGAGATCTGTGTTCTCAGGGACAAGAATTCCTCTCTAAAGATACCTTATCTTAAACCTGTCCCTGATGATATATTCTCCCTAAAAATCATTAAAAGAAGCTTTCTCACTATGTCAACTAACGATATATGACCCTCTGAGTTGTTCTTTGTTGGAGTACTATATAATGAAAACGTGGATTCAGGAAAGTTGCAGCAGATTCAAACCACTCTCTTGTGTGCTGTGTCTGTCACTTGCCTAACTTGTGCCTTTCTGGTACCGAGACCCTGATTCCCAATGGTCTGAGGAGCTTCTCTGAGCCGGTCCACGGCATTGGATGTTAGAAATGGTGCTGTAATAAACATTCACAGTCAAGTTTGTGTTGGAAAACGTGTTTAAATGCTTTGGCAAAAGTATCTAGGAGTGGCATGCTATGAAAATACTTTTAAATCCCTTTCTGCTATGCCTTCACATCAAATCAAGTTCACAAAACAACTTTACCATCTCATAAATACATCATACATTTGCATTTATTACCCAAAGTAAAAAGAATCATATAGCTATAAAATAGATTTCCTGGCCCAGCCACAGACTCGCTCCATTAGAATTCCGGAACTGTAGGTAAGGACATACTGTTTGGCATTCCTCAATAATGTTAAGGATGTAGATCACTGGCAGAGCACTTGACTAAAACCAAAACCACATTTGGTGATCTGAATGTGATTGGCCCCCATAAGCTCATAGATAATGGCACTCTTGGGAGGTGTGGCTTTGTTGGAGTCGGTGAGGCTTGCGCCTCCATGTTAGTGGAACTGTGTCACTGTTGGGGTGGGTTTTGAGATCTCCATGTTCAAGATGCACCCACTGTCTCAGTTGATTTCCTGTTGCCTTTAGATAAAGATGTAGGAGTCTCCAGCACCATGTCTGCCTGCACACCACCATACTCCCAGCTGCCATGCTCCCCGCCATGATGATAATGGACTAAACCTCTGAAACTATAAGGTGCCACTTCAATTAAATTTTTTCTTTTATAAGAGTTGCCATGGTCATGTCTCTTCACAGCAATAGAAACCCTAAGGCCCCGCAGTTCCTCAGATAATTCCCATACACTCCTTCAGCTCAGAACTCATGGATTAGAAATGGGTTAAGGCACTTGATGACCCCAACAGCTGAGAGCAAAGGCACACTCCGATTCAGAGTGCTATAAAGTGGGGACTGTCCCCCATAGTAATACCAGATGGCAGCTGAAACCAAGGGCAGTTCCAACTATCACAGAGACTTGAGGAGGTTCCTCCCTGCTCACCTCAAGAAAACAATGGACAATATCTTTCTATCTATCTACCTGTCTGTCTGTCTATCTTTGAGGGTCAACACAAATGGTCCATTTGAAACACTACCCCACTCAGTATGCTTCAAAAGCAATTCAAATTATCAATTGAAAAGTGTCATGGAATTCTGAGAATAAGTGAATTTGAAAGAAAAGATAGCTGGCATATCACACATACAATTGCAGGTTCTTATGCCTTAAAGGACCCTAAAAATTCAAAATGCTTTGTCTGAACATAAGTAAATCAATATAAAGTATTAAAGGCCTGATAAGTTCTTGATGGGAAGTATGTATGTATGTAGAGTTACTTATCTAGTTCAACGACATATTCTAGAAAAGGCTTCTGTTCAGCTGCCTAGCCCCATAAATCATATTTCCACATTCTAAAACCTTGCAGATGCCCAAGTGAAGCTCTCTCTGCATTTCCCATGATATGAATATCTTAGTCTTATTCAAATGAACATTCCCAATGACAATTAAGGACAAACATGGGTAGTAAAAGACAAACTGCAAATTTATATAGGGTTGTTATATTAATTGTGATGCAGAATATTTATTAGTACAGTGAGCACTAGGCCTTCATGTGATGATCAAACTCTACAGAGTTTACATGAGATAGACTATCTTTTGTATTTCTAAGTTTTATGGCCATATCACTGTCTAAACAATTAGTACTTGAGGAGCTCATCTCCATGCTCTACAATGTTAATATGAATTAAAAGCACACATCTGACCCCTTCCACATATGGACATCCAGGAAGCCTCATCCCACCACGATAGCATTGTGCACTTGCTAAGATGGCCACAAACAAAAGATAACAAGTGCTAGCTAGGTTGTGGATGAAGCTGCTGGTGGGAATGTAAAATGGGGTAGCCACTTTGGGAAACAGAATCTCCTCGAACTGCTCAACACAGAGTTTTCATGTGGCCCAGGAGTTCCACTCGGAAGCACAGGGGAAGAAAGAAGACGCTGGTCCACGCAAAAGCTGTACACAAATGTTCTCACAGAAGCATTAGCTGTAACAACCCAAGTACCCATCAACTGAAAAGAGACTGGGTGGAGAGAATGTGTGGATTCATAAAATAGAATATTATTTGGCAATAGAAAGAAAATACTGAGACAATATGGAAGAATCTTATGCTAAATGAAAGGGGCCAGTCACAAAAGACTACACTGCACAACTATTTATGTGAAATGTTCAAAACAGACAAATCTATAGAAACATAAATGTAATTAGTGACTGTCAAGAAGCAGGGTAATAAAAGAACAGGAACAGACTACCAGTGAGTTTCGGGTTTCACTTGGCGATTACAATGTTCTTAAACTAAGTACTCAACATGCTGGCACACTAGCTGCAGAGTACACACAGTCTCGTGTGATGTGTGGTGTGAGCACTCACAGGACCAATGCCTCAGTCAGTCCACTTACCATTCGCAGGTTCTGGGTCGTTCTCGTCTCCACCGCTCTGAGAAGCTCTCTAAATCTCCCGACTCCTCTCGTCAAGTTCCTGTGTGCACACAGAATTCGACAAGGTTTCCATCTGGCATGTATTAATATTAAGCATTTTATACACAAATTTCAATGCATTTTTGTCTATCTAAAAGCTGTTGGCCAGAATTCAAGCAAATAATTTTTCTGCACATACCTGTCTGTCTTCGAGCAACTGATCTAACATTAATGGTTTATGTGTGTGTGCCTTTTAGACTGAATCAAATTTCCTCAAGGAGACAAAAACCTAAAAATCAGTTCTGAGGCAAAGAAAGAAAGGTAGGAAATGTCTCACAAGAGTCTATTCTCAAACTCACTGCAGTCCCCACTATAGTGGTACTGGACTCTGTACTTTCATTTAAAAGGAGATGGTGAAACTGGGCAGTTAAGGACATCAGCAAGGCACCGCATGCAGTGTGGGTGAGGTTTCCTATGAAAATTCATGAGCAGGATAAAGAGAAAAGGCATGAAAAGGGAGGGCTGGTCTCACACAATCACTATCTGATAAGTCCATCACATGACCCTCCAACCCTGAACTGACAAAAAGAAGCAAAGAGCCAGTTGGGCAATGGTGGCGCACTCCTTTATTCCCAGCACTCGGGAGGCAGAAGCAGGCGGATCTCTGTGAGTTCGAAGCCAGCCTAGTCTACTAGAGCTAGTTCTAGGACAGGCTCCAAAGCTACAGAGAAACCCTGTCTCGGGGAAAAGAAAGAAAGAAAGAAAGAAAGAAAGAAAGAAAGAAGGAAGGAAGGAAGGAAGGAAGGAAGGAAGGAAGGAAGGAAGGAAGGAAGGAAGCAAGCAAAGGGCCAAAGGCCTCTCTGAGGGCCGCTGTGTACTGCCCAGTGCCTGAGCTTCCTGTGTGAGATTAGAGCACATTCACTCACCATCCTACATGCTCACAAAGGCATGTTTAGCAACGTATTTCACTGAGGACAAACAATTTTTTAGAAAATCCTGGCCAATATATCCAGTCTCCACTTGTCTTCTCAGAATGCTGGGTCTGGCCTTTGGCTGAGGACACCTCCCAGCCATCTCTTTTACATTGAGCGCTGCCACCATCTATGACGTAACTCAGTGATATTTATAACAGGCTCATTAGAACACATCTCATCTTTCCAGAAACCCACAGAACAGGTCAGCAGGTACAATACTGCCAGGCAGCCTCCGCAGGCTGTGACAGACAACTCTTGTTTGGATGGCATTTTAAACCACGCAAGGGTATGAGGCAAAAATGTGGCTCTGTAAGGTGCAGTCACCACGAGGGTGACTGATTCCTATCCTATGCCCATGTGACTTCCAGAGCTCTCATTCACAAGAACAGCCCAGAGCCTTGAGACAGTGGCTGGCTGGCCCGGGATGTGAATATTCCCCAGGCCCCTCACCCACACAGAAGAGATGACAGAAGGTCAGATGTTTTGCAGTGGCATAAAAAGAGAAGCCTGTGTTCAGGACTCGATCAGAGATAAGAACAAAAATTAGGGACTAGGCCTGGGACATGCAATCTACTCTGCCCGTCTCTTCACTCATCTTTATGGGATTTGTGTTCATGGGCAACAACGTGCACTGCTCTGGGCGGAGGCTCAGTGCTGGACTAACATGGGAGGGAGGAATAGTGACAGCTAACGTGGGATGGGAACGGCTATGGTAGCTAACTTTATTTCCATATTGCCGATTATGTCCACCCATCTGGACTGATAAAATAAGGGCATGCCTGAAGGAGCATCACCGGAGACCCTGAGAGACCCTCATAAAGCACTGCTTTGCCACTGTAGAAATTAGACCTTGAACAAGCACATAAAACCTAAACATTATAACTGTGGGGAGGCTACAAATAGGACCTGGTCATTTGGGGCGTCTCCCGTGTCCTCTTTGCAGAACAAACTATTGATAGAGTTCTAGAAGTATGGGATTTTCTAGCCAGAAATGATCACATAACCTCGCTTACAGAGAAGTGAAAGGGCTTGCTCAAGTTCAAAGCCTGGCAAGAGATCAAGCTGGGAGCTTTCCATCATGCTGTTACCACCATGGGCAGAAGAAATATAAGCTTGAAAGCAGAAGTGACCCAAGAGGAGAGAACAAACACGAATCCAAAAGCTCAGGTGTGTATTTTCTGTCACTAATATGCAAATATTTAACATAGACAAGCAGTATAAATTCTACATTCTGGTGATGACAGCTAATGAGATGCTCCTTAGGTATTGGTTCAGACTGGAAAAAATCCACTAGGCCAGGGAAAGATGCCTGCACTGATGGTTATGCCCTCAGCTATCTAATACATGCCAGCTAGAGAAACCCAACTCCCCTTTCTGGCTGGCTGTGGTTTCTCCCATGCAGGACTGAGGCCCTCTGCTGGAAGAATGCAAAAATCTCCAGGACAGGAGGAGGCTGAGCCTGATGAAGGGAAGCCAGCTAGAGATACTGATTCCCTAGGAAACCTTTCGAACAAGCGCAAGCTGTCTCCAGCTCTTCCCAGCTTGCTCCTGGACCATGTTCAGAATTCAGAATCAAGCTCTCCTCAGCTCAGAAGAATTCTGCTCATAAACAAAGAATCCAGAAGAGCTGCACAATGGAGCGAGCCTGAGCTGTGGCCTGTTCAGATGAGTGTGGCATCTTGGCAGGACAGCAGAGGAGGGACAGCACATCTCAAGTATCAGGAATGGCCAGAAGCATCCCAAACACCAAGTTCTATAGTTCTCAGTGAGCGGTCAATGACAAACAAACATTTTAAAGTCACATATTGCTCGACCAATCACTTCCAATTTGCCACTGAACAGAAAAAAAAATGTAAGCTAAATGTTTAATCATAGTAACAAGGAAGAAAAAGGAAATCAGCCCACAAGAATTACATTCCAAATACCATGAAATCACCCAGTATAAAGGAAATGAACAAAATTCATATGATTGCCTTCATATATCCAAACTACTAGTTTGGATATCCATTAAATCCATTAAATATCTGGAACAAACTGTTGCTTAAAGTTTCTACTCTAAACTAAAAACAGGAGAGCCAAGGATTTCCCCTGGTTTTGAGGGTTTCCACAGACCCTTGACATGAGGTCATTTATTCCATTTCAACGCCCTTGATTGAGCCAGTGCAATGATGTCAGAATTCATTATGGAAATGTTTTTGCTGGGCGAGCAGCACACACTTTGGCAAACTGTCAGAACTTGGGTCATCTCCTGCACTTTGCTTCCTGAAGCTTTCTGCACTGGCTGTCTTTCCCTCAGGTTGGAGCAGCTCCAACAAGTCAGCTAAGACCAGGGAGGAAAGGGGCTGCAGTCATAGGGCCAGCTGCATGCTCAGCACCTGCCAGGCAATACTACTTCTGCTCTCAGTACCACTGCTGTGCCCAGCCCAATAGGTAGAGCTGGCCAGTGTCCCACAGCCTTTGCACAGTGGGAATCTCGTTTGCCCTTCGTTGACTCCCACTTCTCCTCTCCTCCTTTTACTATCCGCTTTTTCTCTGCATTCTCTAGAATCTGACCCTCTAGGGCTCCCTGTCGGCCCCACAGGTTGTCAACACAGCGGGGAAAGTACCAACTCTCCAGCAGTTGGTCCTCCCTCTTTTTATTTTTTAAATTAAAAATTTAAACTAATATATAAATAATGGGTTTCATTATAGCATTTTCATAAATATATGTCATTATATCTTGTTCTTATTCATCCTCTCCCCTCCTCCAAATCTCTCCATACTCCTCTGGTTGGATCTCTTCCCCTCTCCAAAAAGTGCTCCCTTCTTTTCCCCTTACTTTCAACACACACCCCCACAAACACGCACGCATGTACATGTCCATGCATGTACATGCCCGTGCATGTACACTTACATGCTTAAATATGAAAGAAAACTTAGTGCTTATCTAAGTATGGCTTATTTTGCTTAACATAATGATCTCTAATTCCATCCATTTTCCTCAAATGTCACCTTGTTATTCTTCACAGCAGAATATAATTCCATTGTGTGTATTTATCATATTTTCACTATGTATTCTTCTGCTGAAGGAGATCAAGCTTGGCTATTGTGAATATACCAGCAATAAGCATGGACATGAAGTAACTCTGCGGCTCGTCAACTTACAAGTCCTTTGGGCATATATACGGTAGTTCTGTCTTTAGGTTGTTGAGGACCTCTACACCGATTTCTACCAACAGTCAACAAAAGTTCCTCTTTCTCCACATCCTCACCAGCACTGCTGTCCTGTTTTCTTGATGACAGTCACTCTGACCACGGTGAAATGGAATCTAACAGTTTTAATTTGCATTTGCTTGATAGCTAATGATACTAAACTCTCAAATATTGATCAGTGTTTTGAGACCTGTCTACTCAGTTCAATTGCCCATTTACTAACTGGATGATCTGGGGTTGGGTTAATTTATTTACAGGTCTTTATGCATCCTAGATATTAGTCCCTAATGTTTAATTATCAAGGATGTTTTCCCCATTCTATAGGCTTGTCTCCACTCTGGTGATTGCTTCCTTTGCTATAAAGAAGCTTTTTAATTTATGTGACCCTACTTGTCAATTCCTTGAAATTATCTCCTATGCCATGCAAGTCTTTTTCAGAACGTTCTTGATTATGCTGATATCTAGAAGTTTCCCTGCAATAGTCCTTATGCTTCAGATCTTATAGTAAGATCTCCCTTTGAAACTCTATCTTTGCGAGACCCCAGCACCCTCTGCAGCAGCTTTTTCTAAGGCTGAGCTCCAAATCCACACTCTTAGCATAAGCTTAAATGGCATAAATTTTCTTTTACAATCCTGAACAGTTATAGCTCTTTAATATTATCTCCTGTCCATGATCCTATGTGCTATCAAACAAAGCGGGAGACATATTCTGGAAAGAGCCAGAGCTCTAACATCAGGTCATAACAGAAAACCAAGGCTGAGAGATCCTGAGAACCTTTCAGATGATGATGACCTAATTCAATGTCAAATTCAGCATTTCCTTTTATTTATCTTGGGAAAAGAATAGAAAAAGAAAATTCTTTCTTTCACTATATATTTATTTATATTTGTTTGTGTGTGTGTGTGTATGTGTGTGTGTGTATGTGAGAGAGAGAGAGTTTTGCCTGCATGTATGTATGCGCACCCCATGCAAGCAGTGCCTACAGAGGTCAGAAAACAGCTCAGGTGCCCTGGAACAGTGAGTTGTCATACGGGTCCTGAGAACTGAACCCGGTCCTCTGCAAGAACAGCTAGTGCTCTGAACTCCTAAGTTATCTCTCCAAACCCAGAATGGATTTCTAAATTCTCTACTGATTTCCAAGTTTGACTCAGGGCAGTAATATACATTCAGCTGTCATGAAAACTCAGTTTGTGAAAGCTCTGGGTGATAAAGAAACAGCCCTTCCAGAGTAAACTCAGTTTCGATGTCTCTCTGGTTGAGAATTTCTAAGCAAAAGTCAATTACAGGATGAGCGAGCAATAGATCTCCTGAGCAAAGCAGTCTGGCCCTTTCCAGTTTCTTTCTTACTGACAGGCACTGAGGAGCTCAAGCAGTAGGTTGCTTCACCATCATTGAACAGCTTCCCACCAGGTTCCAGCAGGTCCCTGAGGATACACTAGTAACCAGGGGATGCCATATCTGCCTTGTGGAGCTCAGGTGGCTTCACACACTATAAGAATAGAAGTGTTTCTATGATACAGATCTCTGACTTACTACTATATCCCAAGTTCTTCAAACAGCAGATGGCTAGGTATCTCCTTAATCACAATGAGCCAAATAACCAAGACCATGGAAGGTGTACTTTCTACCTGCCTCTTCCCTCTTCTACCTCACTAACTTCAGACTGGAGGATAGAGGGATGACATACCCTCTTAAACCCCTAAGCAAAGCTCTGTGTAGCACGGAGACCAAACAGGCTTTCCTCCTACACCAAGGCACGCACCTGGCATGATCTAAAGCTAACAAGTTTCAGAGAGCGGTGCAGACAATGGAGATGTCTAAGTTTGGAGGAGGGAAAACTTGCAGGCTGTTTAGGAAATCCCTTCTGTCCTTGTGACTCCACATGGTTCTCTTGGTCTCCAGAGTTCAAGGGACTTTTAGCCATTCTTCAAGACCAAAGCCAAGGTTTCCCATGGAAGTTTCCTGGCTTCCTTTTGAAGAGGCAGGTGTCACTGGTGTAGGAGGTCCTTCTGCATTCGTATTGCTTTCATTGGTTGAATAAAGAAAACTGCCTTGGCCTTTTGATAGGACAGAAATCAGGTAGACAGGGTAGACAGAACAGAATGCTGGAAAGCAGGCAGTGTGGCAGATGCCATGTTTCTCCTGCCTGAGCAAGACACTGGTTAGGAATATTTCCCGGTAAGCCACAACCTTGTGGTGACACATAGATTATTAAAAATGGGTTGAATCAAGATGTGAGAGTTAGCCAATAAGAGGCTAGAGATAATGGGCCAGGCAGTAACTTAATGAATACAATTTCTGTGTAATTATTTCGGGAGTTAAGCTAGCTGGGTGCCAGGAATGCTGCTTGTCCTCTTACTACATGTTGCTTCTTGGGGAGCTCCCAGGAGAGATGCAAACCTGTGCCTAGACGGCTCTTGCCACATATTAGTTCACCAAACAAACTGAACACCTTGAAAGCAAAGGTTCTTGTTTTATACCCACATCTGGTCTCAACAGTCTCACAGAGCTGGCAGGATACTGATAGCAAGTTAGGAAGCCCTCAAGAAAGAAAAGAGTGACCAGGGGCCTGAACTCTGAAATCTCTTTCCCTATCCCCTGGCTACAAAGGATTTTTGTGAGTACTGGGGGAACAAGTAAAGCAGATTCCCACATGGCAAGATACACCTATCCCCTACTGTGGATACTGTCACCATCTATAACAGTGGAAACACAAGATGTCCCATGTCTTCCAAAGGTCAGTGGCCCTGGGTTCCCAGCTTGAGAATCTCACTTCTACTTCACATCTGTAAACTTTGGCATTGTCTATTCTGATAATGTCTGACATCAGAAGCAGATAGCCAAATAGGGAACAAAAAAAGTACATACTTCCTGGTATCAAAGGATACTTGGGTTTCCTGGAGCAGAGCCTAACTTCTTCCTCCGAACACACTCTTCACAATGACACACATTTGTGAAGACAGATGGCTTCTGTAGTCAGGGGCCAGAGAGCAAACACACAACCTTGGCCTTGTTAGCAAAGGGCTCTACAGAACAAGCCAGCTGTAGTCTAGATATAGCGACTGAGGGTGTGGCAACCATGTCAAACAGAGATGTGAACAAGCAGGCCAGACTTCTAGAAGTCTCATTTCAAACCTAATGAGAGCTGAAGTAGGCTTAACAACATTTTTTGGATGACTCCACCAACTGAGGCTTCCTCATGATAAATGTGAAGTAAAGTGTAGAACTGGTCAGCTGGCCAGGCAGCATGAGGTAACAGGAATGCAACAAACCAGGCCCAGAGGGTGGTTTCTAGGAGTTCATATTGAATGGTGAGGTCTTAGGACATAAAGAAATCCATTCAACAAGGTATGTGAAAGAAAGCCCATAGTGACAAAGAGGGCAAACAGCTGCAAGATCCAGAGAGAGCTGCAAGGACAACTTGTCCTTCTCCAAGCTGTCCTTTAAAACACCAGACCCCAAATCTCTGCAGAACATGAAACACAGGAAGATGGGTTCTATCTCAAATCCTCCTGCCTCCCAACCTTTGGGAACAGTCAAAGGACACCTACCTTCACCAAAACCCACCTCCACAGGAAACTCACCAGGGAGCCAAGAAACCAAACAGAACTGTATCTCAACAATTTACAATTTTCTTAACAGAACTGTTTATTTGTATTTTATGACTGTTTTGCCTGAATATATGAAAGTATAGTGTGTGCATGCTAGTGCCCTCAGAGGATAGAAGAGGGCCCTTGATTTTCTGGATGTGGGTGCTAAACCCAGGTACTCTGCAAGAATAGCAAGTGCTCCCTTTGATCCACATCCTCTCCAGCGCAAGCTGTCACACTCACACCACAAGGACATTTGCTCAACTATGTTCATAGGAATATTATTCATAATAGCCAGAATCTGGAAACAACCAGGATGCTCCTCAATCAAAGAATGGATAAGGAAAACATAGTTCATTTACACAATGGAGTACTATTCAGCAGTAAAAAACAATGACATCTTGAAATTTGCAGGCAAATGGACGGGACTAGAAAAAGTCATCCTGACCCAGAAAAAAAATTATAATATGTAGTCACTCATAAGTAGCTAATAGACATAAAGTACAGGGCAAACAGCCTACAGATCACAACCCCAGAGAGCCTAGGAAATAAAGAGGACCCTAAGAGAGACATACATGGAGCCACCTAAGAAGGGAAAAAAAAAGATAAGATCTGAGTAAATTAAGAGCGTGGAGGGCAGGGGAGAGGGTGGAAGGGGTGGGTGGAGGATGGAAGAGGAGTGGAGAAAAATGTATAGCACATCCCTATACAAATTATTGAAATGAGAAGGATTTAATTTAAAAAAAAAAAGAATAGCAAGTGCTCTTAACCACTGAGCAATCCCTCTAACCCCTTAATGATCTTTAATTTAGCCCCAGAAGCCAATTAGAATCCAATAAATTCGTGGATTCCTTAGTGTAATAACCTTTTAACAAACTAACCATATAAATCTATCACAGGGTAATTTGCCCTTCAAAATGTATTTGTTTAGAATCCTTATGTTTATCTGTAACTTAACCTGAGAGATGAAACAGTGGTGAGGACTCTGGAGCCAAACATCATGGCTTTAAATCTCCTGTAAAGGGAACCTCTGTCCCAGTTCTCTTACCTGTCTTTACAGCTCACGGATTTGCTGTAAAAACAAAGTCAGTTAAGCACATAGAGGAAGTGTTTTGTAAGCGCCAACCACTGGCTAGTTTTATGTTGATGCCAGCTTGAGTCATATTGGAAGGAGAAACCTTACTGAGAAAACGCCCCCACCAGATTGGCCTATGGACAAGCCTGTGGGGCATTTTCTTGATTGATGATTGATGTAGGAGGGCCCAGGTCACTGTGGGCAATGAAATCCCTGAGCTGGTGGATCTGGGTGCTATCAAAAAGCAATCTGAGCAAGCCATGAGGACATGGCCTCTACATCAGTTCCTGCCTCCAGGTTTCTGCCTTGAGTCCCTGCCCAACTTCCCCGGATGGACTATAAGTTGTAACCAATCTTTTCCTCCTCAAGTTGCTTTTGATCACAGTTTTTAATCACAGGAAAACCCTAAGACCTCTTCCGAACTCTACCATTGGGGGAGGGGAGGATACTAGAATGTACCTTCTATCAATTGAACTGTTGAGTAAAACGCCCAGAGCTCTCTTTGGGGAAAGAAGGAAGCAGAACCATGTGGCTTGAGGGAGCACAGGACGTGTGGAGCTGACCCAGATACTTGCTGGACTGGGACAGGCTAATAATTTGAAATTAAAGAGGTAGCAAAGGGCAAAGTTGAGGGTGGTCATGAGAAGGGATGGTAGGAAGGGAGCATGGGATGTGAGACACCTGGAGACATGGACCCGGCAGAAAGAACCAGATGCCAGACAAACACATGGAGAAGGAAGAATGGGACACTAGCTGTCTTGCTTTCCCTCATCTGAGAAAAGGAACAAGTGCCTCTGCCTGATGGGAGGAGAAAGCACCCCAGAGCTCTTCAAACATATCACCTTCATATCCCCCCACCATTTGCCAGCTCCCCCACCTACCATCTGGCCCTCTATTGTACATATAAACATTTACTGGGTGAAAGCCAAAAGCAGACACTATGATGTTTGGTTTAATAATAAACATTGCAAAAATCAAAGCTGATTTCCTTTATATGCTGTATAAAATTCTTCTCATGCACAGCTTTACACATGAAGATAGAAAAAAAATGTCCATGGCCACCAAACCAATAAACAGAAGACCAGAAGACTTGGGATTGAACCCGGGCCCACAATAGTTCCAGTGCCAGAAAGCAGAAAGAAGGCCCTGCCATGCGGACAGACAAGCCGCAAGATGGAGAACACAGCTAATTTCTACAACCCGAAGCCAAGCTCTCTCCGGAGGCCGGAGATCAGGAAGGAGGAGGTTTCAGGCTAGACCTTAGGGCTACAAGGGAGAGGGAGAGTTCAGTTGGACGGTCTCAGTCTCAGGGCCTTGCTCAGAAGGCTGGGTCAGCTGACAAACCCAATGCTGCTCGGACTGGATAGTGGAGATGCAGTCTGCATGCCCACTGCCAGGACAAGCATTTGGAGAATGTTCTCCAACACACAGTGCTTTGTTCATTGGGCTCTCCCTAGACAGAGCTCGCAGTCAGTCCTGGAGAAGGTGGTCAGGTTTCCCAGCACATGGTAGGAAAAGGCCCGCGGCATGGTATCACTCGTGCCGCCCTCTCCTCTGAGAGAACCCACAAGCCTTGCTCCTCTGGGCACAGCTTGGTCTCCACAGGCTAGGACAGTAGCAGACCCAGCTGGATGCCTACCCTCTGGCTGCTAGTGAACATATCCCAAGATAATGTCACTACCAAGGAACTGCTGGTCACCATCACCTGCTATCACTGAGATGACCCTACCCATCCTTCCACATGGCTTCCCACCCACCCACCTGCTGAGATAGGCAGCAACTCATGTCCTCCACAAACTTGGAGAGAATCCTGACCAGCAGCTAGGCAAGCTGACGGGACCTTGAAGCCTGCTCTTGTTCTTGCCCTCTCTGGATACTGCTCTGTTCTACTTTTAACTGACCCTCAGTAATTTTCTAAGCTCTTTACTGTATTAAATACTGCACAAAAGAAAGCCACATAAAGCAAACTTGTCATTGGGGGTTTATTATAGGACAGGTATCTTTGTAATCACCATGCAAGTATATGACAGGAAAGACTATTACCATGCACCCTATCCTAATAAACAGTCCTTTAACAGCCACAGATGATGACCAAAGGTGTTGAAGAAAGCAAAGAGCAAGCCAGTAAGCAGTGCTCCTGCATAGCTCCTGCTCCAGCTCCTGCTCCAGCTCCTGCATAGCTCCTGCTCCAGCTCCTGCATAGCTCCTGTTCCAGCTCCTGTTCCAGCTCCTGCATAGCTCCAGCTCCTGCTCCAGCATAGCTCCTGCTCCAGCTCCTGCATAGCTCCTGCTCCAGCTCCTGCATAGCTCCTGCTCCTGCTCCAGCATAGCTCCTGCTCCAGCTCCTGCTCCAGCTCCTGCATAGCTCCTGTTCCAGCTCCTGCTCCAGCTCCTGCATAGCTCCTGCATAGCTCCTGCTCCAGCTCCTGCATAGCTCCTGCTCCAGCTCCTGCA
>JAQHUG010000055.1:4914424-4942661 GCA_028555095.1 Dicrostonyx torquatus | reverse complement strand
AGCTCCTGCTCCAGCTCCTGCATAGCTCCTGCTCCAGCTCCTGCTCCAGCTCCTGCATAGCTCCTGCTCCAGCTCCTGCTCCAACTCCTGTTCCAGCTCCTGCATAGCTCCTGCCCTGCCTTTATCTGAGAATGGACTGTGATGGGGTGCAAACCAAACAAACCCACTTATCCCCAAGCTGCTTTTGGTCACGGCATTTATCACAGCAACAGAAATCCCAACTAAGATACTGACTTAGTTCCCTGAATGAGAATTTATGAACTTAAACATATATTCCTGTTGTAACTTCTAGCCTTTCTGAAATTCTAATTACTCCATATTTGGCCAAAGTCCTTGTCACATGATTTAGAGGACTTCAACAGCTTCTTAGATATCCAGACCCATGTAAAGATATACAAGACTCAATGGGACAGAATATATCTATGGAATGGAATAAAATTTCTCTTTACTGGGATATGGGATTTCAAAAATACTGTCTAGGAGACAAGGATGCTCACTGCTAATGGGTCAGTCACCTTGGCCAGCTCCTTCCACCCATACCTCACAAATACCTCTTGGCTTCATACTGATGTTTCCAATTCAATCACTCAAACTTATGACCATGATTTTCCTTTGGTCATTTCTATGTTACACCTGTATGCTAAGAATTCTAGTTCTCAAGGACACAAGGGACGATAAGATTAGGGAATCCATGACTATTCAATTGCTTTGCTTTAACTTACATGACAAAGATGCAGACTAAGAACACCACTACTAACCGTAATTACTAGGAGTCTGTAAGTCACCTCCACTTTCTGCACATGATGTCAGCATTCTCTTTGCATTTTAAATTCATGTTCTATTTGCATTCATACATTGACTGTATCCACTATGAGAGATACAAAGAAATAGAAAAGTATAACCCATGCTCAGAGAAATTCATTCCAAATTGGCCAACATGAAGACTTCTACATAGCAGTCATATGATCAAAGGATTTATGGAAAAGACTTTTAAAGACTTAAAACACAGCTGATGTGGTGCATTTGCTGGTAGGAAACACTAAAGAGAAGAAAAAGGGAGACTGAGTTCAAGTCAGCCTGGGCTACATGAGGCCTTGTCTATAAATAAACAAATGACCACACACAGGAATTCCCTACAGTAAATATACCTGTAGGCAGGCTTAGCTTTCAGATGACAGAATAAAGCACAGAGCTAAGTGAACAGAAATTCCTCAATGTACAGAATGGAGACTGAAGAAAACTGAAGAGCAACATATTATACAAAACCCCAAAAGAAAGGCAGGACAAGCACCCAAATAATTACCCCACCTAGGGGAGAGCAGGAAGATAAACTGACTTCTTATCAGGCCCTGGGGAGATGTATCCAAAGAGCTGAAAGAAAAACTGCCCATTGTGTCCAATAAAACTCCCTGAAACTAGCACAGAGGAAAGACAGAAAGTGACAGAATTTGTAAAGTACAGACCTGGCCAACATGAAATTTTAAGGAAGCCCTTCAGTCGACAAGGAAATGTCAGCAGATGGTAAGACGATCCCCAGGAATAAGCTAATAACAGCAACTAAATGTCACTAAGTGGGCAAATAGAAAAGACTACATCGCTTCCTTGTTTCTCTCTCTCTAAAACTTCTACTTTAGGAAGATGACTCAAAGGGAAACTAGTATATTGTATTGCTGTGTCTGTGACATAAAGACACTAACAGTGTCACGAAGAAGGGAGAGGCTCAGCAGTTAGGAGCCACGGCAGCTCTTATAGAGGACCCAGGTTTGATTCCCAGAACCCATGTGGTGGCTCACAATCTTCTGTAACTCCAGTCTCAGGGGACACAACACCCTCTTCTGGCCTCTGTGGGCTCTGCCTGCACATGCTGCAGAGACACATATACAGGCTAAGCATCCATAAACATAAAATAAATTTTGAAAAAATAATTTTTTAAAAGGGAGAAAATGATACTATGTTGGAGTGAATTAAGTCATTACTAATCTGGAATATGCTTGGTGAGATGATTTAGCAGGTAAGGGTACTTGCTGCTAAGTCTGATAACCTGAGTTGTTATCTGGGACTCCATATGATAGACAGAAGAGAACCAACTCTTATAAGTTGCCCTCTGACCACAAGCATACCAGGGGACTAAAAATGTAATTAATATAAAAAGAAATACTGTGATAATAAACATGCATATTATAATACATAGAGGATTCATTTAAAAAAAGCTAAAAAAAAAGTAACAAAGGAGCCAGACATGTGGTGCACATCTGTAGTTCTACTGCTCAGGTGGCTGAGGCAAGAGGATCACAAGTCATATCTGGGTCAACACAGTAAGACAAAAACAAACAACAACAACAAAAAAACAAAGAACAACCCCCCACAAGACACATAGACAAAAAGCAAAAGTGACAGTAAAGCCAATCATTTCAATAATTATATCAGATAGATTATAATTAAATACTTAATTGAAAAAGCAAGTTAAGTTTATAGGATTAAAAAAGCAACACTGAAGCTTGGTGGTGGTGGAGCACACCTTTAATCCCTCCCAGGAGGCAGGGCAGGTGGATTTCTGTGAGCCAAGGCTTCACAAAGAAACCAGCTGCCTTAAAAAAACAAAACAGAAAAAGCAACACCAAATATGCTACATATTAGAGATACAGAGAGATTATTTCATTCAAAGACACATGCTGGCTGAAAGTCACAAGACACAAAACACAGAACTCTGTAAACTGTAGCTAGACGAGAAATGGAATGGTTTTATTAATATTAGATAGGTCAGACTTCAAGTCAAAGCTATGACAGAAAGAGTCATCTATTAAAAGCTGTAGCTAACATCGCATGTAACAATAAAGATTAAAGCTACTCTCCAGACCAGAAATAAGACATGATGTCTGTGGTCAGCATTTCTACTCTGTACGAGACCAAAGATTCTTCTCAGGGAGATAAGGCAAGATAGAAAGGCATACAGATCTGGGAAGATCAGCAAAACTGTTTATCTTTACAGATGGCATAATCCTATATGTAAAAAACCTAAGAGCTATAATGGAAGGTGGTGAAATGGCTCAGAGGATAACGGCACTCGCTGGCAAGCCTGACAACACAAGTGTGATCTCCAGGTATGATCTGAGGATGATCACATAATAGAATGAGAGAATTGATTCCCACAAGCTGTCCTCTGACAATGTGCCCACACACACATTAACACACAAACACATTTAAAAAAGAACTAGTAATGAGATTATCAAATTTATATATAAAACTATATAGTTTTTCTATATAAAAAACTCAGTATTTTATAAAATAAAAAGGATAATTTGAAAATGAAATTAATAAAACAATTCTATTCATAACAGCTTTAAAATGAATTTTTAAAAACCCTCAAGAATAAATGTATTAAAAAATTTAAACTTGGCTGGGTGGTGGGGGTGCACACCTTAAATCCCAGCACTCAGGAGGCAGAGGCAGGTGATCTCTGTGAGTTAGAGGCCAGCCAGGTCAACAAGAGCTAGTTACAGGACAGCTAAAGATACACTGAGAAAATGTTTCAAAAAACAAACAAACAAAAAAAAAGTAAGCCCCGTACACTGGGCACTATAAAATATCAATGGCAGTGGTGGGGTGCACATGCATGTGCTTGCTGGTGTTCACACATGTGGAAGCCAAAGAATGTGAGCTCCTCAGAAGCTGACACAACTTAACATTTTTGAGACAGGGTTTCCTATTATGACCTAGGCTTGTAGATTCAGCCAGGCTGGCTGTTAGAGCAAACTCCAGGGACTGTCCTGTTTCCACCTCCCTGGATTACAAGCACATGGGCTCTGGGCATCGAACTCCTTGCAGGTACATTATAAACAAAGCTATCTATCTCCCCAGGTGCTCTGGAAGAGCAGCAGGATCTTTACCACTGAGCCACCTCTCTTCTCCTCTACTTTAGTTTTAGATAAACTTGAACACAATGACTTGACTGGGCAGAGTGGGCTGGCCAGTAAGTCCCAGGGATCCTCTTGTCTTTACCTTCCCAGGGTCACAGTATCCAACTATCTATAAAACATTTTTTTTTTTGAGACAGGGTTTCTCTGTAGCTTTGGAACCTATCCTGGAACTCGCTCTGTTAGACCAGGCTGGCCTCGAACTCATAGAGATCCACCTGCCTCTGCCTTCCGAGTGCTGGGAAAAAAGGCGTGCACTACCACTGCCCAGCAAAACATTTTTTTTTAAAAGAGAAATCAAAGCCATTCTAAACAGGGAGCCATGGGGTGGAAGCATCTGTTGCTGTAAACTTTAGGTTTTAGTGTGCACATATGAGGCCCAAAATTGATCCGGAGATTCACAGTAGTCCTTGCCAAAATTGACAGGCTTTGTTGAGGTAGAAAAATGACGAGCTACCTCTAAAACTTACATGGAAAAGTCAAAAATTAAAATCAAGCCAGGCATGTTGATACATGCCTTTAATTCCAGCACTTGAGAGGTAAAGACCGGAGGACATAACTGTGAATTCTAGGCTAGCTTGATCTACTTAGCAAGTTCCAGGACAGCCAGGGCTACATATAGAAAGACCCTGTCTCAAAACAACAAAAACTCCCAAAACAAACACACAAACTAGGAACAGCCTAAATAATTTTGGAAAATCTTAGCTTAAGTATAGAAACACATAGTAATGAGGGGGAAGGAATCCCAGAAATGAATAATGAACATTTTTTTAAGTGGGGTTATTTCCCACTAATGTATCAAAGCAATCCAACAGAAAAAGAATAGGCTTTCAATAGATAGTGTTTGGACTACTGGACGTCTGTCCACATGCAAAACATCATTAGATCCTCACCTCATACCATAAGCAATTATTACTCAAAGTAGGTTAGAGACCTAAAATGAAGGTTAAACCTAGAGAGCTTCTGGAATAAGACATATAGATTAGCTTGGACAGCATTTTCTTAGAGATAATATGAAAAGGATGATCTATAAAATAAGAAATGATAAATTGGACTTTATCAGAATGAAAAGCTTCCCTTCTTTACTTGACATCATTCAAAATGAAAGTCTAAGTAACAAGCAATCAGAAAACACTCACAAGATGTCTATCTGATATCCAGGATGTGTAAAGAAATATTACCTCTCAATAAGAAAACCCAATGGAAAACAGAGCAAAAGTCTAAGTATATACTTCACCTCTGAACAGACACTGCACTGCAGAAGACAAAGGGATTGCTAATGAGCTCGTGAAAGCTGCTGATACCGTTACTCTTTAGTAAACACACATTAAAAGGAATGATATGACAAATTTATTACAGTGCCTCTAATTAAAAAAGCTGACAGAATCTAATGTTAAAGAGAATGGAAGAAAGCTGGAACCCTCATTAATTGCTGGTGTAAATTTAAAATGGAACTGCCACTTTGTAAAGAGTTGATTGATTGCCTAAAAAACTAAACAAACTCAACCAATTCTTAACCTATGAATGCACACAAAGGAACGAAAACATTCCCCAAGGTTTATACACGAATGCTCACAGTGTCATTTTCAATAGTGGCCCATAAATGACAACAGTCTGACAGTCCATCAGATGGCGAATGGGTCAGGAACATGTAGCTAACGATACAAGGGAAGGACAATTTGCATCCGAGGACTGGAAGACAGCACAGTTAGTAAAATGCTTGCTTTACAAGTGTGAGCTCAAGTCCCTCCAAGCCATGCAACAAGACAGACACGGTGGCATTCACCTGTAATTCAGCAAAGGTAAGATGGGACAAAAAGACAGGACAGCTTGCAGGCCAGGTAGCCTTGCCTACACAGTAAAGTTCCAGGCCACTGAGAGACCTCCTGAGGAAAGGCTCTTAAGGAATGATACCCAAAGTTGCTCTCTGACTTCCATTTGAATGTACACACACGTACACATACATATCCACTCACACAAGCGAACACATCACAATACGAATACACGGGCATGCACACACACACACACACACACACACACACACACACACACACACAGAAGAATGCCATTCTGATGCATGCTATAGATTAACTTTCATATTGAAAGAAGTGAAATACACTAGACTACACATGCTGTGATTATATTTATATAAAATTTCTACTAAAAGAAAAGCTTTAGAGACAGAGCCCCTGTAGTTGCCTGGGGCCAGGAGTAGGACTACAGATCATAATCAGTGAAGTCATTTCAAGATTCAAAGGAACCAGCTACTAGGGCCCGTCAACCAGCCAGCTCAGAGACAGCGAGGCTACAAATGATGCCAAAGGGAGGGAGAAGGAAAAAGATGGAGAAGAAAGGTACAGTGTGTTCATGCCAACTCAGAGAATTGCCACCAAAAGCACTGTGCATAACAACTGAAAACATAAACCTAAAATAGAGGGGAAGGTGGAAATACCAAATGTCAACTGAAAACACTAATTCATTAGTCTTTAAATCTTCTCATTAGAAGCAGGGTTTTGCCTGGAGAACAGAGACACAGGCTTCATTCTTGGTGGACAGAACTAGAACTGACACTGTCCTATCAATAAAAATGCAGGGGCCTGTAGGACAATGGACAATCCCTCTTCTTTTTAATAAAAGTTTCTAGTAAAACCTAAGAAAAGTCATAAATTATCTCAGTATGTTGCAGTCATTCTCTGAGGGTTAGCTTGGCCTTTCCTTCTATAGTTTTAAGTGTTGGCTAAAAATATTTCTGCAAAACAAGAATGAAGGGGGAAATGTCAATGGTGGGGGAAAAGGGACTATCTCTGAAGAGGAGTGGGGCTTCTATCCCCTCTCCCTGTAAATTATTAGTGTACTTGACACCTGAGCTAGGGAAGATAGCAGGCTTGTGAGGTTCGTTTTGGGCAAGAGCCGGAGCAGTGATGGCCCCTCTGCATACATCACTAAATCACCAAGACCTGCTCCCTACAATCTGGCAGGCTCCAAGGGCAATACTTGGCTTCCTTCTTGCCCAGACAGGATGTGAACTCCTCTTTCCAGCACACTTGTGTCATTTCAATGGTCTATTCTTGAGAAATGCTTACGAAGGCCACTCTAAGTCTCATGTGTCTCTATATCCAACTTCACCTCATAAGGTTTCAACTACATGCTTAAAGGCTTCAAAAAATTAGGGTCTTGAAAGCTATGGGAGCAAAAACCCTCAGGCACTAAAGCCATGGAAATTCTTTCCTACTGTAGAAGTCCACACAGTCCAGAAAGAATAGATGCCATCAGGGCCTGCTTGAGGCATTGTAATAATGAAATATTATCATAGACATCCTCCAACCTCAGAGGTAGTGTAGAGAGCAAAAAATACCAGAATATATTCCATCTTGCTGGCAAGGAAACTCTTTAAATCTGCAGTAGCTTGCAGGGAAATGTCCCTTATAGACTCATGTATTTGAACACTTGGTCCCCAGTGGCACTATCTGGGAAGTTACAAAACCTTTAGGAGGCAGAACAATGCCTGAGGGAATATGTCACTAGAGGTGGCTTTGAGGATTTATAGCCTTGTCTGACTTCCTGCTTGCACTCTCTGCTTCCTGTGTATGGTTGAGATGTGATCTCTCAGCTTCTTATTCTTGCTACTATGGCTTCTTCAGGATTCTGGACTCTAGCCCTCTGGAACAGAAGGCTGAAATCAACTCTTCCTTAAGCTACTTCTTGTCATGGTGCTTTATTACTGCAGCAGAAAAGTAACTGATACAGACTCAACCCGTTCCATCCTCCTTCAACAATGTGAACTGCTCAGGGGACCACCCAGTGGCCTCAGCACACCTGGCTGTTCACAGCTAAGGGGTGAGGGCAGAAGCCCAGGCTCCAGGAAGCCAGTCCAGGACACCTTTTCTTTCCCTGCTCCTCTCATTGCATCACTCAGCGTCTCTGCTGACAAAGACACGGTGAAGGAACTACTTTAAAGGAAGATATACAATAATGAGATAGGAAGCTATAAGCCATAGCTATAAGTCTAAAAGCCAGGAACTGTGGAAGGAGCAGATCTGTCTCCAAACAAAACAGTGAAAAGTTCCTGCCCAAGTAGTATCTTTTAATAAATGGAGGCAGACACAAGCAAGTAAACAAACAAACCAAAAAACAAAACAAAGAACAACCTGGAAAAAGAACTAACAAACTCCTTCTGCTGCTTGAGAATTTGGCCTTGGGTCAACTTTCAATTGTCTTCCCCTGGACACCTAATAAAGGAAAAATATCATTCATGTTACCAGACAACATTGCTTAATAACTTACATCTGGACCAGGAGGAGATGCAGAAACCTGATGGATATAATGGCTTTGGGTACCATTTACACTCAGCAGACGCTACTGAAAGGTCTGAAAATCCCAGGCCAGGCAGAGAGCACACTTCCTCAGTGTCAGCCTCACTCACACCCCTGAGGCCTGGTGAAAGAACATTTACAGGGTAATGCATCCCGACGCTGCTCTCTTGACTCTTGTGCAGACATGTGGACTGATGGGTCCTCTTCTAGTTTTCTTTGGGTTGCTGTGATAAAACACTCTGACCAAAAGCAACCTGAGTTGGAAACAGTGGCTTACACTGCCAGGTCACAGCTAATCATTGAGGAAAGTCAGGTCAGGGGCTGAAGCAGGAACTCAAGACTCTGTAAAGGAATGCTCCTTGCTGGATGACTTCCAGGCTTGCTCCCAGGCTCATGCTTAGCTAGCTTCCTTATAAAGTCCAGACCTTCCTATCTAGGGATGGTGATTCCCAGAGCTCCCCCACATCTGTCAAGACAATCCCTCACAGACACGGTATGGGTCCACATGACCGGGTCATCTTTTCAGTTGAGACTCCCTCAGATGACTATAGGTGGTGTCATACTCATAGCTGAAGCTAACTAGGACAGGAACCAAGTGTGCTCTGCAATATTCTGACAGGTCAATATTTGAACAGCCAAAGATGAGCCTCTGAGCAGCACTGTTCACAGCGAATTTGTTGCTGATTAGATAAATGCTGGAGAGAGGAAGAAAGCAGACAAAACAGGCTGGCTTGGTTGGACAACATGCCCCCGAGGACTTGTCACTCATGCCTTCGCCCTACCTCATTAAAGACTAGTCACTGGCCCATTTCAGGCCTCTCACTTGCTCAGAAAAGGAAAGCAAACTCCCCCAGATCATCAAATCTAGGGCAAGTCGATCTGAACATGGCTCAGTACTGTGGCTATTTTAAGACATGAAGTTGGAATTCCTCTTTGAAAGCAAGGGGCATATCTAGCTGCTTGCCACCTTATCCCAGAGCTCAGGGCAGGAGCTGGTCAGCACTAGGCTAACAGGTGACTGTCAGTGGCGGTGAGTGACACTCCTACCCATGCCATGTGCTTTTGGCATCGTTTCTCACGTCCCCCAGCACAGTCCAGAACTGGTCTGCAGCACTATCACTGGTACGTGAGCTCTCCAGGGCAATCAACCTCCAGTTCCATCAAGAGTTAGTAAATGGTCCCAAAACATCAACTTAAGTCTGATTTTAAAGTACTACATTATATGATTTTCTTCTAAAGAAAAATATACAAGAAGAAAAGAAAGAAAAAATAGTATTGTCTCCTCCCCCCTTTCTTAAAAGGCTTAGTCCATTTGTAATTATTTATTTTCCTGATGGAATGGAAATTCCACAGGAACCATTTGCTATCTGGACCCTAGTTCTTAACATACAAAGATCTGACAGATTAACAGATAAGTGAATGAACAAGCAGATAAGGCAGGCACACACACACACACACACACACACACACACACACACACACACACCAACACACTGTTGAAACTGAAAACACCCACACAAATCCTACAGCAATTCACCTTTCAGGAACTTCTAGTTATTTAATGGCAGGAGGAGGCAGTGCACAGCTGGGCAAACCCACTCACTCTGTACCAAAGAGCCACCCAGTATGGTCTCAGCAGATACCTGAAAACTAAACGGGACTTCTTTGGAGGTGAAGCGTTGTTGGAGGAAGCATGTCACTGAGTTGGGCTCTGAGGGTTTACAGCCTCATGCCACTTCCACTTCACCTCTGCTTAGTGTTTAGGGGTAAAGATGTGATCTCTCAGCTTCCTGCTCCAGCCACCTGCTGCCAGGCCTCCCCTTACATTAGGAACTTTCCCTCTGGAACCCTTCCTGCTATAAGCTCTCTAGGCCATGGTGTTATCACAGGAACAGGAAAGCGACCATCCACCCGGCATTTGGTCTCCCATCATCTTTCTACTACCCATCCTGCCAGCAGGATTTCTACAGGCAGGAATTCTGGAGAAAGCAAGTGTTGCGGGAAGCTGCTTCCTGAGGTGGCTGACTACATGAGGTCACTTCCTCTGCATCATCTGTTCCTGGCTTTCCCCAGTCCAGGTTCCTCTCTGGCCCCTACCTAGTCTTCAAGGTGACAGCATCTTCTTTTCTCTGAACCAGTGCTCACCTTTGCTCTTCTTTCCCCAGTGCTCAGTAACACTCAGCAGGTGACTGCTTCCCCCACTCTCAGAGACCACCCAAAGCTTCCCTCCTGCCTCTGCTGGCTTCTCCACCAGCTCTTCTCCTTGCCCTATTCCCACTTCTTGCAGTTCCCTAAGCTGGCTCCCAGACCATGCTTCTCTCCTCACCCACTGTTCTCGTTAATTCCATTGTCTGGGATTTAACTAATAACATGATAAAACTCAAGCTTTATGACTTGAATTCAGTCCCTGTCTGTGTTTGTCCACCTTCCTTGCTGATGCTGCCCCTCAGGTGCATATCAGAACAGAATGGACTCAAAAGCAAGTTTGCAAATCTGACTCTGTCCTTGTCCCCACCCCACGAGCCTTGATGTCTTTAAGCCTTCTACCAGGCTACATTGAGCTGAGGTAAACACTCTGTGAAAGTCAACAAGATTATCTGAGAACATTAACCCATGCTTAATAGAGATTAGTGGTCTGCTGTTTTCTGCAAAAACAGAACTCCAAAAGCTCTTGCACTGCAGCACCTCAGGGGAGCTCCAAATCTGCATCATCCATGCTGCTTTCTTTGACTCAGGGATTCCCATTAAGAAAGTGATACATCTTAGCTAATGGCACAAGCTAAGAGGTTTGTCTCCCAAGTACTAAGAGACTTTTGCCTTGTCATGTCAGCCAGTGCTTACCTTCCCTGCTTAAAACCAATTCAGAAGCAGGGAAGGTATCTTGCTGATAAAAGCAAAATTACCTGAAACGTTCTCTACTAGCCTGGTTTACAACAGGTGGTTGAATAGCCTGAAGCAAACTGCAATGGCTGACTGCCACTGCCCCACCCCACAACACAATCCCTTGCCCCAAGCTTCTCTGGTGACTCTAAGCAGGGAAGTAGCATGGATAAGCCCATCCTCAGCCACTGGCTGTGCTGTCTGTCTAGTGAGGACACGCCTCAGCTGTTCCCCTGGTGCTGTCAGTGAGAAGTAACCTGCCTATGTCCAGCTCCAAACCCTGGCCTACGGAGCCCAGCAACCACATGATGCCTGCTTCTCTCCGAGACACCACTTCAACTAACTTAGCCCAAATCTTGTCACATTTTTAGCTGGTCAGTCAGCTAAAATAGACAAACAGACAGGCAGGCAGGTAATTTCTTTTGGTGGGGTTGAACCCAGGTTTCCTGCACCTACCACGCCAGTCACCGCTCAGGCCCTTTTATTTTCAGACAGAATAACACTGTTGCTCAGGCTGACCTTGAACTTGCAATCCTTCTATTGCAGTCTTCTGAGAAGCTGGGTTACAGGTACACACCACCACAAGTAGCTGGTAAAATGTTTTTGTTTGTTTGTTTTTGTTTTTTGGGACAAGGTTCCTGTGTGATCCTGGCTGTCTTAGAACTCACAAGGTTGGCCTTGAACTCAGAGATTTGCTACCTTTGCCTCCCTGAGATCAAAGGCCTGAGCCACCACCACCCAACAATGTTTTCATTCTTAATAGGCTTGTGGCTGCTAGCCAGGGTGATCAGAGAAATACATATGAAAGATAGGTGAGTTCATTCCATGTCCAGCCATATCCAAGGACTCCTGGGACAGGAAGGCTGGGAGTGTTGGAGGCCTGGACGGCAACAGGGGAAGGAAGGGAGGGGAGGGAAGCACCACCAGAAGGGGGTGGGGAGAGGAAGAGGTTCACAAGGAGGACATGGAGACTGGGACAGTGGTATGACGACCAGTAGAATACAAAGTCAAGGCAGTTGATCAGCTTAGACAACAGCAGGACCAGGAGCTGTTCCTGCTCTTAAGTTCTCAGGAAGATGCTCAAGGACACTAGTTTGGTAGTTACTCCTGGAACGATGGAAAATTATAAAAGGTAAGATTCATCCCCATAACTCAGTGAGTACATAAAAATGACCCAGATGCTAAGTATGGATCTGAGTAAATTTCTAAGATGTTTGTCTATTTTGTCTACCTAAGACAAAAGTCTGCATTCTCCTAGCACAGAGAAATTCTCCTCTCACCCGTACAGGGGAAAGTGAAGAACAAACAGCGGTACAGCAGAAGACAGAACTGCAGGGGGCCTAGAGCACAGGACAGCAGCTCCTCCATGTGCTCAATGTCCAGGGTCAGCTGATCCCTGATGAGTAGCCCTAAGGTCCCAAGAACCCACCCGTGCAAACATCTACTGAGATTTCAACAGGGACTCCCACCTCCTCATACTTAGTAGCTCTCAAGTGTGGCCAAGTGCAGCCTTTGAACCCTGCGGATGGGAGGAACCCTCAGAGTACCTGGGCTGCAGAGCACAGAGAAGTACAAAAGCATAAGAAAGGAAGAAGAAAGGCTTCAAACGTCAGCGCTCCCAGATGGCCGTGTCAAAGGCACTTCCTCGAATTTTGGTAAAGTAAAATGTGTTAGAAATAAATCAGGATGCAATCCACAGAATGTAATCATGCAAACCTTTCGTTAATACATTTTTGTTGTAAGCAGTGGGCAGCCAGCATTCTGGCGATGAGGTCAGAGCCTAACAGTCCTGATTCCCACCCACATCCTCCCAAACAGGCTTCAACAATCAAATTGAGCTGTCCAGCCCACATGGTCAGTCCCACAGAAGGCACTTCCTGTAGATTCTACAATGTAAAAGGTATTGACTTGGCCCCTGGGATCCCCAGTGGAACCATGTCAATACACCGCCACAGATTAGAGAAGGCAAGAACTGGGGCTTCTTCGTGAAAGGGGACTCCACAGACGACTAGAAAAACATTCCCTGTGCCCTCCCTCTTCCTCCATTCGCAGAAGCAGAGAGAATAAACTAAGGGACATGCCTCATTGCTCAGGCGATCTCAGTCAATGGCAGATGAGATCAGATCTGAAAGCCTCTTCATGCCAAAGCTACCAAGCTATCCACATCTTGGCATGTTGGCTGTGGTCTCTGGCAGGCCATGCTGAGCAGAAACAGTGAACTCTGGAGCAAAGAGGGCCTTCCTTCTCAAAGAGTTTAATATGATTTGGAAACTACTGATTTACTTTCAACAAATACAAAAATGGGTACATACAGCAGTGAACTTCCAGGCAGACCCCTTCTGAGAGCTACATCTCAAGGTTTAAAGGTCTTAAAAAATGAAAATAGGGGGGCTCCAATGTTCACTGTGTCAGAGACTGGGACTTGTGTCTCCTCTGTCATTCAAAGCACTACTGGACTACTGCTCCCAGAGGAAGGGGATGGGCCTGTAGGCCTCCCATGCAAAGCCGAGGGAGAACCCAGATACCTACTGTGGGTCTTCATGCACATCTATCCTGCAGCACAATGTCAAAACAAGGACAACTGAAGAGATGGCAACAGAATCAGCACGTTTCTCATAAGAACAACACAAAAGGAAAACAGATGTCAATGCATTAGAGAGTCTTCCTTTCCATCCACATTCTGCAACCCTTCTAAGCTTCTCAAAGGCAGTCTGGAGAGAAAAGGTCCTGGCCATCACACACGTGTGCAGAAAGCTCTTGGGAAGGGAAAATCCACTTTTCTGAACTGTTAAGCTATTGAAAGGGATTCTGTGTGTTGGAGTCTCCTTGACGACGTGGAGAAAAAGCGCCATTCACGTGGAGGAAGAGCATCCAAGACATGACTCCACCAGAGTCACTAATCCAGTCTTGGAGCTCCCTACTGGGAATTCATACTCACCCAAGGGTCCTCCTTTCTCCTCCTACCTCCAAACCTCACAGGAAGTCAGGAGAGTCAGACGGAGAGGACACAAAAAGAACCAATGCTCATCGTTTTTATAAAACAACCCAACTGTAGCACATAGTGTATGTGTGTGTGTGTGCATGTGTGTGTGAGCATGCGTGTGTGTGCGCGTGCATGTGTGTGCAAGCATGTGTCTATTGTAATCTACCTTGTTTTTTGAGACACTGACTATTACTGAATTTGGAGCTTACTATTGAGGCTAGACTGGCTGGCCAGCTAGCCCCTGGGATCCACCTCTCTCCACTCTCCAGCACTGGAATTATTGGCAATGCCTGGTTTTATGTGTAGATCTGGGTACCCACGCTTGTGGGGCAAGCACTTTACCTGCTGAGCCACCTCTCCAGTTCTTAATTCACATTTAAAATATGCCTGTTCTAACAACTGAACCAGAGACAGTATATTAAAAGACCATTTTCCATCTTAGGAAGTGGATTTAAAAACACAACAACAAAAAGAAAGCTTACCCATTTTTGAAATAGAGGACATGGGCTCTCTGAAGTCCTGTTTCTAGGAAAAAACCTAGTTCTTGATCGTGGGGAGCAGGGCCAGGCTTAGGGCTTCTGTTCTGAATATTAGTTAGTATTACCTAGAAGGGGAGAGAATTGGAAAACTAATCAAATACAGGTCAATGCCACCTTCCTTCAAACCCTAGCTTCAAACACAATATAAGACTTGAACCGCCAACTTCATCTGGCAAAGACAGATGCAGCGTCCAAGAGCAAGCATGAGTAGCAGAGTCTGTCATGGGGCATCCGGCAGCCCTGCAGAAGGCTGGCTTGGAGAGCTCAGAGCATGGGGTCAACAGAATCATCAAACAGGGAGTCTGCTAAATGCCAATATGTTACCAGGGAGGCTGAGAGAAGCAGAACCAGATTGCAGCAAAAAGCAGAAAGTCATTATCTATCAATGGCTCTGGTCAGGCAGGCAGTCACACTCCTCCACCAAGAGCCAACAAGTGACAGAGTTGACACTAAATATTGAATTCAGCAGAAGACAAACTCCCCAGGTTGCAGGGCTCAGGCAGGGAGGCTGAGTGGCACTCATCTATCCTCAAAGAAAGAGCTGAAGAAAAAACGCTCACTCTCTTTCCTCCTAAGCACGGCCTTGTGCCATGGATACCTTGTGCCACGGATAACCAGGTTGAAAAGATTTACATCTTTAGCTCTGAAAAAACAGAACAGAAAAGGCTGCCAACTCATCAGATGAGAGACTTACGAGCTGAGTTCAGAGTGAACTGTAAACACACATCAGTGAACAAAGCATGTCTCCGAGAGGACCGGACTCACAGTGCACTTGAAAATCACACAGGTACTCTGCAGACATGCTGCTCACGTTTTCTGAAGGTCAGCAGCTCCCAAAGGCTTTGAATTTACTCTCCAAAGGAAAGCGAAGCGATTGCTGGTTCTCTAAGCTGCGAACTTCCCTTCGGGTACAAAGGAAAGAACGTGCTACCGCTGGAGAACAAAATCCAGATGGTTGTGTCTACACTACACTACACCTTATCAAAAGTCCCTGGCTCCTTCCCACCCCTGTAGTGTTTCTTCCTGCAGGAAAGGCATTTCCACTCCACTGCAGGCTTCTCCTCTTCGAGTGTGTCAAGTCAAGACAGAGATGCACAGAGTCATGTCCTAGGCACTTCCCCGTTCTCTCTTATGTCTATCTTGAGAAAACAGCATCCATTTCTATGAGTTTCAAAACTCTTTGGCATGTGACCAACTCTCCAGTTTAATTTCTGATCCATGTCTTCTTCTGGCTTCCAGACTCATGCAACAACTCTGTAACTTGGGGTCCAACACTGAAACTTTCCAAATTACCCTTCAAGTTCTTTTGACAATGGCCTTTACTTTTGAAATGCTGTATTATTCAAAAGGAAAAGTAATTCAGTATTGTCCAAAGAAAATTAAAAACTGCCTTACAATTCTACCATAAAGTAATAGCCCACGCAACATCTGCTGAGTAACAATGCACACATCTCCGTGCACATACATATTAAGGAGAGACAAAATCATTTTACAAAAAAGAAGCCATCTTATAAATGCTAGTTATAACTTGACAGAAGTAACTGAAGTAGTCACGGGATTAGAAAATTCTTTCCCAGCAGAAGGGATCAAGCTTGGCTTTTACATATGCCAGGCAAGCACTCCACCACCAAATTACATTTCCTGCCCCAGAAAAATAACTTTGTTCACATAATTCATTAAAAGTTCCCTGAAAGTTAAATACTAATTTTATTGTATTTACTATACTATATGTGTGTGTATAAAAACTATATACATACAAGGGAAAAGGGGGGGACAATTTTTTTTACCTTCATATTTCAACTTTATATGGTAATGAATGACACATGATACAAATGTTGAGATTAGTATATTCATGCTTTCTATTTTGACTTTTCTTCGTCTATTTTTATTATATTATTATTTTTAGATTTAAGATTCCCAGTTTCGTTATATCACCATTTTCATATTGCTATGTAAATATACCTGATTGAGAGAGATTTATGGATAGATAGGTAGATAGATAGACAAAGATATAGTTGAATGCCTATTTTTTATTGGTTTAGTTTAGTGTGATTTTGGTGATGAAGACTGAAACCAGGTCCTTGTTCACACT
This sequence comes from Dicrostonyx torquatus, assembly GCA_028555095.1. NCBI lineage: Eukaryota > Metazoa > Chordata > Mammalia > Rodentia > Cricetidae > Dicrostonyx > Dicrostonyx torquatus. The sequence continues at coordinate 4,925,940 of JAQHUG010000055.1, read as the reverse complement.
GGGTGATCACTTTACCGCCAAGCAGCACACAATCCTATGTGCAGAGATGGTAACTATGGCTTTGTAGTAAGTTCAGAGGTCAGGATGTACGGGTCTTCCAACATGATTCAATGACTTCAAGACATGTTTTGGCTGTTCTGGCTTACCTAAATTTTCACACAAATTTTTGAACCTTCTTCAAAAAAGCGGATCATATTTTGACTGTTACTGGATCCACTTCCAGAAAGCTACCATGTTAAGGGACTGAGAGCTTCAATCCATGAGTATGAGGTATCTTTCCAATTGCTGAGAAGTCCTTTTCTATTTAACACTTTTTGCTACATGAATTCCTATGGATTTTAGTCTTTTGATGTTAGTAGACATGCTCTAATTTTAACTTTATAATCATTCCTTGTTAGCGTATAGAAACACATGACTTTGTGTTCTAGTCTTTATATTCCATAACTCTGTTGATTTTGTTTATTAGTTTCGACAGATTTGTGCATGTGGATTTTATGTCTATACATAGACATATCTGACAGGGAATTTCCAGTCTAGATGTCTTTTATTGCTTTTGCTGGCCTAAACACAGGGAAAAATTCCTAGTAACATATCAAACGAAGTAATTAAAAAACTAATTTTCTTGTTTTAGATCTTGGGGGAATACACCCTATTCCCAGGCTGAGTAAGTTCCTACCCATTTCTAGACTGTTGGCTGTCTTTTCTCATTAACCATGAAAAGATGTTGGGTTTTATCAAATGCTTTCTTTGAATCTTTATGTCAACATACTTCCTGAGCTGTATACCTCTTAGTCATGGCATATAATCCTTCCTAGAGAAACTCCTCAGCTTCCAACAGGTTAATCTTGATAAATGTATCATAAATTACAAGAGCATTTAATACACCTAATGGCCGTCACAACTTGGCCTAATCCACCTTGTGCATCACAACTTGGCCTAATCCACATGTGGCAAGGCTCCTACAGATGTGTTCTGCAGCTTCTTCACTAAGGCATCCTAATGCCAAACTGCCAAATGTGGCACCATGAAGCCAAAGCCATCAAATTCTGCTACTTTCTGGGGCTGCAACTTGCCCCCTCTTCCAAGTGTGTCTGTGTCAGCCTTCTGTTGGTTTTCCCCCACTGCTTAAGCCAGTGATTCTCAACCTTCCTAACGCTGAGACCGTTTAGTGCAGTTCCTCCTATTGTGGTGATCCCAAATTATGAAATTATTTTTGTTGCTACTACATAACTGTAATTTTGATACTATTATGAATCATAATGTAAATATCTGTGTTTTCTGATGGTATTAGATGACCCCTGTGAAAGGGTCATCCAACCTCTAAAGGGGTTGCAGTCCATAGGTTAAGAACCACTGTCTTAAGGTTTTCTTTAATTCCCTTTTACAATTTGGAAGCATAGCTGGATGGGGTCTTGCCCTGAGGGCACCACTCCATTTATTCCATTCAGCATTAGGCTTTTTTTTTTTTAAACTCTTATCTCCTTGAGTACTGGATGGAATTAGCTCCATTACACTTCTTGGTGCTCCTTTTCTCCTCAAACTGGACCTTTTAAATTTTTTTCCTTTCTCAGCGTTCCTTTTTGTTACAGGTCTGAATAAAACTGAACACTAATAACCATAAGACAGAATCAATAGTAGGCTGCTTTGAAATCTTCTCTGCCAAGGCAGTATACTAATCTAAGCTTTTTTCACTTTAACCACAGGCAGATTTTTTTTTTTTTTTTGGACAAGGGCAGAAAGTGCCACATTATCACCACAATATCACAAGAACGGTCTCTAGGCCACTTATTAATATTCTTCTCCTCTGAAACCTCTCGAGCCAGGCCATCAAAATCTACACTGCTCTCAGCACCACTGTCTTCCACACTCCTAGTAAGAACCACTTAAAGCACTCAACTGCTTCTCTAGTCCAAAGTTCCAGAGTCAACATTTGGCCAACAAAGAGCATGGTCGGACCTGTCACAGCAACTCCTCCCCCAGTACCAATTTCTACCTTAGTCAGTGCTCCATTGCTGGGAAGAGAACCATGACCCCAGCAACTCTTACAAAGGAAAGCATTTAACTGGGGCTGGCTTGCAGTTTCAGAGTCATTATAATCAAGGCTGGACATGGGATGAGGTGCATGGTGGTCAGGTGCACGGCGGCACGCAGGCAGGCATGGTGCTGAAGAAGTAGCTGACAGTTCTACAACTGAATCCACAGGCAGTCAGCAGGAAAAGGGAACCACCAGGCTTGGAATGGGCTTCTTGAAACCCCAAAGTTCACCCTCAGTGGCACATTTCCTCCAACAAGGCCACAGCTCCTAATACTTTCAAATAGTGTCATTCCCCTGGTGACCAAGTATTAAAATCTATGAGCTTATGAGAGTCATTCTCATTCAAACCACCACAAAGAGACATCGAAATTTGCAACAAATTTAATCATATTTACTATATGGAAATGAACCCTAATCTTAATTTGTAAGTTAATTCTTTTGAAATATGGAAGTGTGGAAAACTTCTGAAGTCCTCGATGGGGTCACTCCAGCATTAAAGTGTTGACCATAATAAAACTCAGCGGCTAAGAAAAATCCAAATTTGCTTCCCAGAACCCACGTCTGGGAGCTAGCAACTTGCCTCCAATTTCAGTTCCAGAAGATCTATACTCCTTTCTGGCCTCCATACGCACTGCACTTACCTGTATGAACCCACACACAGACACAAAGACACATAATTAAAAACAAAAACAAAGTCGTTAAAACAAAATACAAAACAATAAAAGATTACACAGCAATAAAAAGAACCAATGCATGCTGCAACACAAACAGATCTGGAGAACATTATGCTAAGTCACAGAAGCCCGTCACCATAGATCACACATTATATGACTTCATCCGAAATGTTCAGAACATGCACATTTACGGAAGCAGGAAGCTTAACGAGAGTTCAGTGCCATGAGAAAAAAATGAATGAGAAGTGACTGCTGGCAGGTACAAGGCTTCCTTTTAGATTGATGAAGATACCCTGGGACTAAATGCTGGAGATGTTCACACAGCTCTAAACACAAGAATGTTGAAGGCACTATTGTGCCTGCAATCCCAGCTACTTCAGGAGCTGAAGCAACAGGGTGATGAGCTCAGGTGCTATCCTATCTCGTGTACATTAACAAACAGATAAAAATGAAAGCAACACAGAATTATCCAATTCGAATGGATGGACACATTGTATACAATGTGTAAATCATATCTCAGCAACACATCCTTTAAAATTACTACATTTCCTCACCTACTGTGTAGAGGGGTTGCACTACTGCAGAGCTAGTGTGTAGATGAGATGACAATTTGTAGGAGGTGATTCTTAGCATGTGAGTCCAGGGGATTGAACTCAGGACTTCTGGCTTGGCAGCAAGTGCCTTTGCCCATTGAGCTATCGCACTGGTCTGACACTAGTCTTTAAAATAACAACAACTAAGAAATATGGGGGAAATGTCAATCCGTTTAATAATTTTAAAATGTAAACTAAGCATGCAAGACACTATGTTCACTTAGAAAATAATTTTGCAACAATTTGTCAAGAGGAAGAGCAACACCTTGTCTCATGCTTGAGCTGCAGTTGAAAGGTGCCAGTGTTGGCTGATAGCCCCAGGACATGGTAACAAGAATGGTAAAAATATCCCCACTTCTGGGAATTCGCCCCTAGGAAATATTGTGTAAAGCAAGGGAAGAGCTGCCTGGAGGAAGCTGACAAGTTAGCCCCAATAGGAAGACATCAGCTGAAATAGTATATAACTATGAAAGTGATGCCAAGTTTAATAACAAAATGAAAACAAGGCAGACAGGAAATGCTTTACTGGCTGGGGAGGTGGGGCGCACACTTGGAATCCCAGCAGAGGCAGGTGGATCTCTGAGTTCAAGCTAACCTGGTCTATGGAGAGAGTTCCCAGGACAGCCAGGGCTACAAAAGAGAAACTCTATCTCAAAAAACCAAGAAAAGAAAAAGAATACTTTACTGTTTGGATGGAAAAGACAGTATAACAAGGCACAGCCGTGAACACAAGTAACTGCTCCTCTCTGGTTCCTGGACCTGTCTGGAGTTCTAAGAATGTTGTGGAGTGCAGGTCCAGGCAGTCAGATGTCGGGCTCAAAATCAGAGGTGGAAGAGCAGAGGCTGGCCAGTTCCTTTCTGGACATTTCCATAAGGAAGTGTTCGTGTACTGGCCTGTGCTCTGGAGTGAAGTGATGGAAACAGACAGTGAGGAGGATATTGTCTCTTGGCTGTCTCCCATTTGAAAGCCACTTCAGTGGCTTACGTGTTTAACTCAAGTCCTGCCTCTCTCAGCAGCTTGAATTCCAGACACACAGTGACCTTAATCTGATCCAGCTTTAGATCTATCTCACTCAGCTGTGTCACTCAAGCTCCCTTGCATGGCAGACATCATAACTCAAGTCGTGACCTGAGGTCTCTGAGTAGCTAACTTAGAATGAATCTGGGCTGGGCTCTCAATACTTGGGGACCTGGTGTTTCTTCGCAGAACTTTAGCACTAAAATGGCCCATAAACAGTTACAGATGCCTTGCAATGTAGCTTTAGCTTCTCTTCCAAAATCGGGTGTGAAGAAATGAACCGGGAGTGGAAGGCAGACTCCACTCTGGCCCTGTTCCTGCTCTAGACTGCCACCAGCTGGCCAGGCAGTATATGCGAAGCCCTGAGACAGGATGACTTCATGTGCCAAAAAGCAGGGCTTGGGTTATGATAGCAAGGATGAGGTCATCTTTATCCATATCACTGTACCACCAGAAGGGCCTAACAGGGCAGAAAACTTTATTTACTGTTGGCATGCTGCCACTATCTGAATATAAACTAATCAAAGCCACCCTATGTCACTGTTAATGCTATTTGCTTGGATTTGATTAGTCTGATCAAATTATTTTACACACAATATTTGCTATATTTCATTCTCTTTCAGAAAACAAACTATCAGAAAACATCATTGGTCTGTATCTCTATAACCTTAATTTGACAAGGACAACCCTAAACAAACACTGAACACACAGCTTTCATCGACTCATCTCCCTTGACCCTGCCTCCACTTTTGGGGCCAGCACCCCAGCATGTTACCTGGCATCCCACCATCCGTGGGAGTGCTGCACCTCAAAACCTTTGACTTTAGACAATTCTAGTTCCACTAGTCTGCTGTGAAAACAGAAAGCTGAAGCACAAATAAATGAACAGGCCAAGCTCCTTCTGGGTGTAAAGAACAACCCATAACCCAGGAACAGGAAGAAGAGGCTTCAGTACAGACAGGGCAATCACATGACCCCAAAAGGATACTTTATAAACTTGTCTCTATGTTCCTAAGTAGACAATGTGCTTGTAATAGTTCAGATTTTCATCTAGACACATGGACCGTTTAAAGGCTATAATGAACACTATGCTAACTGCTGCGTGCCAGCAATGCACTGGGGAATGCTGTATGGCAGTTCCTGCGGCTGTTTACAGACTAGGTGGCATGGCTCAAAGTTCCCCAGCTAAGTGGAGTCTTGACCAGCTCACTCTGTTGTACCGCTCTGCTGCCTCTCACAGCTTAAGCTAGCAGACTCAAGAGGAAGACAAGCTCAGAGCCCTTCTGAGGTGCCATTCACTGCCCCTCTGTACAGCTCCTACACGGATGAACAAAAAGACCAACTTCAGGCAGATTCAGAGAATGGCAGAGCCTCAGATTTGGAAAAACGTTAGCCACTACACTACAGTAACCTTAAGATTCTCCCAAAACTTTACTGTTAATGAATGAACTTAAGAGCCAATTATCATAAATAAAATGACAATAAATCCTGGCAAAGAGCAGCTCCCTCACCTCAGAGTGGCAGGAGGGCAGGAGAAGCCACTGTACACTGCCTCTGCCCAGTGCCTGGCAAGGCGAAAGTGCATCAGATCTTCTTCCTGGGACGACTCAAAGGTAAGGCACTATTTGTCCCAGGCCTGCCCAGGCTTTTACTCCTCTGAGTCAATTTCTGTTTTTACTTCAGCATAACTCTTTAAAAGTTCAAAAGCAAGTCAACCGAGTTCAAATTTTTAAAATCAAATAAGGCCAATTTCCATGCAGCCCAGTGTCCCCAGTTTCTAGACTGACCAACATAAAACGCCTTGAGTACCGACTGCAGTCAAAACAGATGTTCGGCTCGGTCAACCTCCCTCCTTGCTCAAGTCTGGGCAGGTCCAAAGTTTCCATAAAGGAAATGCTACTGAAAAATCAGAGCCAGAAAGAGCCACACCGAGAGGCTGAGATTTGATGGAGGCAGGAGACAGTGCTCACCTGAGATTCTCACAGTCCAGTAGTGTGGAGTGCTTTCTACAGTGGGTGTGGCGGGTGGGAGGCAGACAGTTCAGCAACCACACAGCGGCCTTGAGATGAACTGGTGAGCCCTCCACTGGGTGTCAGGAATGAGCTGGTTTCTAATTGGCCAAACTTGCTGGATGTCCCCGGGCCTTAACTTTCTTTTCAAAACCTAACTCCGTTAAACCAAAACAGAAGGAAATGGGGAAGAGGGAGGAAGGGAGGGTTCTTTTGAATTCCATGGCTATGGATTCCCTTGCTGTCCAGCTGAAGAACACACCAGTAACCAGGGAATTACTACAAAAGGCAGGAGATACCATCTACCACTTCCTGTGCCACTGCAGACACATGTGACAAGTGAATCCCTCTCTCCCTGTCAGTGAAGGGCAGCTCCACAGTGGACACCTAGATGTTAAGCTGAGAAATGAAGGTCTCTGATCAAAGCCAAAATATATGGTCAGCAGCAGAGCTCAGCTAGAATGAACTGGGTTTTCTACAGCCATGTGCCAGTCAGGGCAAGTCGGTAGGGGAGGAACACAGTCTTCAAAATCAGCCTGCATGATCATTTCCCTGACATTCAATGATGACAACAACAAAATTCACTCCTCACAGAACCTTCCAGTAGGACAGCATACTGGCCAGAGAACCTATCAACCTGAATTCCCCAAACCTGTGTCTTAACAGCCATGGTTAGTTAGGCCTGGGTCAAATGATCTCCACAGTTCCCAGCCACTCCTCAGTTTCTTCTTTCCCTGCTCAGAGACAAGGCCGACTCTCCCCACACCCATGAACACACTGTGAAATGATTTCTGTAAGCTGTATAAACAGGGGGAAAAAGGCTTAGGTAGTTCCTCTACCCGCTAATCATTATGGAAAAACACGGCCATGAAAGCTCATGGAAAGCAAACCTTCTGATCATGTTCAAGTCTTACAAGGTTGGTTATTGTTTCAAACAATCCCACAGGTGCATATCTGTCCAGCTTTGGTTAGACCACAGGAAAGTGCTACAGAAGGAATGGTTAGGAATTAGTGTCATTACAAATTAGTGACACCAAGAATCTAGTATTTTCCTGGATCCAGAATGTCTTTATCAACGTGACCTTATGGAGTTCTTGCAAGAACTTCATGAGGCATGACTATTTTTATGAGCCTTTTATAGATAGGGAAACTGAGGCTGAGCTTGAAGGAGCTTAGTAAAGAACAGACTGGAAAGACAGGGATCCTTCTGAACAGGTAAGATGGCCACCTATCCCTGATCCCATTCCAGACTCCCTCCCTAGACCTGTCCCTGGCCCTGACCCCATCTGTGACCCTTTCCCTAACTCCATCCATGACCTTGTCTCTGGCCCCATCCCTGACTCCATCTCTAACTTCTTCCTTGGTCCTATCTCTGACCCGGTCCCTGACTCCATCTCTGACTCCTTCCCTGATCCCATCCCTGGTCCTATCTCTGACCCTGTCCTTGACTCCATCTCTGGCCCCGTCCTTGACTCCATCTCTGGCCCCATCCCTGACTCCATCTCTGACTCCTTCCCTGACCCCATCCCTGGTCCCATCCCTGGTCCTATCTCTGACCTCATCCCTGACCCCATCTCTGGCCTCATCCCTGACTCCATCTCTGACTCCTTCCCTGGCCACATCCCTGACCCCATCCCTCCTCCAGCCTCCTCTGCTTACTCAGTCTCTGCTTGTATGACATTCTTGTCAGCTGCCATTTTTCCTTCCCCTGACACAGACCAAACATTTGACTGCTAGGGCCTCCCCAGACAGTCTCAGGAGACAGTCTCTATTCCAAAATGACTATTTAAGAACCTGGCAAGCCTCTACCATACTATCAAGGTAAAGCTGCCCAAACTCCAGCTAAATACCTACTGGTATGAAGATCATGCAAAAATATATGAGTGTCAACCAGGAAAACAAGAGTGACTGGCCAATCCCAGTGTGCCAGAGGTGTGGACAGCCCTTACTGTTGTATCTGCACAAACACACTGACCCACTTATTTTTATAGATGCCACACCTATGGCCATTTTCTCCATAACATTCCGGAATGCAAGCAGAGCTTGCAGGCAGAGGCAGACAAGTCAACGGTGTTCCAGAGGTAGGCTACAGCTACCCGTAATCCAACTCGGGCACAGAGCTGGGGAGGAGACCAGCTGGAACAAACACATGGTTCTTACGTACCCTTTCGATCTCCTGGAGGTACAAGAGTGCAATGTCCCCGGCTTTCTCGTAGCAGGTGATGACATCCTGCTCCCGGTCCACATGGAGGTTACTGGTTGAGGATGACACAGGCAGCTTCTCTAAACAAAGTCCTAAGAGCAAAGTGATGACAGAAACCGGATGAGTTGGTTTTTCCTGGGACTTAGTTTTAGGTTTTGGAGGGCCAGAAAATGGTCTGTGCCATAAGAGGCTCATGGAGAAGTGGATCCTCCACCCTGTCCTCCTTGAATTGAGACAGGGCCTCCCTATGCAGTACTGGATGGTCTGGAACTCCCAAAGTAGACCAAGCCGGTCTTGAACTCACAAAGATCCACTTACCTCTCCCTCTGCTTCTCAATTAAAGGCATGTGACGCCACACTCTGATTGTCCTTTCTCTTAAAGACAAATGGAACATAAAAATGAAGCACCAGGAGGAACATTTACAGTGGCAGAAGAGGCCACTCACAATGCACAGCTCAGTGTGTGCTTGCCCAGTGAGACCTTGAGAGGGCCCTCACCATGAGCTAGCTCTTCAGTCTTGAAGACTATGAGGGTCATTTTGATACATCAGCACACCAGGCAGTGGGGTGCTAGGACATTTAGACAAATATTCTGGGTGTGTCTGTAGGGTATTTCTTGATGAGAATTAAACTGAGTAAGCCTGTTGCCTTCCCTAAGTGGGCAGGCCTCGTCTAGTCACCTGAAGAGGACAGGACAATAGTTAGAATAGAGCAAAGCATGGCCTTTCTTGCCTGAACAGCAGCATTGGCTCCTCTTGGCCTGGCGCCTGCTGGCTCTCAGACTGAAACGTATGCCACTGGTCTTTGGGTTCCCAGGCCTTCAGAATGGACTAGAATGACACCAGCAGATCCCTTGGGGTTCTAACAGTCAACTAAAGGTCTTACCTCCCACTGACCCTGTCCCAGGAGGGTCCTAACTAATACAGAGACTCACTCAACAATGCCCAAAGCTCTTCAATAATTTTTAAAAATAAGCAAATCTGGCTGCTCTTGTTTACAGCTTACGTGTCCCCAAAGGCCTTTATGTTAAAGGCGTGACCCCCACAGTAGTGCTACTGAGAAGACATGAAATCTCTTAAGAGGTGGTAGCTAGTGAGATGCCTTTGGGTCACTGGGGCATGTCTTAGAATAAGCTTTCAATGCCCTGAGGGAGCATTACTTAAAAACTAGGAAATCTTACCACATTCAGACTAACACTCAGACCTAAGAGTTTAGGAGTAATTAGAACACACGGATCATTTCTCAGTTCTGGACTAAAAGACAACCCAGAACATTGTCTAGAGGCATTTTTCTCAAAGATGGGCAAACAACTCTTTGCCAGGGGAGAGTTTAGGATTGAGATGTGCAAAACCGTGAGGCTGAAAAAACACGTGAGGATGAGCAGACATTTTTTGGTTTTTCAAGACAGGGTTTCTTCTGTAGCTTTGGACAGGCTGGTCTTGAACTCACAGAGATCTGCTTGCCTCTGCCTCCTGAGTGCTGGGATTAAAGACATGCACCACCATGCCTGGCAAGACACTTCTTGAGCGCAGTGTCCACCAACCTTCAACTGGCCTAGAGAGATCAGTCTTTAGCCACCAAAAGGCAGAGGGAGAAGCCACGGTGGGGATGGTGTGGCAGAATTTTTACAATAGGAGTTCTGCTGCCTCAAGTGCCCCATGACATGATATACATTCTAGCTCATTTCAAAGTCCGAGAGAGTCTGGAATTGGAAGGGGCAGATTAATTCCCTTGTATAGTTGAAGAAGTGGAGACCTGTCGTGATAAGGAAAGTGATTTGTCCCAAACCAGACAGTCAATGGGTCTTTAGCCTCCTGGCTGACATATCATGCCAGGCACTAATATTCCAAGTGTGGACCCCACTCCATGTCTTTTCATGGCTTGTTAGCTCATTTAGTTCTCTTGCTAACATTCCACTTACCGACCTATCTTCTGGGTGGTTAGCTTGACTGCTTAGTTTTGGCTATTGGAGAAGTTAAAAACACACATCTGTAGAATTGTTCTGTGGACATAAGTTTCAATTCAACTTAGTAAATACCAAAATGTGTGCCTTCTAGCTCACATGCCAGACTATGTTGAGGACACAGTCTCGGGAGAAAATGCACCACACTTCTTCTCGCCTTCTGACTCAGACCAAGAGTCGCTGCTTCCCAAGGTGCAGGACTGAGTGAATTCCTGGCACTCTGCTTGTGCCCAGCACTGGTGTTGCGGGCTCTGGGAGTAAGCCATTCTGATACGTGCACAGTGGCATCTCGCTCTTGTCTGACTCTGCACTTCACTTTCGCATGCTTATCTGCCACCTGCATGCCTTATCTGAAGTGCTTGCTGCCTGCTTAAATTTTTTGCTCTTTTTCAATTGGGGTATTTTGGGATTTCCAGTGTTGAGTTTTAAGTATTCTCTGTATGAGAATGAGATTAAAATTAATATTAGAATGAGAGCCCTTTATTATAAATATTTCTTTTGTAAATATTTTTTCTCAAAATCTAAGACTTCTATAGAGTATATTCACAGATATGTTCATCTGTGTGTAGGTGAGCACAGAGACCAAAATCAGGTGTCTTTTCTACCTCTCCATATCACTTTTGAGACAGGGTTCCCTCAGTGGACCTGGGGCTTGCCAATTCAGGTAGACTGCCAGGCCAGCCAGCCCAGGGACCCTTCTACCTCAAACTCCTCGGTGCTGAAACTGTGAGCATTGCCAGGCGTTTATACGGAGGCTGGCACTCTGAACGGCAAGCTTGCACAGACAGCATTTTACCAGCTGAGCCAGACTCCAACCTTCCCTTTCCACTCCTTAGCTGGCATCTTTCATAGATTTAACTTTATTATTTAGTTTACATATTTACCTTTATTAAATTCTAATTTTTATCTACTTTTCCTTTAATGGATTATACTTTGCAGGGAGCCAATTTGCGGCCACCATTACAAGATGGCGCTGGGTCCCTGCAGCGCCAGAGAAAAACAACTCCATACTAGGCAAGGC
>JAQHUG010000055.1:4894654-4904699 GCA_028555095.1 Dicrostonyx torquatus | reverse complement strand
GGAAGACCAGGGGGAGGGAAGACACTACTGGAAGACCTTGGGGAGGGAGGACATTACTGGAAGACCAGGTGGAGGGAGGACACTACTGGAAGACCAGGGGAAGGACATTACTGGAAGACCAGGGGAAGGGAGGACACTACTGGAAGACCAGAGGGAGGACATTACTGGAAGATAAAGGGGGAGTCTACTGGACAAGGTGCTATATAGCTGAGACTCAGGCTGAGAGCAACCTGCAACTTGTCCAGCCTCTGCACTGCTCTATTTAGGTGGGACTACAGAATTCTCCCCTGTCCAGCTATATTTGAGAGCCCCTCGGTCTTTTCTGGGTATAAGACTGGCCAACGGTAATCAAGGTTCATTTAAGTAGGTCCTTCTCAGCACCTTGCACTATGCCTGGGTTCGATGTACAGTTTCTGATCTCCACAGCTACCCTACAAGGAAGGTGCTCATAGAACTTGTAGATATGATTGGAGTTAGGACCCCACAGCTAACAATGATAACATCACCTTGCTTTGACCCTTGTTCCCTATAACTACAAAGCCCTCTGCCAATCCTTTCACTGAGCAGCTAACAGCAGTGAATTTAATGCCCAATCCTAGCAAGGCAATAAAAATGAGCTTCAAACTGAATCCTATGAACAATGCTGATGTTCTCTTCCACCAAGAGCTGCCCCACCTCAAGCAATCAAAACCTCCAGGACCACCAGGACCATTGCATGTCCCAGACCTTGTCTGTGCTATGAACCACTGAGACAATACCTTGTGTACAGGGCTAAACAGTCAAATTGATAATTTCGATTCTTAAAAACCACACAGACATGAACAGAATAACAATTTCTCAGTTATATGATGCAATAAAGCTATAAATGTAACAGAGGACCTGTAAATTACAGCACTAGCCATTGCTCTCTTGGTTATCTTAACCAAAGCTGAGGAACTCAGACACAGGGGAGGCACATTCTGTGGCCGCTGTAACCCGATGACGGGGGTCTGTAGCTGGACTTTGGAACTGGACGTTCTAAACTTCAGTATAATTTCATGCCTCTGATAACCACGGCATAGGCTTCAAAGGCAGTAAGACAATGTTAGGGGATCTCAGGTTCCAAAGTGGAAAGGAAATTCAGGAAGAGCCCGGGACTCACAGGCAAAGCCATAAGAAGGCAGCTCGCCTGGAGTTGCTGAACCCCTGTGCTTGCCTCTAGTCTCAGGATTCCCACAGGTATCAGGTGTGTCGGGGAGGGAGAGGTGTGAGGGGCATGGAAACACCACATGCTGAGGATGAAGGAAAAGAAGTTGTCAGGGGTCTCCTGTGAGGTTTCTGTCAACCCATAGCTTCTCTGAATTTAAGTGGCTCCTGGCTCGAAGCCATGGCAGACCCCTTTGGGGGACCACCAAGAACTGTTTTCCTTCTAGGCTTGGCATATCCTTCTCAGGAGCTAAAAACATGTGTACACCAGGGAAACATACACACACAGACACACACACAAGCACACACCTCCACAAGTGAAGCCAATCCTGGACTCAGCATTTACCTGCTAGAGCAAATACTCTTTCGGTGAATGTCTCTTCTTACTCTGTAATTCTGCAAGCAAATGAGATGCTAATTCAACCTGAAATACTCAGGAAACAAGAGTCCGTGATCTGAATTTATGCTCTTTTAAGTTTCCATTTAAACAATATACCAATATGTGTTTAACATATAAGAGCTGTTGAGTGCCACCTGCCAGTTCTCTGAGAGCTCTGTGACAGAGGGACTGGGCCTTGAGGTGAAAAGAACTCATCCAAGATGACACAAAAGGACAGAGCTAGGATCCGGCCAGCCAGTCTGAGTGCACAGCTGTAGTTCTGGCATTACATTACACTTGTCTCTGCCGCAAGAGTCTCTACGCATTAACCTATGGCTAGAATGGCCAAGAATGTGGGTTGTGAAGCCAGGCTCCTTTGCTCATGGCACATAGATGACATTAAATGTATGACTGCTAAATGAGAGGCAGAGTCAGGCAAATCTCTGTGAGTTCGAGGCTGGTCTGGCCTATAGAATGAATTCTAAGACAGCAAAGGCTACACAGAGAAACCCTGTCTCAAACAATCAAAATAATAATAAAAAAACAAAAGAATGGAAGTGATGAAGACTGCCTGGCACAGGGCAAACCCCCAAGAGTGAGCGGTGACTGACATCGCTGATGTTTCCTACTTGTGTCACCACTGCCCTAGATGACAGCAGCTGGAAAGACTCCAGGCGGGAGCATCATAGCCTTCGCTCTGATGCTTGTCAATGTTTAAACAACAGCTTGGCTGAGATACTGTTCAAATATTATAAAATGAACTGCAGTATATAATTCAATGGAACATCACCAGATAAGTCCAGAACAGCTTCATCACTTCAAAAAGAAGCCGCCATCTGCAGTCCCTTCCCGAGTGCCCTCTCAGACCCTGGGACCACTCATTGACTTTCTGCCTCTATGGATACGTCTTTTGTAGGCAGCTCATAAAAATGGAGTCATATGGGATTTGATCTTTTGTGTTGGGCTAGATTTAGCAAAATATTTTCAAGGTTTGCCGTTATTTAGCAAGTATTCCAGCTTTATCACTTCTGAAATTGAGGTGAGGTGCACAACCACAAGATTAGCCCCTTACGAGATGCATTTGGTCCAGCACTGTATGATGACGACGATTAATTTTTAAAACCTCATCCCTTTTGATTGCCAAATAATATCCTACCGTGTAGAAGCTTCATTTTCTTTATCCATTCATAGATTGCTGGATTTTGGATTTTATTTCCACTTCTTGTTTATCTAGAGAGTTCTGCCACAAACCTTCAGGCACTGTTTCTCACGGGAACCTATGCTTTCGTTTTCCTGGCTATAGAGAAAGACATGGACTAGTAGATTACGTTGGGCAACTCTTTTCTGTTGTGCTATTTTTAAGGTCCGTTTGAAAAAAAAATTCATACCTACCTCCTAACTATGTGGGCGAAATACTGAGGCAAAGGGGCAGACGGCTGGCTTCGAACCCTTGCTTCTCCAAACAGTTGCCCTGTGAGTCAGGGGCCTGAGGTCTACCATTTTGGAGACTGTTTCTCCTCACATAACACAAATGTGGCAAGTGACATTTGTGCCGGTGACAATGGCATTCAGAAAACACTCAGCCAATCATTACCACCCTCGTCAGCAGGCCTCTTCCTGGTGCCAGTGACAACTCCCTTCCATTTTCTTTTCAGGGATATCTAAAAATACAGGAAAGCCTCAAGCAGAAAGTAACCAACACCCACATTGGAGCCCCTCTGAGTTAAGGGCGATTAGCATAGCTGCTACAGACCCCTGATCAGTGTGATGTCTCGTCACTGTGGCTGGGCTCATTTGTTCCCAGAGAAGACTGGTCACACTAGGGACTCTGCAATGCAAAATGAAACCCCTGCAAGGGTGACAGTGACCAGGGAACACGTGCAACTGTCCTTGCCTACTGCAGCAAGGAGATGTGCTGTCCTAGCTGGGATGGAGTCTCAGAGCAGCCACTTGTAGCAGAAGGAGGAGACATTCTTCAACAATGCAACAGGGCAGGTAAGATGCCAATCATAAAGTCACCCAAGTCTGAGCCTGCTGACCTGAGTTTGATGCCTGGAATCTACATGGTGGAAGAGAACCGTCTCCTGCAAGATACCCTCTGACCTCCGCACACGTGCACACACATACATGCACATACAAAGGCATTAAACAAACAAATAGGTAAATTTTAAAGTTTTAAAAAGAATTCAGAACAGACACCTCAGCAGACTTTCACTGAGAGTGCTGTCCTCAGCCTTTCTATGAACCGAGTTTCTGCTGCCTCCAGAAGGAAAACCAATGAGAAGTCGAGTGACACAAGCAACATTAAATATGAATGTAGGTCAGTGGCAGTGAAAGGACTCGCGCTTCCCTTACAGCATCTAAATATAAACAGGAAGCTCTGACCAGCACTGAGAGGCATGGTCCTTTCCATACAGCGATACAGTGTGCAGCTTCGCAGCACCTGGGAATCATGACCCTAGAGTGGGAATGGGAGGGGAGGTCAAAGGGGATGGACAACTCATTAGTAGTTCTCCACCCCATCAAGGCCATGCAGCATCCCTCCCACAAGTCCCATTCCCCATAGCTTCCCACCACAGCAAAGTCGGCACCCAGGAGCTCTGCAGTGACCCACTCCTGCCTCCACACTCACCACACATCGACTTCCTATAAACAACTTTCTTTTCATCGTCCAAAGTGATCTCAAAGCTTCAAATGCAGAAAAGCAGCTTCTCACAGAAAAACAATGGGGCCTCTATGGTCCCCTGCCCCCTCGGGAAATAGGGAAGCATATGCACGAGGAGTTTAGGCTATGCCCAGGGTCTTATAGGGTATTAGCCACAGCCACCCTGATTCCTGAACCCAAAAGTTTTCTACTTCGGTACCTGCTTGGGACACAGTCCCCAACAGACCAGAGAACTGTCTGTTCTACAGCTCTGGGACCTCACCTAGAAGGTCATGGCCATTTGCAAACATGCAGTTCCTAAAACTTGAAATTCTGTCTCTTCAAAACTATCGAGAAACGCTGGGCCTTCCACAGAGGCATCCTTAAGTTCTGGGACTTTCTATCCAGGAGGATACAGGGCATGACTCCTGCTAACGCTCTCTACCCTGGCACAAACTTCCTTTCTCTTTGCAAAGGTCCCTGTGTTAACTCTGAAGCTGTCCCCAGGGCACTGGTGGCAGTCTGGACCTCCGCCCCAGATGGGTAGATAAGCTTGGGTGTGCCCTGGCTGCACAAAGACAGGCTGTGCAGCTTCCTCCTAGAGAGGGCTGTGTGTGTCCCTCACTAAGTTGGGTTTAAAAGAGACACCAGGCAAGTTCAGCTTTCTCCTGGCATCACAACTATGTCGATCTCTGAGACTGCAAATGCCAACTCGGTTGGCGGGCACTATGTTAGCCTGCTTTGTGGCAGGGCAGGGGCCATGAGGTGCTAAAACACAAGTGACAAGCAGATACTAGGAATGGGGTGTGGATGGATGCACCTGGAAGGGAGCAACTGCACAACACTGGTTCCTGTCTGGGCATTGACAGGGTTCTTGCGACCCCTGGTGGCAGCTGCCATCATGCTGCAGAACAACCTCTGACCGCTGTAAAAAGTCCTGAGTCTGACAGACGTGGCCCCCTTGACGTGCTATGAAATTCTGGGTTCTAGGTTTTTAGTGTGTCCAGAGTTCCAAAGAGCCCCCAATATCCTTAGAAAAGAAGAAGTCTGAGGGCTGGCTGCACTGTTTAGGAAAGGCTGTTTTCCCTTCCCTCCTATAGGGTCTACAATGGTTTTAAGTCTGCTCAACATACCTCAAACAGAGAGGCAGGACCAGCCTCTCTGTCAGTCAGGGCCTGCGATCTCGTGATGACATAACAGTGAAGAGGTAGACAGATGGATCTATACCTACCAGCTCTCTAAAATGGGGACTCTACCTATGCCAGTCTCTAAGGCAGCAAAGATCAAGGGGAATAAGAGGCAAGTGCTTAGACCACGCTCGAAGGATGTTTTACAGGCTGTAACCATCACCAGTAATCTAGTACTACATTCCAGAACCTGGGACACATTGGTCCCTACGCAACCTGAGGCCTGTCTGTTTGGGAGGCTGCAGCATGCTCTGCACGGCAGTTGCCATCTCTGCTGGGCACTGGGCAGGGCACTTGGCAGGGACTCAGCTTCCTGCACCCTCCCCGGCACTCTACAGACAGCTACACTCCGTGCCACACAGCAACACCCTCATTTTCCATAGAACAGTTGGTGCTCTGCTTCCGCCCCCAACAGAGCTCAAAGCTCTCCAAATATGGGTGTGTGTGTGTGTGTGTGTGTGTGTGTGTGTGTGTGCTTCCTTCTTCTTTTCCAGAGCATCATGAAATCATGAATATCTGGGGGAAGAGGATGAGCACTAGACAATGCTCTAGCAGCCAAATGAGACTAGGAGGGGTTGTGATCAACAAGGCTCACACTCACGATCCAATTAGTCAAAACACAGGAGCCAGGCCAGGTGATAGTCCCTATCAGACCAGTTCTGTACAAGATCCTAGAAGGATGGCGCTGACTCCCAAGAACAAAGTCCTGAGTGACTAGCACACAGTGCAGGAGCCAATGCATTACAGAAGCCTTTAGCCTAACAGGTTGAGAGGCAGTCCAGACTCTGAAGGTGACTGTGGGCACGAGAGGAGCTACAGACAGGATTGTGTGCTTTAAAGCTTGCCGAAGGCCACATTTATGTTCATCTAAAGTACACAGGATTTCAAACACACTGGAAACTTCAGATTAAACAACCTGGGTCTACTTGAGTAGCACACCCCAACATGCCAGGGCAAAGTTTTAATAAACAGTCTCATGCGGGGACCCTATGTGGCAGACTCTATCCTTGCTGCAAGCAGCTTAGACATGCACAGCCTCAATGCCCAGCCTAGAGTGTGTGCTGACTCCATGAATTAATTAATTATACAGTCTACTTGGAGAGAGGCAAGTGATAGATGTAAAATAATCAAACGAAAGTTGAGTGCCAAACTAGACTGTACTAAAGAGGAGCGTGGGGCAGAGTCTATAAGCAAGAACAGTGTCACTGAGGCTGGACCGGGTAGCAGAATAAGACCAAGTTGGAAGAAGATAAACCCAGTTAGGGAGTGGGCCTGGAAGAGGTGAGGGCACATGAGTAGGCGGGCAGGCAGCCTGGAGAAGAGGGTGGGTGGACACAGCAGAATATGTAGCCAGTCTGACCATCTGGGAGCTACAGTCCACAAATCTAGAAGAACAACGAGTGCCTACATTTAGTAGAAAACTCACTAATAACTCAAGCTTTGAGTGTTAAGGGAAAAAGATTACTTGTTTGGTCAAATGTTACTTTTCCAAGATCCAGTTTAAATTTCAGTTTGACTTGTCCTGCTTGATACAGGCCACCGTCTATGTGCTGTCCTCAGATAGATCATCAGCTGCCACAATAGGAAATACTGACACGGGGGAGTTCCATGTCACCAGAGCTCCAGGAGCACTTCACCTACAGATAGCCCGTTACTTCCCGGTAGCACCAAGATCAGTCCTTGTTCTCCTCTTTCCCTGAGGTCCTCTGTGTGAATGTCAGGCACCCTGCCTTACACGCAGAGAGTCCTTTAATTGAACCAATAAACTAGTAGCCTAGAAATCCTTTTAGGTGATCAGGTTCCCAGGACAGCACCCCCAGGTGATCAGAA
This sequence comes from Dicrostonyx torquatus, assembly GCA_028555095.1. Lineage (NCBI taxonomy): Eukaryota > Metazoa > Chordata > Mammalia > Rodentia > Cricetidae > Dicrostonyx > Dicrostonyx torquatus. The sequence continues at coordinate 4,897,474 of JAQHUG010000055.1, read as the reverse complement.
TTCACCATTTCAAATTCCAGCTGGCAACTTCCTGCAGCCCAGGAAAATGTCCCTCCTGTGCAGCCCAGAGGCTCCAGTTGTTTCCAGTGCAGTGGACTGAGCAGCCACTTCCTCCTCCCCACACTCACTCCTCACTAGCCCCTCACACATCTGCAGCTTGTCCCCACCATCTGCCTCTTCTCTTTCACATTCCTCCCAGTGTCCTTCCAAGGCTTCCTGGCTCTGACACATCTGTCCGGGCCTTGGTGCAGCCCTCTGTACTTGGAATCTAGGCTTTGGCTCTATTGCTGGTATCGGTCAGGACCAATGAGAGAAAGCATGCTAGCTCTTTGAAATGAAGGGAAATCAATGCTTGGAACTGTCTGCTAAGAGATAGAGAAGAAGGAGGAAAGTCACATGGTTCCCCGCCCCAGAACCAGCGACAGCAGGAAGTCGCCGCATCACAATGGTTGGAAAGGCCAGAGGGAGGAGGTGGAGTTGAAAGAGTCCAGAAAAGGGGGGTCATTATGTGGGAGTTAGAGAGGGAAGTTTCATTTGTAGGGAGCTGGACATAACATGACTTTTCTGTCATCCTACCCAGTGCCTTCCAGCAGTGCCTCCTGGTGGTCAAAGCCAGGCACAAATCAACTGATGAACCCAGGGAAACAGTAGAAGTTCAGAGCCTTTGAAATAAAGAACATGGAGGAAGGGCCCAGGGCCAGCTCACAGTCTCCCACAGGCCTTCTTCCCTACAGTCTTTAATTCCTTCCTATCTAGTCTTCACCCTGCACCAGAAGGACACTCTTCCTTATACATTCAAGCAAGCCCATTCTTCCTCCTTAAAATCTGCTTATAGCTGGCAGCTTCCTGGCAAGAGCAGAAGGAAAATCTGACCACTGGACTGACGCTGTCAATCAATGGCATGTACAGGAAGTGCTGGGGTTTTTTGACTATGATGTGTATTGAGTCTGTTTTATAACATGGGGCAAGTCACTACTCAGATTATCCCTGAAGGATGAAATACAGAGTATTCTTGAAGCTGTCAACCCTGAAAATGGAACCAGCTGAAAAGCCATGGTTGTTTGTTACTTAGTGGCTCCGTGCTCCTCTGAAAAGACGCCATAAGCTATATGGTGCCATATAGCTGGAAGGTGCATGGCGTTAGTTCCACCTACTCAGGAGGTTGAGGCAGGAGGATTCAAAATTCAAGGCAAGCTTGGGCAACAGAATGAGACTGCCTCCAAAAGAAACAAACAAAACATCACCACAACAAACCCCGACATGACGACAGATGCCATATAGAGAACAATGTGGAGCGTGGGTAAAGGCTTTAAAATCTAAGGCAATAGAGAAGCAAGAGATTGGATTAGCAATCAAAAACCTTCTAAAAAGAAAAGCCAAGGTGCAGCCAAGGTGCATATGAATGATGAAAAAAGAAACAACACCAAAAATCCAAAGCGGAGGGAATGCTCCACAAAGCTATCTTCTGACATCAGTGTCTTCATAACAAGGGCAAGCTCAGCACATGGAAAGCACGGGTGGCCTGCATGAACCCTCAGCAAGAGTAAACACCAAGCCCAGCCACACAGAAAATGATCAGGCACTATGACCATCTGGGAGGCATCCTGGGAATGTAAGACTGATCCAGAGTATGCCAATCACTGTACTAAGAGAATGAAGTACACAAATTACATGACCTTCACAACAGGAAAAAAGTGCCTTGAATTCTCTAGCACAAGTAAAAAAAAATTAAAAATCCAGCAAATTAGAAATATGAGAAGCCCTTGGGGTTGACAAAGTCATAAATAAAAACCTAATAGGCGACCTAAGCTTAATCATAAAAGACCACAGGTTTCCACACAAGAAGGATGTCGGCTCTAGAAATACCAGCCTGTGCAACTATGCAAGGAAAGAAAGAAAGAAAGAAAGAAAGAAAGAAAGAAAGAAGGAAAGAAAGAAAGAAAGAAAGAAAGAAAGAAAGAAAGAAAGGCAGAAGTAAAACTCTGTATTTGCAGGTGTCACGAGGGTATACAGAAAACACTAAAATCCCTTGAAAAGACTATTAGAGTTAAAGAGTTCAGCTGGACTGTGGAATATGAAACAAACGCAAGAAAACCAGCCACATTTCCATGGCAGTGAGCAATCTCAAAACGAAATCAGGGAAACAATCCTACTTATAGTAACAGAGAAAAGAACAGAATGCTTAGAGTAAAATGTTTAAATATAAGAGATGCATTCTCAAAGAACCTAGACAATATGCTTTAAGTGAAAGAAGGCACTCCATGTTCATGGATTAGAAGATGACAATACTGTTCAAATTCTCCTGCCCAAGTGTACAATCTACCCTAAAGTTTATATGGATATGTAAGGAATCAAAAGAGCTGAGACAACCTTGAGACGGAAAAGTAAATCAGAAGACTGCCCAAGTCCAAGGCTTATCCAAGGCTACAGGGATGATGACAGCGCAGTAAGGACAGACACCATGGCCAGTGGAGTCCAGAGATGAGCAATCACAATTATGTTCAACAATAAGCATGGGAAGACAATTCAATGGGAAAAGAATGGCCTTAGCCATGGTTCTAAAACAACAGGAACTCCACACCTAAAAGAATGAGTTTGAACCTTCCCTCATTAAAAAAAAAAAATACAAATAAAAATTAACTCATAAAAGAGTTATGAGACGTAAGTTTATGAGTTAACAGCACAAAGCTCCTTGTAGAATAAACAAACTTCCTTGTTTCAATTATCGATTTCAATGATTTTCAGATACAAAACCAAAAACATAAAATCACTGGCCTTAACAAAAGCTCAGTTTTTCAAAATCTATGATTACTGTGCTGT
>JAQHUG010000055.1:4878063-4893900 GCA_028555095.1 Dicrostonyx torquatus | reverse complement strand
CTCAGGGATCTAAGCAGAAGAGGAGGTGGGAAGATTCTAAGAGCCAGGAGATGGTGAATAACTCCAGGGAAAGAGCCATCCAGACACAACACGGATGGTGCACATATGAATTCACAGAGACTGTGACAGCACACATAAGACCTGCAAGATCAAACTAGACAAAATCCCGTCACACAGGAGGGGAAGAGAACACAAAATCTCACTCCTATCAAAGAAGCTGTTTGCAGCTGATAGCCACTGGGTAAGGGAAAAATCACCTCTGAATAGGTGAAACTCCTTTGGAAAACAGTTTTCAGTTCCTCAAAATGGTAAACTCAGAGGTACCCCATGATGTAGTGACTCTTGCATACATTTCTAGTTGGGTACATGAAAATGCATGCCCACCCCAATGCATACACAGCTATTTCTTGCAGCAGTATTCCTTAAAAACATTTTTTTAAATTTTTATTTATTTATTTATTTTTGGTTTTTCAAGACAGGTTTCTCTATGTAACTTTGGAGCCTGTCCTGGAACTTGCTTTGTAGACCAGGCTGGCCTTGCACTCAGAGGTCCCACCTTCCTCTGCCTCCAGAGTGCTGGGATTAAAGCTGTGCACACCACCTGAAAGAGGGCCCAGCAGGTAAGGGCACTTGCTACGAAACCTGACAGCCTAAATTCAGTTCCCAGAACCCACATAGGGAAAGCACCGAATCTTGCATATTGTCCTCAACATCTGTATGTGTGCTGTGGTATGCGCACACACAAACACACACAAACATTTCTAAAGCTATAAACAGTATTCTGGAAAAATGGTGGAACAGAAATTTGTCTTCCAACTTATGCCATATGGCACAGGCCTGATTTGTCTGTCACACAGTGCTGGCCGCACAGAGAGGGCTGACCTTCCCACTGCAGGAGGACAGGCAGAAAATGCACCACTCAGTTTTCCCCTGCTGTAACAAACCCGGGGGAAACCGACTCCAGGAGGGCAGGTTTCTCCCAGCTCACAGTGGCAGAGGTTTCAGCTCAGGGTCACCTGGTCCCACCAAATGGCCTGTGACGAGGGACACTGCGTGGAGAGGGCACAGTGGGGCTGAGAAGGAAGGAGGCAGGGACAAGGTGTACCTTTCCAGGGCAGTCCTCCAGGAAGCTCCTTTCTCTTTCTTTTTTGGTTTTTTGAAATAGGGTCTCTCTGTGTAACAGCTCCGACTGTCCTGTAATTCGCTTTGTAGACCAGGCTGCCTTGAACTCACAGAGATCCGCCTGTCTCTGCCACCTGAGTGCTGGGATTAAAGGCATGTGCCACCACCACCCGGCAGAAAGCTCCTTTTTCAACATTGGCCCCATCTCTTTCTTTCCATTACACCCCGACACAGTTCTACTGGCTGGGGCCCAAGCTTCAACGCATGACCCTGGGAAGGCATTTCATATTCAAATCCTAACACAAATCTGGCCATTCTGCAGAACAGTCTAGAAATCCTTCTCTTTTGACACAGAATCTCTATTTCTGGGAACTTCCTATAGAAACCATGAGAATAAACACAAAGACCAGACTAAGAGGATGGACATGACTGTCTTACGGATGATGATGAAAAGCTAAAAACAAGAGCTGTGTCCAAACAGAGGCCTAAGTGACAACTTACCCACACAATGAAAACTTGGATAATTGCTAAAAACTACAGAAATACATCTGTTGTTGGGATAGGTGTTCAAAGAACTCTAGCAAAGGTGGAAATATACAGAAGCAGAGTATGTAAAAAAAAAAATCCCATTTTTATAGAAAAACCCAAACTCAAGCAAGTAAGTATAGTGAGGATCTGGAGAACACAACAGATGGCTAATAGCTATACCTCTAGGGAGATGACATGCCCAAGTCCTTTTAACGCGTCTATAAACTGGATATAATACACATGCATTTGTCTACACTGAGGGGAGGGGTCAAGAACTCAAACCAGGGACAGTTAGAAGCACCATTCCTGGCTCTAGCTAGACCTTTAACCTAAGCAAACAAGTGTACAAGGGGCAAAGCCTTCACTGCTGTGCAGATGTGAGAGTGTGGGAGTGATGAGGAGGCAGCCATCTTGTTCCGCACCTCTGGTGCACTGAGATGACGCCTCACAAGGTCCTGCGCTTGAAACATTTGTGTGTTTCAAAGCATTTTCTCATTTATCCCCTTTGGTCTTCTCCACACTCTTGTGAGAGTGCTGTTGGCCTCATTTTGTTGGGGAAAAGCTATGATAGATTAAATAAATTTCTTACAAGTCACAGAACAGAACCAGAACAAATCAGGGTCCAACCTCAGGGTCATGTGCACACTACAGATCCTGGAGTCCATGGCCTTGCCTAGAATTCCAGCTCTGCATTGGCCAGATCCTGCAGCTTCTTTGCAGGGACTGACACCTTATGATACAGAGTTCCCAGGACAAGTGCATTCCCAGTCTACACACCTGCTCCAGAGCTCTTTATAAAGACCAGGCCAAGGAAGCTGAGACTGTAACAAAAATCTTTGCAGACTGACTCATTTTCTTGCCATTCCCACCTAACTGCCAAAAGCCTGAGGCCAGGCAGACGTAGAGCCCTCTAGAGCCCTCCCACGTGCCTAGCTCAACTCCTCCAGACTGTTCTTCCTACCCACTGGACAGGTCGCTCTCAGGGCCACAGTTACCTGTCACTGGACAGGTTAGCTGGCTCCCCTGTTTGCCTGTCAGGGCTGCTTCAATGAAGAAAGGGAATAGAAGGCTCTGGATCTATCAGAAGAGTCACTACTATGGACATCTGTCATGGGCACTTGCCTTTTCCCAGATTCTCAAGTGGGCTACCTGCTTCTTCACACGCTCCATGCTAGATATGGTCGCAATATGTATACATCATAGGTAACTCCATCAAGGATGGGAGTGCAAAACTGTCAGGGCCAGCGAGACTCACTGAGGATTTGGCTGAGTTTTGAGCATCAAACCCAAGAGACACAGAGCCCAGAAGTACTCCACTTACACTCACCCAAATGTGAATCAGAAGGGCAGGTGACTAACCTGAACAGGAATCAGCAGAAGAAGGACAGGTGACCAACCCAAACGGGAACCAGCAGGAGGACAGATGACCAGAGAATCAGAGTGGAAGGACCCAGATGCCACTGGGGTTGAACTGGGTTTTCTTTCATCTAAAGAAATCTTGACAGAACTTCAAAGGAGTGTTCGCCTGTGCTGAGCCAGACACTGCTCCCTTGTGTCTACTGGGCAGAAGCTGTGGCCCCATGTCCAGAGAGCCCCAAGGATGCAGCATCAGTTGCTGGCTTTGGTTTGTACTGACTCTCCCGCCTTCATTGTACGCAGAGCAGACCTGTGCATTTCCTCTGCCCAGCAGGCAGCTGGAGCGGGTAGAGGCATGGCACGCTACCTCTTAACCACTTCGCCTGCACCCAGCAGCCACTCCACCTTTCTAATCAGATCCAAGATCGTCCTCAGATTTTCTACTGTCCTTCCACTCCAACAGAACCTCTACTAGCATGTATGAGCAGGCTGGAAAGATGAGCTTTGATGGCCTTTCCTGGGACTGAAGAAACTGGTTAAGAAGGAGCCAGTGGGCCCATAAGCTTCATCCCACAGCCTAGAAAGCAGTGCAACTGTACTACCTATCTGGATGCTTGAGACACAGACATGAACAGTCTGAACCAACACCTTCACCTAAATTCTCTTAGCAGCCAAGAATAGAGCCCCAACCGTGACCCGAGAGCATCAAGAAGCCTGTCTCTATTCCTAGGAAAATCAGGGCAACTGCCTAGAAACACTATTCCAGGAGGGAAAAATCAGCTTTGAAAGGAAATGCATTTCCTAAGTCAACCTGTTGTATGTGTATGTGGGGGTGGGGGGTCATCTCTTCCTGACATAGGGAGTTGTTGTGCTGTCATTGATTTGCTTTCTTTTAAACTGAGAGGGAAATCCTAATTAAAGATAAATGCTTCCTCAGTGATATTAATGTGTCATCTTCCTAGAACACGGTGATATTCAAGTCACAGCTGCCCACTACCTGAAGAATTCCCAATTCAATTTGTTTTTATCATTTTTTTTTTGAGAGCACCCACATGCTCAGGACTAAAGAAAGTGTGGTGCAAATGAGCAATGCCTGGTGCAAATGCCAGTCCTCCGTAAATCATCTCCGAGATGTTGACTTAGCCTGGCTCTGTTCTGATGTGAATGCCAGTCCTCCGCAGATCATCTTCGAGATGTTGACTTAGCCTGGCTCTGTTCTGATGTGAACGCCAGTCCTCCGCAGATCATTTCCAAGATGTTGACTTAGCCTGGCTCTGTTCTGAGGGAAGGCTCCTCAAAAGCAGCAACTCCAGGAGCTTCTTCCTTTGCTGACAGATGCTCCGGGTCTGGCCGATGGGCTGATCACAGTGAGCTAAAGTGTGTGGGTGTGTGAAGACACTGTGTTTCAAGCCGAGCCTGACTAAAACACAAACCTTTTTGAACATGTCCTGTTTAAAGACTGTGGCTCTCATGCTTTGGGAAACTAGCAGACTTGTGGAAAGTCTGGCCTGAGAGCTCTCCTAACTTCTGTGCAGCCCACTGTGGAAGGCAGACGCCCCAGTTCCTTCTCTCACACTCTGCTTTATAGCTAGGTTCCTAATGCACAAAGTAGACCATCAGGAGGAGGGTGTAGGGGCTGTGGTGGTTCTAAGCAATAAAGCAGGTGACAAGCGCTGAGACGGTCTGCAAAGGGGAGCCTGCACATGGTTAGCTGTCACCCTCACTGCTGTTCCTCTTCACACACTGCCAGGAAGCAGAGAGGTCTGGAAATGCTGCAGTCTGTAGAGAAAGCTAGCTAACACTACAGCATGGGCCCCTTGCTCCTGGTCAGTAGGGGAAGCCAGAGAAGAGAAGCCCAGCCCAAGGATATTTCCCTTCCTCTGCGAGCCCTCCTCACCAGTGTCTCCAGACCACTCTGAAGGAAGTTGTGTGGAGCTGTGGAAATGCCTGCTCCTGAAGAAATATTTCCTGAACTGACTGCATATCCCAACATGAAAGGCTTTCTGTGATGAAATCATTAATGGAGGCCCTTCCAAGTCAGTCCTGGACAAGACTAATGAGGTTCAAGGCACACATCCAGGTCCTGTGCCCCAAGCAACCCTGTTTAGATACCTGTCCAGCTGTCCTGAGCACTGGCACCCAACTTATCTAAACAGTTCTTAATGCCTCATCATCAGATAAGCTGCCCTTGAGGTTTCCCTCCAACATATCCAGAAAGTATGACCAAGAGGCAGCAGAGCGTTCATGCAGGAAAGACAGCCTCTCTCTTGCCCCTAACTGGATTCCTTAGGTTGTCAGAAGAGGTATGTCTACTGGTGGTCAAGTCCAAGGGACAACTGGAACAGAAACAAGCAACATCTGTTCCTCTACCAAAGGGTGTACCAAGTGCTGTATGTGCACCCCACCTCCAACACACTGTTATCATCCTCTACAGATGAGGAAGATGAGAACCAGTGAAATGATACTTTGCCTGCAATCTTTGGACTTCCAGATCCTATGAACAAAGGCAGAGATGTCAAACTCAGGAACAGGAAGAAGGGTTAGTAAAGCGGTTCTACAAAGGTTCCCAGCACAGTATGTTTTCCCCAATGAGGACAGAAGTCACAGAGCTAAGGAGAAAACTTTCTCATCAAGAAATTCTCCTTGGACAGACAGATTGTAAGAGCCAGAGGACTGGGGAGTTTGCTGTGAGATTGTGTCTCCTAGCAGCGGTTAGCAGCTACACACATAAAGTCTCTTCAGCATGACTGCCTCAACAAGGGCTGAACAGGGATAACTCCAATCAATATGTCAAAGTAGACGGGGAAAGGGCCACGGGGCCTCAACCCTACACAACCTCAAGCAACTAAGGAATGTTGACACTGGAAGAAATAGTCTTCCCCAGGGAAGAGCACTCCAATTGGTTATCCAATATCAAATGGTCAGCCCTGAAATATACATACAAGTAACATTATACAGGCTGAATAGGTTATAGTTAGGAATATATATATATATATACTATATATATACACACACAATGTATATATTTAGGAATATCTATGCTATATGTACAAATTATATAACAATAATCAATGAAAAAAGAGAGCATGAATTTGAGAGAGCAAGGAGGGGTAAATGGGAAGGTTTAGAGGGAGGAAAGAGAAGTGAGAAACGGTGTAACTATATTCTCAAAAATGTCTAAAAAGAAAGAAAAGAAGGAAGGAAGGAAGCTAAGAAGAAAGGAAGAAAAAACTTCCCCTTGGGTTGGAGAGATGGCTCAGTTGAATACTGACCAGTTGCGTTCCCCAAACCACTCAAGGGAAGGCATAGCTCTGTACTCATCTCTGAGGTCAAATCTTGGCCCACCCTCTTCCTAGCTGAGGACCTGGGCAAGTTATCTAACCTCCCGTGGCCAGGTTTTCTCCTCTGCCAAATGGAAAGAACAACAATCAGCACCATGGGGCACTGTGAACACTGAATAAGATGCCCAAATGAAGGGCAAAGAAGACTCAGTATTCCATGGGCCATGGATGTCACTCCTACAAATCTTACCCAGTCCCCTCTCACATATACATCTGGAGCTGCGGCCCACAAAAGGTTCTTGAGAACTGATACTGGCTTCTGCTTCTCAGTTAGCAAAGGCTAACATTCTCTGGCTAGAGGACAACCTTCCAGTCATGGGTCCAATGACATTTTCTGTCTCTGGAAAACACTGGTCAAGTAAGCCCCTGTGACATCATGAGACACCTAGAAAGTGTGCAGATAATTCTGCCTACAGCTTGTGCAGGAACATGGGAGTGATGAAGGTTGAAGGCATGCCTACCCAGGGAGCACCTGCCACTTAGCTATAGCCTGACAAGACAGTTCTTCCTTTCTTTCCAAAGAAGACAGTAGAGAGTTACATGCTTCTGATTTTAAGACAGTAATGATCAACTCTAAAGCTGACAAAAATAAACTCCACAGGAGGCCTCTAGTCAGCAAAGCACTTCTTCTGATTTAAGGATACCTATAACATCATAAACTCAGACTCGCCGGTCAGAGGTCTCCTTTTGGAAAATCTCTAGGACCTTGGTGAATAAACAGAGCTAGTATCTCATGAGTTCCCCAAAGAACTGGTTTGTCTTTGGACATCTCCATGAACTGGGTGGGCAAAGTATCTATGATTGTCACCTCCAGGCCCCTCCCAGTTCTCCAATGATACTTCTTAAATTTCTTTTAGCCTATTCTTCTGTGGTATGAGTGTTTAGCCTACATATGTGTATGATATGCACTACATATGTGCCTACTGATGGTTATGAGCCACCATGTGGGTGCTGGGAATCAAAATCAGGTCCTCTGCAAAAACAGCAAGAGCTCTTAACCACTAAGCCATCTCTCCAACATCACTAACATTACTATTATACTATGTGTCAGGTAACATTTTCAGATAGATAGATAGGTAGACAGACAGATAGATAATTTTATATAATCCTTATAAGCCATGGAGACTTTGACAAAGGGAACACTGAGGTACACGAGCTGTAACACTGCCACCCAAACACTGCCAGCATGTGGCAGTGACAGACAGGCCCAAGCAGATACTAAGAACTGGTGCTCACACTATCATTCTGCATGGCCCTCACCAGCAATCAGGGCTCTCAGCATCTGGGTCCTTCAAGATTGCTGCTGTTTCCTCTAGGCCAAGCGACCACTCACTGACCCACTACATGTGTGACTCTGCACATGCTTGCAGGTATCAGAAACAAACCAGAGCCAAGGTCTCATTAGCCAAGGTCTCAAGAGCCAGTGTCAGTCTTGTATCTAAGTGCCCATTTCTAAGTACATTATTACTCAGGGACCACAAGACTGGGCAGGCAGTGACCTGCAGAGAGACAACCTTCACTTTTCCATTTTTAGACTGAGGAAAGAAAACCTGAACTCTGACACTAAGAAGACCCAAAGCCACCCAGTAGCCCTAACCAACAAACCAACTCGTGGTTACAGCCCACCAGCCCCCAGGTTGGTCATTAACTGGAAACTACCCAATGAAGATTCGCTCATTCTACAGTTTTGTTCCTGGCCTGGAGGAGTGAGCATACCTTCATGTGTGCTTGCACACACAGCTAACTCTAGCAGCCTAAGACCTGTTAGGAGGTGCAATGCACCAGAGAGAATGGCACTTGGGGTTCAGGCCCTAGGCATCTGCTTCTCAGACAGAGGCAAACAGACAGACACTCTCAGAACCCAGGAGACAGCCTCAAAGGACCATGCCCATTAAACTGCTTGAGTATCCTGTCAAGAGCAGTGGTACCTTTTCCCAACCCGCAGGAACATTTAGATAATCAGGTGAATCGGGAAGTTTTGGAGGTTCCAGGGAACTGAGTAAGGACATCAGGCCTCTCACAAATCTCTTCAGAAGTAAGCCTTGTGCTTGCCTTGTTCAGTGCCATAGAGCATGGGTCAGTCAGACAGGCTGGACCACCAGCAGCCCCACATCTCAGCAGCATGCAAGTGGCCAGTTTCCCCGTTCCTGGGTCAGCCAGTCAGGTGCAACATGTACCTGGAATGGTGGGAGGCTGGAGGCCAAGCAGAGGCGTCAAGTTGCCCACTTATGAATGCTGTAGCCTTGGGAAGCCCAGTTCTGAGTAACTCCCTACCCCCATGAGCCCAGAGAGCCTTCTCCTACTTCCTTCTGAGAAGGTCGTGCTGTCCCAGTCTTTTCACACGGTTAATGTCTGGGGCGAGCATGAAGGCATTACTTACTGAGCACCAAGTAGTTGCCAGGTGTCATGGCAAATGCTTTCTACACATGATTTGACCTCCTCCTCAGAACCACATGGTACATATATGGCAGAGGAGGGATCGGCAGCTTGGCGATAGCACTGGCCAGATAGCGTACACCCTGCCTTCTATCTTTCTTCTCCACATGGGACTGCGTCCACTCACACACGCAAGCTGCTTCATGCCAGTAGAGAGCAGCTACACTTTCCTTGTCCCTTGAATGCAGATCCTTCAGAGGGCTGCTACAGCAATGGCTATGAAATCAACAACTGGCCTTAATTAGCCCAAATGTAGCACCAACAAATAAAAACATGGTTGGTCCTGTGGCCAGATGACCTAAAGTGAATTCTTATATATGCTGTGCAGCCACTTAACTACCAAAAAAAAGTCATTGCATAGATGGCATGGCATCTAGAAATTTCACCAAAAGGTGAAAACTATAGAACTGAGGATCTGAGGAAACAAGGCTTAACATCACCCAGCACACACAGTAGGACTGACCCTGGTGGCCTTGCTGGGAATAACCAAGTTAATCGCCAGCCAAAAGCACAAAGGTCAAGCAGGAGCCTCGAGGAAAGCATGCGGTCCTCACCTTTGGTAGCATAGGCTTCAGCGATCATCCGCAACCTGTAAGGAGGTACAGCTGTCAGCGGCAAGTCATCAAGGCCCACCCGGGCATAGATGTTCAGGGCTTCTTTATAATCTCCTTCCACATAATTCAACTTGGCCATGATCAGATTGGATTCTTGTAGGAATTCTGACTAGAAGGAAAAAGACAGAAAAGAAAATTCCTACATGCAGTGTTCCCTAGGGCCCTGCTGCTTGCTTCAGGAAAACTTCCACAGGAATGCTCGCAGTACCATTAGTCACAATAGCCCCAATGTACAAGCAACCCAAGTGTCAATCAAAACATGAGATAGTCATAGAGTTATCACTGTCATAATAAGAAAAAATGAATTACTGATACACATTACAACATGATCCCCATTAGTAAGGAAAGTCCAGAAGGGTTGAATTTACAGAATCATAACCATGAGTGTGCCTGGGCTGGCATCAGGGAGTAGGGGGCTTCTTTTTGAAGTAATGAAAGAAAATGTCTGAGAACAAAGAGCGTTGATGGTTGCACAACTTCAGGAATACACAAGAGTCTCTCATCTGTACACTCTGAATGGGTAGTTGGCCCAGTATGCGACTTACACCCTAATAAAGCTAAACTACATAAACCCCTGCAGCTCTCCACTGGCCTGGGCTAGATCAAGGAGGAAGAAAGGCTTCCAGGGCAAAGGAGAGAATATGAGCATTGTCTCAAAAGATGGAGGTGCCTGATATTCAGGTGGGTCCTGCCCAAGGTGGTGAGCGATACCCAAGAGGGAATCCAAACCACACAAAGTCAAGATTTCCAAAGGGTACAAAGGCAGGATGGACCCTTCCCAGGAAGCCAGTCATGATGGGGAAGCTGAGGTTACTGACCAGGGTCCCCTTCTTGAGACTTAAGGCTGTGACAGCTAAAGGGTCACAGTTCCACCCTCCCCTCCCCCATTATCTACCAGCCTCATCTCCTACACCCTATCAGCCAAAGAGAGAGGAAGCGCCTAGCTACCTAGATAAGGAAACATCCACTCTCCTCTCCCAGGACTTGTTCTTGAGCTTAGCCACCCAAGGCTAAACTTAAGTACACCTAGAAACACACAGAGCCTGTAGCTGTAGTGAGTGGGATGACAGGGCCCTAGGGACCACACAGAGTAGAGCAGAGCATCTGGGGCGGCTTCCAGGTAATTCTCAGAAGGGAACAGAGGCCGCAGGCTGCCCTGGAGCAGATGAGAAGGTGAACAATAAGGGCCAATGGCAGCAAAAGGAGGTGGCCCAAGGGAGACATACCTGTATAAGAACTTTGAAGACAAAGACTAAAGCAGACTTGTGAAGGAAGAGAGGGTATAAAGAAGCCCCACCACCACCACAGGGGCACTCAACCATCAGAACGATTTCCTAGGGAATCCTCTGGCACCTTCCCCAAACCTCTGGAACTTGTGTTTAACAGGGGTGGAGGATCTGTTTAGGGAAATCAAAGGGTTGTGGCTTGCTTACTGCCACTAAGCTATACACCTACAAATGGTTAAATGAGAAATAATTTTATGCAGCATGTATTTGCCACAAGAAAAACACAATTTAAAAAAGCAAACAGAAGAGCCATCTGAATCAGCTTGAAGAAAATGACAAGCTCAGAGGCATAGGATAGATGGTCCGGGAGGACTTTGCTGGTTGAGTCCATCCACAGCTTTGTAGAGTGAGCAAACACCCAAGCTGAGGCCAAGGCCACTAAGCTTCCCGGCTGCAGAGAGAAGAGCCCCGCACAGAACCAGCTCACCATAAGCAGGTTCCTTGTCCTCTGACCTCTGGCCCCAGATCTCCCCTGGCCACATCGCCAGTTGGATCTACTCTTTTCATGTCACAATGGACTCTTGGTCAAGGAAAGAAGCTTCATGTTAGTGTGAACAGAGAACGTGTACACATACAATCTGTGCATCTCTAGAACATTCTTTACAAGTCAGGGGAAGGTAAAATCCAGTAACTGGAGAAAATTCAACAAAAGCAGTAAGATACCGAAGATAACCCACATCTGGTGTATCATGGTAAAGTTTTACAGAACTTCCACATTTGAACCCCAGTACAATCCTGAGAGACAGGAAGTTCAGAGAGGCTAAGGAACTTCCCAAGATCACACGACTTGTAAAGCCAGAGACTAAAACTAAGTCTGGAATGCCAACATGAAATTCAATATTATTTCCACACTCGGCTGCAAAGGATGTAGAACAGAGACATAAAACAGATGACTAACGTTCCCAGAAGAAGGTAAGGGTTAGGAAAAGAAATGAACTAGATGTCTTCTCTTAATACACATTCATAGAGTCATACCTCCAAGACACTGGGTCTGACCGGCTGTCATCATTGCCCCAGGGATCCATTGTTCCTCCACCTTCTCCTGCTCATCAGTACCCATCACCAAAGTCAACAGGTGCCCCCGGTTAAGAAAAGATGTCAGGCAGGCATCTGTACCCTAACTGAGCCCAGCACTGGCCACAAGTTAGCAACTGAAGATCAGATTATTTTATTATTATTATTATTATTATTATTATTATTATTATTATTATTTTCATTGAGCTATACATTTTTCTCTGCTTCCCTCCCTTCTTCTCCCCTCCCCTTCAGCCCTCTCCCATGGTCCCCATGCTCCCAGTTTACTCAGGAGATCTCGGAAGACCAGCTTTTAAAGGTTCCAGTTGCAGCAGTGTGTCCCTGATCCCCTGAGCATCCTATGTGACAATGAAGTCCTTAGTTAGCCTCTAGAGCAGCGCTCACGCAGCAGACATACAAAGTCTGTTCACTCTGAGAGGCTTCCAGAGGCCATGACATAGAATACTTGGGCTAACATTGCCCAAGACCTGTTACAACAGAGCAGAGGAGGGAGCCGGATGACAGAGGAAGATCACAGCTTGAGGCAGCCAAGAACTGGGAGGATCCAAAGGGACCATCTGGAAAAGCCCACTCCAAACTGAGCGTGAGAAGAAAGGGACCTCCCAAGGTCACACAGCAAGTTGACAGGAAGTACAAGTTTCCAATCACGAATTTCAAAAGAATATGGCCTCAGGGTTAGAGACTGCTCAGTGGTCAAAAACCTGTGTTGTTCCTATAAAGAACTTGAGTTCAATTCCCAGCACCCACATGGTGGCTCACAACTGCCTGGAACTCCAGTTCCAGGTGCTCTGACACTCTCCTCTGGCCTCTGAGGATATCAGGTACACATATGTTACACAGACATACATGTAGGCAAAGTACACATAAACATAAAATAAAAATAATTTGTTTTAAAGAAAAAAAGACTATGGTCTCTCTGGGCCTGAGGGGAGGAAGGGTGCACAACAGAAAAGAGCAAAGGCCAGGGGCAGCCCAGGAGGATTCTGGGACAGGAAGAGAAAGATGAAGTCAACTTATCAGATAAAAGGAAGAAGAAATCATAACTTTCAAAGTTCCCCAGAAACTGTTGTCCTCAGTGGAAAACATTCCTGGGAGGACAGAGCATAAGACAGGCAGGCTGGAGGAGGTGCCATCAGCTAAGCCAGGATGACAGATTCTAGGATCACCCAGGAGACAAGCCTCCAGGCACACTTGTGTGAGCTATATTTAGCATCTGGGCATGCCCATGAGGAATTAGTTGTGGTGGGATCTTAGACTGTACACAAAGGAGAACGCTGGCTGAGCACAAGCCTCCACCGCTTTCTGCTCTCTGACTGTGGATGTGACCAGGTGCTTCAAGTTCCTGCCGCCTTCTTTGGCTTCTCTCCCTTGAGTTCCTTTTGTTGGGGTATTTTATCACCAGGAAAAGAAACTAATACATTGAGAGTGATATCAGGAAGTGGCAGAGGCTGGACTCCAGGGCTAGAGGAGGGGTAGGGCAAGTAAGGCGAGCCATGCTCTATGAAAGGCAAAGGGATGGGCCAGGTTCGCAGGACACATGCAAGGAGAACCGTGTGAAAAGGAGCAGACTGAGCAGCGGAGACCAGAAACAGAAGATGGAGGGGCAGTGCCTGAGACGGCCTGGACCAGCAGGTAGGGAAGGGGTTGCCAAGTGTGGGGGAGGTTCCTGGCTCTCTTCCACAATGAGGCAACACCTGGCTTATTGGCATCAGTTCTGACTACAAGGGTGTATGACATTCATTAACTACATGATTTAAGTAGGAAGCTAGGCATTAATGTTGAATTATAATTAATAATGATACTTTGTTTCAAAAACCTGGGGAGAAATGATCCTCTCACTCAGAAAAATGTGGCATTGCAGAGACCCCTGCTAGGCTGGCAGTCCTACAGGCCAGGCAGCCGATGGTGGGTGTACTGATCGTGCAAGGAACATGCCTGCTGAGGAGGACAACGCCAGCACTGCACAGGTGTGCTCCAAACATACCCTGCTCATCGTTCCCTTTCCCAAACCACACTGTCCCAGGAGATGATGGCAGCATCACCCACCACCCCTTTCTGGTCCCAGAGGCCCACAGTACCTTGAGGTTCCCTCGGTCCAGGGCGGCAGTCAGGTGCTTGCGCACTTCAGTGAGCTGGGGTCTGGGGCCCCGGGGACTGGCTCCCTGCCGCAGGGGCTTCTCCTTCAGGTGCTGCTCCAGCTTCGACTCCCCTAGGAGAAGTTCAGCCATATCATCTGCAAAGCCAAGCAAGATGGGAGTAAGAAATGGTGTGTGTGCTAGAAAGAGACCCTCGTGCCCCAAGGTTCCAGGCTCCTGGCAAGGCTCGCAGGAATCTTACAGCCTAAGGCTGGGTCTATGGGAGGGACTGTTTCTTAGCAAGGAACCACAGCAGTGTTGGTTCAAGCACTCAGTCATTCCTCTGCCGCATATCTACTGACTCCAAAAAGATAGCTACATTTTAACACGGAGATTCAAGTTCAGAAAGGTGAAAACAATTCTGTGACACTAAAACATGATGATCTTATGACACACATAATCCATTGTGGTCTACTTCCAAGAGAAGAGTAGTGGAATTCCCTGCTCTGCCAAAGTCTATAGCCTTGAGTACAGACAGGAGTCTGGAGACACCTTCCTAGTCAGATGTGTCCAGAGCTTTGTCATGGTGACCTGAATGAAGTCTCTCTACAAAGCACAACTATACAGCCCTGCCTTTGGGGAGTCTTCGTAGAAGTTTAGTTCATAAGAGTATATACACTGGAGCTGGAGAGAGGGTGCAGGGGTTAAGAACACTGACTGCTCTTCCAGAGGACCCAGGTTCAATTTCCAGTACCAACATGGCAGCTCACAACTGTCTGTAACTCCAGTTCCAGGGGACCAAACATCCTTACACAGACAAATATGCAGGTAAAACACCAATGCCCATCTAAGTTTTATGTGTCAAGTAGTTATAATCTCCACACCACGTTGGTTAATTTGCTTTAAAAAGAAGCCAGGCACAGCTCTTTGGAACCCACACATCCAGACTGTTCTGGATGAACCCAGAACAACTCATACCCCAGCCTGACATACTGTATTTTGCTGTGACAGACAGAGGTAAACTAAAAATCAATCAGCTTGCGAAGGTCTAGAAGGACCCTATTATGGCGGGGTCTAGGAGACTTCAGCTGGGTGTAGCAGTTACAAAGGACTTTAGGGTGGTTTGGGGGCAATATTCTTGTCACAGAATGGAGGACAGCTTTGTCTATATTGAATACATTTATAATTAGACAGTCACAACCACCAAAGGCCCAGTGACCTCATCTTTGTACAAGTTCACCCAAATGACAGGAACGACAAGCCTGGGCACTGCTGTCTGTGACCTCAGAGGAGCTAGAACCCCAGAACAGCTAAACTAGGTCCCTGAGCATAGAATTCCTTAGACGTTTGGGAAGAAAGCAAATGTCAGGTGACCTACAACAGCTTCAGTGCCAGAAGAGAAGGAAGTTACATCCACAGAGGGCACATGGACACAGAAGGTGGTTGGTGCAGACGGCAACAGCTAAAACACCAGGTGGGTGGGAAGGAACAGGGAGCAGGGACAGCTGTTCTCACAGTTTTCTAGAACCAGTGTGCACTTCACAAGCACAGCACATCTCAACGGAAGCTGGCCACATCTCAACGGAAGCCGGCCACATCTCAACGGAAGCCGGCCACATCTCAACGGAAGCCGGCCACATCTCAAGTGCTCAACAGTTGGCCATAGCTAGTGATGTCATAATGAACAAGCATGAGATCTGTAGAAGCTTGCTTCGATATTCATTTCTGTGTAAGTCTATGACCCCATAAAGGTGCCTAAAATAATTAACAAAAAAAGTGTGAGTAACAAAATTGGGGATCTATATATTTTTTTAGATAAATTTTTATAGCTTGAATTATGCACACTGAACAGAATCTTTTATTCATTTGTTTTTAAACAAAAACCCCCTGGTATAAGCTGTCCTGGAACCTGTAATCCTTCTACTCAACTTCCAAGTGCTGGGATCACTGGAGTGCTAGTCTGCAACAGGTCGGGAGTGCAGTGTGTAACAGGTCAGGAGTGCTAGTGTGCAACAGGCCAGGAGTGCTAGTGTGTAACAGGCCA
>JAQHUG010000055.1:4798116-4836521 GCA_028555095.1 Dicrostonyx torquatus | reverse complement strand
TATATTCTTATGAAGTTCCTCTATAGTTCTCTGTTTCACCGCAGCTCCTTGATGCTCTAACAACTTAGATATCTCATACATCAGTTCTCTCTTACTGCTCGTGAATCCCATATTTTCCCCAATCCGTCCTTACCGGCCTAGGACGACCCCGTCTGCTACCCCTTCTTTCTCAGATCTCGGTGGAACCTCCACTTTGCCACGCCAGCACAACTGTAGTTCTGAGGGACGTCAGGATTAACTCACAACATACACTTCAGGTTTTCTGCAGACAAGCCTTTATTCCTCTTTCTCACACAGTATATATATATATAGCCCTCAGCAGGGGAGGCTGAGCCAGGAAAAGCAGGAAGCCCTCACTGCAACTTACATGGCTTGGGGTAAACATCCTTAGAAAACATTGCTGAAAACACCAGATTGGTCCTGTTTTTATTCCTGTTTTCAACCAACTTCAAGAGTGCAAAACAGATCAAGTGGGGGTGCGAAGGCCTGTCATCAAGGGACCCAACAAGGTGTGTGGGGCTTTCATGACTTCTTGGGTTCTCCTCCAGGAACTTTCATGGTCAGCTATCTCAAGGCTCTGGAAACAGCATCCCTTCGGGAGTGGCACCTACCAGACCCATTAGTATACAAAAAGTTATTTATCACTGGGAAGTGATCAAGGATCTTAGTTCTTAGCCAAGAAGCTAGAATGAGAATCAAATATGTATTTTCCTAACACTACACTCCTATCCTCTGTGGCTGTGGTGTTTATTCTAGTTATCATGTGTGTGATGTGGTATTCCACTGTGACCTGAATTTTCATCTTCTTGTTGATAAGTGAGTGGTATCTAGCATACCTGTTGGCCATTTGTCTTTGTATTCATCTGACTTGGCTTATCTTTTTTAAAAAAAATTGAATTGTGAGCCTCAATTGGAAACATAAAGAAATGCCCCAACTGTGGTATAGTGGAGGGAGGTCAACTTTTCCTGGCCAACAGCTCTGACTTAACTGAAGCTTGAGAGCCTCTGGACCAGTACTAATCCAGATAAGTTGCTTGTGGAGGAATCTTAAAAGAATAATTGCTTATTTACTCACCAAGTTTGGGTGTTATTTGTGCTACAGCAGATCATTAATTGAGCCCATTCCATAAATCTGTGCTGCTTCCCAAATGGTTAACGTGTCATTAATTCTTCAGGTGACTGAGAGAAGTTGGCCTTGAGGGAGGGATGAAGGTGGTGAACTTCAGACGACAAGGTGAAGGGTAAGTGGCTACTGGAGCAGAGGCAGAGGGTAGTTTGAGGAAGACAGTGAGGAGGAAGCTAAGGGTCCCAGGGAACCAGCTACTGAAAAGTGCTGAAGACCCAGCTAAGTGCCCCTTAGCAGTCTGCATGGGGATTTCCCCCTAAACCCACTGGCTGCATGATATGGGCAGAAGGGATGGATGGGTGAATGGATGGACGGATGGATGAGGTCTTTTGAAAGTACAGAGAGGCAGTGTGATTCTGAACCATCACCCTTCTCCACAAACAACGCTAGTTCAAATACACAGTAACTTGAGCTTTATTTGATCTAAAAGCACTGCTATGTACCTTGTATTTCTTTAAGATTCAAATTAAACAGAAAACTAATTACAAAGAGAAGCCCTGTCTCGAAAAACCACAAAAGAAAAAAAGAAAACTAAAACCCCAAAAGCCATAAACCCCACTTCCTCAAATAAAATCCTCAAAATCCAGACCAGATATCAGGTGTTTGAACACTGACAGATTTATTATTAAAGCTAAAACAAATACATCTTTATACACTCAAAAGCTGGTTAAAAGAAAGGAAGCCCTTACTGCTATGTTAAAATGAAACCCATGTGAGGCTTTCCCACCAAGTCCCCTAAATAAGCACACAGCACATGCCTAAAATACATTCAGGCTTTGATTTATGTTTTTTTTTTTTTTAACAGACCTGTCTGAACAAGAGAAAAACTCACCACTAGACCTGAAAGGATAAAACACACGCCTGTTTTGACAACAGTGAAAAGTTAGCAACAGAATTCTGAAATTTCTACATGAGTAGTTTTGACTATAATATTTCTCAGCTCCAGACATTTTCCCTTTAATCAAAAGCAATATCAATTATCAATATAAGCAAGCGTTCAGACAACACTAAACAACTATGCACACTGACAGAAACAAAGGGCACGTGTTCCATTCAGCCCTCCTCAGTGATCCCACAAGGAAAATGCTCATTACAGACTAATGCATGGAGATTCTAAAATCAATTAAAATACTGCCATAAAATATAAATACAAAATTCAAGAAAACATGTTAAGAAATGCTGCCACTTATTAAATGCAGGTGGTGTTAAACAGAAAAGACAAAAACAATAGAGGAGGCAAGAATTCACAAAACAAAGCTGATCCTTATGTGAGAATGAGTGACTCTTTGCATGGTAAGGAAGTGCTGCTTCTCAGAGAGAAGAGGGGAGAGAAAGACAGGCAGGCAAAGAGCCTTATCATGTCAGGTAGAAAATGGCGAAGATCAGCGAAAGAAAAAAATGCAAGCAATTCTGTCCACTGCCTGGCAAAGTGTGAGGAGGAGGCTCAGTCTGCCAAGGGAGCCTGCATGGGCTCTCTGCTCCTGTTTAGGAATGATGAATTAGCTCCTGCTTATCAGGAAGCAACAGAGCCTGCAAACAAAAAGGCTAAAGAGACACTCCCAGCACCCCCAACACTAGCCCTTTGAAACCCAGGACAGTTTTGGCATGAGATGAACCTACATTCACATGGCTGAAAATAAACTTCAAAAGGGCCTACTGAAGAGTATGGGTCTGTGCTTCATAACTATACCCATCCTGGCTGCAAAAGCTTCTGCCAAACAGACCTCCAAGGACTGCTAGGTCACTGCAGATGAGATTGTATAGTAAACCGTGTAAAATGGTTTATGGTGGTGACACACAGATAATTCCTGTTAACGGCTTGATATGGCACAGTAAGTAAAGTGACAATCTTAACACAGCTGAGATGAAGCACTGCTTTCCTTAGCTGGGAGAGGAAGGAATACCATGGTGTGTGTGTGTGTGTGTGTGTGTGTGTGTGTGTGTGTGTGTGTGTAAAACACCCAAAGAAAATAGACAGTTAAAGTGATTTATTTGTTGATGCTAATTTGCGCCAGTAAGCATAACCAACGTTCTATAATTTCTCCCAAATGGAACAAAGAGTGGACTTAAATATCCATGCTACATGACAGATATCTGAGCAAGAGAATTAACACAGAGACTCGTAGTATATTAGAAACTGAGTCTCCCCGACCTCACCCCTTAGAAGGAAACACCGGCTGAGAACATTTTAACACTGTCGGCCCTGGGAAGGGATCTATCTGGTCCCCTGTGCCCTCTCCAGGCACTCACCAACTCAACTCTGTTCATTTAGGATGAGTGCCCCTACCTTCAGGTCCTTCTGGCCCTACTTCCTGAATTGATCTACAACAATGTTGTTGCCCCAGCAGGATACAAGTAGAATGCAGGCTATTAAAAATAAAAAACACACCCCTGCTCCTTGCTATTATAAATGTTACACAAAAGACAAAACTAGAAATTATTTTCAAAGTATTAAAGAAATTAAGAGCTAATCGAAGAAAGAAATCATGGAAAAAGCCTAGAAAACACTGCATGGCTACGCCATTAAAGGAAGGGGACATTCACTGTTTGTGTCTTTTAAAATAAGATGAATAGGTCCACATTTTAGGATCCTCTGGAGCAAAAGGTATATGTCAGAGTGTGGGAGCAGCTCAACCTTGTCCAAAGAATTTTAGGAAGAGGTCACATGGGCACCTCTCTGTGAGGTCACCAGGGAGAAACCCTGCTTCCTGAAGGAAATTGTGCTGGTGTGCAGCCAACTGAAATGACAAGCCATTCTACAAATTACTGGAGTGAGATGATGTATTTAATATTTTAAACTCATCTCAGACCTACAATACGTCCTACAATCTTTACTACTATATTTTGATAACAAATATCAAAGACTGACTGATTTCACTCACAGCACAAATTCAGACTCGGTGTCAATGCTAGTCACTATTCAGTATGTTTCTAAAACTGAACTGTTGTAGAACAAGTCTCCACTTTAAAATCCAGCTCTTTGTTCTGCCCATCTTTGGGCTCAATACACCTTAGAAACTTCTTGTTCTTCCTGAATTGGTCCTAAGGGAGGATGGTCAGGTACAGTTATCTCCATTTTGCAGATGAAGCAATGGAGGCATAAGATAGCTGGGTGATTCAGACAAAACTGTCTTCTTGCATCCTTTCTTCAAAACTATATTTTTCTTTAAAAATGAAAAATTTACCTTAAAAGATTCCTCAAATCGAATCACTAGTTTTCAAAATCAAGAGGGCGCAGAAAAGCAGATATTTACATATTAGTCTAATTACAAGAAGCCCACCAAGAAGAAAGGCTTCCAAAGTTCTAAGCTCCCCTAAAGAACAGAGGTTGGAGCCAGATGCTGTTGGGACAGTCCATGTCTACAACCGCAACAGAAGAATGCTTGTTCCCTTTGCCACTCGAGAGGTATGCCTGCAACTGTATTTTCTCCATGCTAAAATACTTATTTTGAAGCAAAAACATTTCATGAAGCCTTTGCTGGGAAGAAGGCGATGAAGTCTTCAAAGAAGTCACCAAGGAGGGAGATCACGAGCTTGGGCAGAAAGCAGTGAAGACACCTCTGTTTACACAAAGAGCAAGTCCTCTTAGAAAAAAACAGAATTTACTATGGCACTTTGATTACCCTATCTTCCAACATGAACTTTGGGTGTTGTTTACAAGATAAATCAAACCTTAAAACCTAGCAGGGAGTAGACAAACACAACAAAAAGTTTCCAACAACAATGATGTGATTATGAAGAAAGCAAGCATTTACGGTGTCTAAATGAAATAATCAAGTAATTTCTTATTTCAGCCTGAAAAATAAAACTGAAACCAAAGTGCTCCCCACTATGTATGTTTCATATACTCAAAGTTTAATGATGCTGTCCCTCTCAAATCCCGTCTTTGATGCTAAGTGTACATAAGCCTGGGGAGTTATCTCCCATCACAGCCCATGAAGTCTTCAGGAGACCAATGTGCTGTTGCTAGAGTGAACCGTTGGTACCTGTACCTCTCATGGGAAAGAACGGAGATTTCTCAGGCTTTTTGTGCTAGTCTATCATTTTCAGCAGACAGTGCTTCTGTAAAAGGGGGATCCCAGGGAGGGCAGATGGCCAGCTGCATGCTGCTAAAGCCCCCTAATGTGTTTACACACACATGCATGCGCATACACACATGCACACATACATAATACCGATCTATTACTTAACTAGAAAATATTGGTCCTCCAAACAGATGAAGTATTAATGTAGCTGAATTTTAAATAATTACAGTGCAAGAGCCTCATTTGAAACACAGATTTCGTATTTCACATGTAATTTAAACTATTTCCACATATGCCACCAGACTGGGAGATAACCAGATTTAAAACACAACTTTCTATAACAGCCATTGTACTCTAACACTGAAAAAAAAATATAAAAGCCCAACACCGAAGCATTTTTTTTAAAAAAAGCCTACACAAGGAAGACTGAATATTGTCTATAGTCACCAATATTAATATTTCAGGTTTCATATCATATATGTTACACAAATTAAAATTCTTGTTAGAATTATAAAACATTTAAGTTTTTCACTGACTGCATTCATCATTAGACAAAAGTCTTGTAGATTTTTCTGAAGAGTTTGACTAATCTGACTTTAAAAATCAAACATCAGACCTGAACCTGGTAGCAAACACTGAGAACTTGAGGGGTGGAGGTAGGATGATCAGGAGTTTAAGGTCATCTGTGAGTCTGAGACCAAACTGTGGTGTCCTGTATATGGCTAATGAATAATGCTGTTTTGGTCAGTGGCTTAGCAGAATAGAGCTAGGCGGGAAAACTAAACCGAATGCTGGGAGAAAGAAGGCGGAGTCAATGAGAAGTCATGTAGCCACCCACAGGAGACAGACGTGCTAGAAACTTGCCAGTAAGCCACAGCCACGAGACGATACACAGATAAATGGAGATGGGCTAGTTTAGGATATAAGAGCTAGCTAGAAATGTGCTTAAGCTATTGGCCAAACAGTATTGCAAATAATATGATTTCTGAGTGATTATTTTGAGTCAGAGAAGTCAGGAAGCATACTAGTGGCTTCTGCCAACATTTGGCACTCAACGTGGGAAAGGAGCAAACAGCCTTTCAGATTGTCGTGCCAATGTGTGCCAGTTAAATCCACATAAAACCTGAGAAAGCTTGGAAAAGAATTCTAGACACACCAAAAAACGAAGTTTAGCTGTTTTTTTTCTTTTTTGGGGGGATGGGCTCTGTTTGCTGGCAGGGAGCAGGAGCATTACAGCTCCTTTAAGAGATCTTCTTGATTCAGCCATAGCAAATTAAAAAAAAACAAAACAAAACCAAAAACTACAGCTTCCTGGTTTGTGCTGCCAGTACAAACTCTGGCTCTTTCAGGAGGCCAAGCACTTAAATTGGGTTACAAATTGCTTAATGGTGACAAAGACCCACTGTGACCCTGGATCTGGGGCGGAGAGAATGACTCTCAGAGGCAGTGAACATGCCTCGGCCATGTTGGACTAGGTGGAGCAAGCAGGCAGGACTGTGGAGTTGGTTCTAGCCAGGCCCACTTAGCATTTTTTTAAAGCGCTTCTGGTCAGAAAATAATTAATTACAGATATGCAATAAAGACAGATTCATATGATACAGACCTCTAAATGGGTCACAATGTTGGATAAATGTACATAGGCTTGGGAGACAGAAGAAAAATAATATAGACAGTTATAAAAGAAGGTAAATGGTTTTCAAAAAAATAAAACAAAGTCTTTAAAGAGACAGAGTACAGCCACAAATTAAAGGGGTAAAGAGAAACAAGCTACATAAAGACAAAATATACACAGAAAGTCTGGGCTATGTATATTATTGTGTTTTCTTTGAATTTTTTGACTGTGAAGGAGCTAAGTACAGAGAGACATTTCATTATATTAGCTAAGGTAAACCAATATATGTATTTTAAAAGTATCTTGACTTCAAAATTTGAGTAAGGATATATTGCTTTGGAAAACAGGTTCTACTTTTGTTTCCACGGAGGATGAGAACCTGTGAATTCCTTTCAGACTAATGTGGATTGATCAAACAAGACTCCCTTAAACAATGGCCCAGATGGCCCAACATCCATGACAGCTTCAGGACCACTGGCTGAGATGGACCTACCACACAGGATACCCCCATGACAGACCTGATTAACAGCACTCCCAATCAGCAGGAAGTAGTCTAGACAACAATGCACAAATTCCCTGATTGTTTATAAATGTTTGTTTACATTTAAAGGGGGATATGCTGTAGATGTGAATGCTTTGCATTTGTATGGATCTTGGTCTATTGATACAAATTTTAGGTCAATTTTGTTATATGTTTATTTCTGATTTTGATTAAGGTATTGTGTTTGTGCAGTCCATTTAAAAATGTAATGCATAATTAAGAAATATAGATTAATAGTCATTTATAATAGTCAAACTTGTAGTTATGTTAGTTGAGTTTTCTAGACATACAGAGATACATTTCAGATGGATAGTTATTCTTCAAACCTTTCAAAGGCTAACAGAATATGGTATTTAAAATGTTTTAAGAACTTAGGACTTTTCTCAACAATGAGACACATATGTTCCTGGTAGCCCCAATCTACTTCAAGAGGAATATGAGTATCAAAGAGGCTCCTCAAGGAGCTTGTTAGCCATTCAGGCAAGAAACTGCTCTTACCTGAACTGCTTGACTGAACTTGCAGGACCCACAGAAAAATGACTGCTGAAGTTGCCTAAAGAAGGTGAGACAGTCCTTTGGGGTTCCTGCTTCATGAAAGAGTCTGCCAGACATTGTATAGGACATAGATGAGAGTGACTGATAAGCTGTCAATATAGGTGGAACTGTCTTTGAAATTTCCTGCTTCATGGATAAGTCTGCCAGATACTATGGGCCTGTAGGCTGAAGATGGGTGGATGCCCCAATATTACAGAGGAACTTTGGGTAACTGTCCAGGCAGCCAGATGTCTCTGACAATTCTAGAGTTTTGGAAGTTGCTTATAATGCACTTCCTGTTTACTTAGGTAATATTATATCCTTCTGGAGCCTTTGATGGAGTTGAAAAATAGAGTTATAATTATAGTTTCCTTAGTTATGATAAAAGATAAAGCAGATATAAATATTATAACTGTAATTGTTACTTGATACCTGTTTTGTTATATGTAATTTTACTATGGTAAATTTAAAACCTTCCTTTTTATTTAAACAGAAAAGGGGAAATGGTGTGGGAAGGTCTTCTGTATATGTGTTGCTTCTATTGGTTAATGAATAAACAAGCTGTTTTCAGTCAATGGCTAAACAGAATATAGCCAGGCAGGAAAAATTATATAGAGAGAGTAGGGAGAGTCAATGAGAGACAATGTAGCCACCTGCAGGAGACAAACACCTCTGTTGGCACCTACGGGAACCTTGCCGGTAAGGTGCCACAGTCACATAACGATGCACAGATTAATTAAAATGAGTTAATTTAAGATATAAGAGTTAGCAAGAAATGCGCTTAAGCTATTGGTCAAACAGTATTGCAATTAATGCAGATTTCTGTGTGATTATTTCAGGGGTCTGGGCAGCTGGGAAAGGAACAAACAGCCTTCTCCAAAAGACTGGGCTATACACGATCCTGCCTGAAAATCAAAACAATAAACCAGAACCAAAATAAGAAACAAACATATAAAAAATAAGCAAGAGGACAACATCTGACTCAGAAGTAAGAACATGGATAGTGTTCTAGAATATTCTGACAGGAGACTTAAACTGGATCAGAGGAAGCTATAAATTGACTTATTAGAAGTAAGTTTTTATCTTCTGCCCTAGTTTTGTTTTTAAAAAGATAAAGAACTAGACTTTGATGCAGTATAATTATCCATGTTCTTACATTAGATGTATTTTATTCTAAATGTATTAAAAAAATTTCAATAATTTCTATTGCAAATAATTTCAAAACATTTGTCATTCAAAAAATTAAGATACTAATTTTATTGTATGAGAATATAGTCTTCACATTATGAAATTTTTTTTATAAGAAACAATCTACAGTTTGAAAAAAATTCATTTACATTTGCTATAAAAAGAATTCTGAAATTTTCAAAGCTTAATTCATTTCTCCAAAACAGTTCATCTTTGCCTCCTCCAGGAACCAAAGTGATGTCTCAATCAGTGATGGGAAGATCTTTAAGTCCAGTCTTATATTGATAAAACTTTTAGGATTTGTGAATATAAATTACCCAAGATAAAGACATTTTAAGGCTGGAGGTGTGGTTTTGAGGTAGGAGCTTGTCTTATTCATGAAGACCTGGGTTTGGTTCTTTACCTCCAGCACTGTTTAAAATAAAAGATAAATGGAGTTATGAAGGATGAGATCACAAATGGTTTCCTTTTGCAATATTTAAGAAGTATTTTAGAGCCGGGCGGTGGTGGCGCACGCCTTTAATCCCAGCACTCGGGAGGCAGAGGCAGGCGGATCTCAGTGAATTCAAGGCCAGCCTGGTCTACAAAGCAAGTTCTAGGACAGCCAGGGCTACACAGAGAAGCCCTGTAGTATTTTGGTTGCTCGGAAGACAACTGCTACAAATGGCTTGTGAGGAACACTTTGACACTTGAACCTGCTTCTGAGAGTATCAGTAAACACAGGCTCAGAGAGTTCAGGAAGAACTCACCAAACAGGAACAGAGCTGAAAGGAGACTCCAGCGCTCCCATCAGGACAGAGAGAACACAGGACTAATCATGAAAGCAGGAAGCTGGATGTAGTCACAGACAAACACAGCACCATGGCCTGTAAAGCACTGGGGGAACACCCCACAGGAGCCTCCCCTCCCGCTAGTGAGGCTAGAATGTTGGTGTCGTCTGTAAGAGACTAATTTATTTTGTCCTCAGCTGTAATAGTCATCATGTTAACGAGGAGGTGACATTCTTCAAACAGGTGTTTGGGCAATTTCTCAAGTGACTAGAGGGTGGGTTTTGTTGTTTTGCAGAATTCTAAAAATTAAGACGAAAGTTATACACCTTGAGTTTTCAGTTATTTGGGAGGTGGAAGTGGGAGGCTCTCTGGAGCTCAGGCATTAGAGGCCACTCTGGACAACACAGAGAGAAGCCCATCTCCCCCCAACAATTGTTTTAAATGCACCACTCAGGAATTTTAGTGTACTAACAACTATTACAGCTACCCAGTTCCAGACCACCCCGTAACTGCATATCATTAAGCAGGCTGTTACCCCCACACCCCACTCCCAGCAGCCTGTGGAAAGCACAGATCTTCCAACATCTATGATTCTTCTTCTTCTGTGTCTTTAATATAAATGGAACTGTGCAGTATGCAGACATTTGTGTTCAGCTTCTTCCACTTTAAATGGTAGTTTCTAAGTCACTATAAGAGAGCCACCATCCCAAGCCCCAAACCCAGGGTGCTCAGGGTTGTTGCTTGGCCCTTGGGATGCACCAATGTAACCCAGTAATAGAATCCTTCTAGCATGTACAAAGACCCAGAACCACACAAAAACTATCTTTTGATTCTGTATTCTGAGTAAAGATAATTTTTTTTTAGATGAAGTTGGTTTTTCTTTCCATTTCTCCCCCTTGCTTTTCTTTCTCTGTCTTTTGCAACAGGGTCTCATTTAGCCAGGCTTGCCTCAAACTCACTCAGTAGATGAGGAAACTATTATTTAAAAATTTTTAAAGATTAATTTATGTTTATGAGAATTTTGCTCACATAAATTTTATGCATCATGAGTGTGCCAGGTATCCTTCGAGGTCAGAGAGGATTAGAGTCTCTGGAACAAGATTTACAGATGGCTGTGAGCTGCCATGTTGATGCTGGGCATTGAACCTAGGTCCTCCGCTAGAACAGGAGCTCTGGCCTGCTTAGCTATCTTTCTAGCCCCTATAGGAGGGAACTGATCTCATGATCTTCCTGCCTCCACCTCCCAGGTGCTTGGATTACATGTGCAAACACTCCAGAGTGGACACAGTTTCTGAAAAAAGAATAACAAAGGCCACTGAAATACTTCATTGACTACAGAATTTAGTAGTGACATATGCCCAGAATGCATTTTCTCTGGAAAACTGACATTGACATTTAAGCTATTCTGGAAGACCGAGAACATCAAATCACTTTTTAGTACCTCAATACATTTAATGAATGCTTAGTCACCTGTGAATGTTTTTCAAAAACTGAAGCTAAAAGAGGAAACCTCAGTGTATTAATGATCAGATCTCATGTTAACACCTACAAAAAAAGAACTCCTTCCAGAGATTCATTTGTTCTCCATCTGTTCCTATGGGTTTTATTATATTTTTTTCTTGTTTTTAAATAGTGTGTGTGTGTATATGTGTGTGTGTACATGGAGGCCTAGGCTAACTGGGCATTTTCCTCTATTGCTCATTCACCCTACTTTAGAGACAGGGTCTGTAAATAAGCCTGGAGCTCACCATTTTGCTGGACGGGATGGTCAGTCAGGTCCCAGCATCAGCCTGTCTTGGCCCTCCCAGTGTTGAGATTATAGACATCTCTGGTCCTCATGCTTGTGCAGTGGGCACTTTGCTTATGGAGCAGCTTTCCAGCCTCTTGTTTTGCTTTTGATGTAGGTCTCACTGTAGGCCCAGGGTGGCCTTGACCTCTCAATTATGCTGTTTCACCCTCCAGAATGCTGATCACAGGTGTGTGTCGTGACACTTTCTAGAATTTTACCTCAAACTGTTCAATAATCAATCTTCAAAATAAGCTTTTCATGTGTTTATATTGTCTGTTGAAAGTCTCAACTTAAATACCTATAATTGTTTCTTGTCTTCAATGGGTAGTTTATGAACCTAATGGACTGGGCTAGTCTTTATGTATAGTTTTTCTGGCACTGGAAATTTAACCCAGGGTCCCACTAGGCAATCCACACTGAGATAGATATAACTCTAGCCCATATAATTAAATAATATTAGAATTTTTCACATAAATAACAAAGTGTGATCATCACAAAGGTCCCAATTTCTCCCTGTCATACCTGTTTCAGAGCAGTCAGTGGTAATTACTACAAGGATCAATCAGCAACATATGAACAGATAAAGAAAACACACACACACACACAATGGTGCATTGTTCAGTCATAAAGAAATTGAGTCACAGGAAAATGAAGGGAACTGGAGAATATCATGTCAAACTAAATAAGCTGGTCACAGAGGAGAAAGTATTCCACGTTTTCTTTCATATGTGGGGAACGATGACCTGAAAGTAGGGAGGGATGACTGCTACTATCAGGGAGGGGATCCAGGAAGAAATAATAGGGAAAATGGATATGACTAAAGCACAAGATACTAGTGTATGGAACTGTCAAGGCAAAATCCATCAGTCTACATAATTAACATGCAGAAAGAAAGTCAGAACCCATTTAGGATCCTGTCTACAAAAAGAAGACCAAAAAAGACAACTCATCTTTTCTATCATATTGCCAGTATCAAGAACAACAAGATCTGATCTGAAACAGGGCACAAAACCATTTACTGAAGATCTGTAACATGAGAGGAACTTGGTGCCCTCTCACAACTCAGTAATGACTGAAAATGATTACCAGAAAAGTTCTGCTCTTGGCCATAGTTGGAGTAACTTGTGCCTGAAGTTGAAAACCACAAAAGATACACACACACACAGACACACACACACACACCAGCAATAACAGGCAAACGGACACAGGCTTAGCGCACGAGCAACACAAGTTGAGGTGGGTACCACCGTCACTCTGGCTCTTTGGAAGGCACTGTAAACAGCTTGCTAAAAAGCAGTAGTGCACTTAGTTCAAGAGACCAAAGTTAGAGCTTGGGCTATGATTTGAGAGCAAAAGTAAATAAGGTATCTCCTGGAGGTGTCTGTTATTTCTAAACTCACATGCACAAGGCCAGGCTCCAGGACACCCAGCAAAGGCAGCAAATAGAAGCTAAGAGTTGACCAGAGCCAGGATCGGGTGGGGTGGGGGCACACCTTTAATCTCAGCACTTGGGAGGCCTAGGCAGGAGGATCTCTGTGAGTTACAGGACCAGCCTGGTCTACAAAGCACATACCAGGACAGCCAGGACTGTTACACTGAGAAACTCTGTTGAGAGAAAGAGAGAGAGAGAGAGAGAGAGAGAGAGAGAGAGAGAGAGAGAGAGAGAGAGAGAGAGAGAGAGAGAGAGAAGACCAGAAGTATTAACAGCTCTTGGTGCTGAGGAGACAGATACAGGGATTCAGAATCACTATGGTAAAGTGGCCCCAATAAATACCCCAGATTTTCAGTTGGAAACCCACAGTTGCTAATTGCTAGGAGTAACATCAAAATTTAATATGTAAGCTCCAATTCAGCCTAGCATCAATCTTTGATGCAATCATACTGGTCTGTCTGCATTTCCATGATACCCAGAAGAAAACAAAACCCTCATGGGAGAAGATCACACAACCCAGAGCCCCTATGATCTTTAAAACACAATGTAAGGCATCCAGTAAACTCACAAGGCAAGTCAAAAATAAGACAAAATGGGAAGAGAAACAACATGTAGTAATTCACGCTGTTTTTTTTTCAGAGTTCTGAAAAAATTTAATTAATATGTTCAAGAATATAAAAAAGGAGACTGGGAATTCACTAGGGATTTGGATATATGCAAGAGTCAATGAATATTTTAGAGCTTGACATATAAATGAAATTAAATTTCCAATTCAATAGACATGATGTAGAATGCCCTTCAGTATGCTGTGAATGTTTTATTACCACTGGTTAATAAAGAAGCTGGTTTGGCCAATAGTCAGGCAAAACAGAGCTAGGCAGGAAATCCGAGCAAAGATACAGGGAAAAAGGAGGAATCTGGTAGATGCTAGCAGCTGCCAGATAAACAAGATGTGAGGTAACAAGCCACAGACCTCATGATAAAATACAGAATAATAGAAATGGGTTAGTTTGAGTTGTAAGAGCTAGCTAATAATAAGCCTGAGCTAAAAGACCAAACAGTTTGTAATTAATATTAAGACTCTGAGTGGTTATTTTAAAAGCTGCTACAGGACCAGGCATGACAATAAAACCTCCAGTTATAGACATAGGAGAAGACAGACCAAATAAGTTATAGGACAAGTTGTTAAATTTTACATAGGTTCAAGAATAGAGAGAAATAAAGATAGAAAACAGAAAAGATGGAGAGATAATAAGGAACATGGTGAAGAGGCTTTGGGGAATCCTAAAAAGAAAGATGAGAGAATGGGTATGAAACAATGACTTGAAAAAATAACTGATTAGGAACTTTCAATAAGGAAAGTCACCAATCAACAGATCCTGTATGCTTATTTTTCTTTTACAAGTAAGACCACACAGATGCACCTCTATTCAAACTTTTGAAAACCAAAGACAGGAAATCTTAAAGGTGATCAAAGAGCAGAGGGTGATGGTAATACCTGTAATTCGATCACTAGAGTTGCTGAGTCAGAAGGATGTCAAGTTAGAGGCCAGCCTAGTCTACACAGTGTGATCCTGTCTCAACTGCCTCCTCCCATGTGACTAGAGCAAAGGGTATCTTACCTTCAAAATAAGACTTACAGCTAACTTTGCCACAGAATTTAAGGAATGGAATGGCATTTTTAAAGTAGCATACTTAGGATTTCATGCTCAGTGGAAGTATCCTTCACAATTAAAGGCAACACTGAACTGTACATTTTAAGTGCTTGATTCATACTGATAAGCACATTTTATCCCAACAAAGCTGCTATAAAAAAGGAAGGAAAAAAAAAAATAAAAAAAATCAAAAGCCAAGAGAATTCACTGGTGGCAGATCTGACATTAAAAGCAACAGAATGTGTCACAAAATGAAGTTGTAGTCAAGGACAGACCACAGGTGACAGTGCTCCTGTAAGATGATATAATGTAGTGACGTCACAGCTGTCTTCTCTGTGTAAAAAATGCTGATTCTGCATAATGGTGAACTCATCTAGCTACATTTTACAGATTACAAACTCATTCTTAAATAAATTTTATTTTTATTTTTAATTATGTGTCTCTGTGTAGTTATGTGCACATAAGTGCAAGTACCACGAGGTTGGAGGTACCTGGCCCACCTGGAGCTGTAGTTATGGTGGTTGAAGGCTGCCTGGTACGGGTGCTGAAAACTGCTACAGTCCTTTGCAAGAGCAGTAAGCACTCCTCACCACTGACCTGTCTCTACGATCCCACCTAACATCATTTAAAAAAAAATTCCAGACAGAAAAGATACAGATGGAAATAAGGAAGAGTAGGATGGAATGGAAATCATCAGAAAGTATAAAATCAAATGTCGATAAAATGTATACTTCAAAAATATGTAATGCAAAATCTTGCTTTATTCAAAAGAAGAGGGCAAAAGGTAAATACAAGTCAAGGGTGTAATAGGTCAAATGGAAAACCAATCATTAGTACGGTATACTTAAAAGCAGAAATCAGTCATCAATTAACTGAACAATATATACACACTTCAATTTGGAGCCACTCTTCCACAAAAGAAACAAACAAAAACAAAACAAACTCAAAACTCTTTTCAATTGAGGTGCATGTTCGGATGCATTACTATATACAAACTCATAACTTGCAAACGAAAAAACGATGCAATAACAAACACACGTACCAAGTGTGGGGATGCCAGTGCAGATGGCGATGGAGCGGAAAGGGATCCATTTGATCTAAGGCTTGACTGGTCCTTTACTTCTAATATCCACACAGAACATAAGGAACATCACTCTTTTTCCCCCTTCCCTTTCCCCATTTACCTTTTATTGAGATGGATTCTTAGCTTTTCATAAAGTTGTAGAGAACAGCTTCATCAATCACAGTTTAAATTACTCTGAGTTTTCAGTCCCACCCCTATGGGTACTATGCCAACAGCACACGAAATTCCAGCCTTAGAATTCCTCTATATATGCATGTGGTTTCCTCTTCTTTAAAAAACATCATGCTGATAAGGCTTTTCGAGACGTTTCTCCAAACCTTGGTACTTAAGGGTTCATGTTTTATGTGCCACAGTATCTCTGTTTCCCTTCTCACTCACTGTCTTAGGGTTTCTATTGCTTTGAAGAGACACCATGACCACAGCAACTCTTATAAAGGGAAACATTTAATTGGGGCTTGCTTACAATTTCAGAGTTCAATCCATTATCATCATGGTGGGGAGCATGTTGGCGTGAAGACATGGTGCTGGAGAAGTAGCTGAGAGTCCTGCATCTTGCAGGTAACAGGAAATGGTCTCTCACACTGGGTGTAGCTTGAGCATAGGAGACCTCATAGCCCACTCCCACAGTGACACACTTCCTCCAACAAGGTCATACCTCCTAATAGTGCCACTCCTGAGTTTATGGGGGCCAATTACATTCAAACTACCATACTCACCAAGAGATGAGCGTTATTGTATACTGAATTAGTCCTTCTACCCATGCTTATAGTCTTAGCCAGCAGGACAGGAGGAGAACCCAAAGGACACTGTAGAGAATGAACAAATGCTCACTACAGCCATGGGTATTTATTTAATGAGGACAACTATCATATTCATTTGGGCAGACAGATTTTATTTTATACAAACAACCTTGTAAAAGGAAAAAAAAGTCAGTGTAGGTAAGATGTCATGTGCCTTAACTTTATTGGACTGTAAAGCAAAGCAAACAAAAGAAATGATAATTTCCAAATCTGTTTATGAGAAGAAATGTCAGAAAAATAAAGCCACAGTATTCTTTTTAAAAATTTGCTTACATATTTTTTAAACTACAGGACTTGAAAGTGAAAAAAAATCTCTTAATGTAATAAGGGACAAGAATAAAACTGAATTTTCAAAATATACAAGTTTTTATAAGCACATAAAGATGAAAAGCGTCATGCAGTCCAAGAGGATGAAATAAACAACACAATGCCAGGCACCGCCCCAGATTCCTATGATCTGACAATCAGATGACACAAGAAATAACAATTTTGTACATCTTTAAAATTCAAAGCCCTATACTCAGTCAAGCAACACTCTAACTAGGAAAATATTACATGCTCTTCCTCCTATCCCAGCAGAAATGCATGAGGGAAATTAAGCCTGGTGATTAGCTACCAAGAATCCTGTCTTTTATTGTAAGTCTCCTAATATAAAATGTTTGCCTTTTCCCCCATGGCTAGAAATGATGAAGGGAAACCTATACTTGTCAGTCAAGGGTACTCACCCCAAGAGAGTAAGAAGACACAGAGTGGGGGTTGCGTTAGGTTCTTACTCCTTTTCAGCCCAATCTTGGGAAAAACCTGGTACCTGTTTACGTCAGAAATTCACCAAATAGGATGAACAGCAAGCCAGAGGTAGGGGAAGAAGCACTCAGAACGGAAATGTGCTAGTTTCTGTAAATTAAACAGGGGTACAGGACTGGATGCATAAAGGGCTCAACAGAAATACCTTGAAAGCTCCAAAGCAAGTGATACTGACAATGAGGACAGAAGTGGGGTTCATCAAACGTTATGTACTGTCTCTTTGAAAACACACCCCTTCTCCTCATAGAAACAAGGTCTCACTAAGCAGCCCAGGCAGGCCTGGGTCTCCTAACCTTGCCTTGGCCTTGTGAGTGCTGCAATCACAGGTATGTGGCATCATGCTCGCCAAAAAAGTAACTACTCTTAAGGAAAACATTCTCTCCAAAGACTGTCACAACTGAGGGTGAAGTTACTTAATAAGATGTGAATAAGACTTGTGTTGCAGCTGGGCTCAGTGTTGCACGCCTTTAATCCCAGCACTCAGGAAGCAGGGGAAGGCAGATCTCTGTGATTTTGAGGCCAGCCTGGTCCACAGAGAGAGAGTTCCAGGACAGCCAAGGCTACACACAGAGAAACCATGTCTTGAAAATCCAAACAAGAGACAGGCAGTAGTGGCACACACCTTTAAACCCAGCACTTGGGAGGCAGATCTCTGTGAGTTTGAGGCCAGCCTGGTCTACAGACTGAGTTACAGGACAGCTAGAGCGATGTAGAGAAACCCTGTCTCAAAACAAACTAAAAAAAAGTGACCTGCATTTCCTGAGAGCTTGCGATGTTCATTTTAGTAACGAATGATGATATCAAGTGGCAACAGACATTCACATAGTATAATTAAAGACCAGAAATTGGGGCGTCCAGGTGTAAGACAATTGAGAGGTCAAGCAGTGTAAACTGAAGATATTTTATTATAAATATTCATCTATGAGACAATCATCCTAGCAGAATGTAAGTAACATAAAAATTTAACTTAGTAGACCAAGGAATATTAGAAGTGTTACCACACAAACACCCTAATTGTGCTGTTTTTACTGGTCCCTGGGAAAACAACTCAAACATTGGGAGCTCTAAGGCATACAGAGCTAATAATTAGAAATCTCCAACATTTTCAAGCAGCTTGTTCTTAATAAATCTAACAAAAATAGATGTCTGAAATAGAAGAAAAGTGGCCTGGCAGTAGTGGAGCATGTCTTTAATCCCAGCACTCAGGAAGCAGAGGCAGGCGGGTTTCTGAGCTAGAGGCTAGCCTGGGTTACATAGTGAGTTCGAGGAGAGCCAGGGCTACACAAAGAAACCCTGTCTCTAAAAACAAAAAAAGAAAGGAAGGAAGGAAGGAAGGAAAGTGAACAAGTAGACAATAAATTATACACTTTCATAAAATACTTGAGTTCATATTTAGATAAATGTTTTCCTTTATTATAAAAAAGATCAAATCACTCACTGTTACCCTAGTAGGATTCTTTAAAATAATCACCTTACATTTAAAACACAGCCATTTGCATAATTACTTAATTAGCAATAACCTCAAAAGAAAAAGGCGGTTTTCATGCACAAATGAGCCTGCACCTTCAAGACAGATAATTATGCTGGAATTCACTCCAATAGTTTAATGGTTTCTGTAGTGGCCTGGGATAACCGATGGATTTCATGAGAGCTAACTTAGTTCATTCAGCAACAGGATCTGGCATAGTTACCAAAAACTGGTCTACTTTAGTTTTGTTCCCCATCACATCCCTTTCTTTATTATCCTTGCCTTTCAATGTATTAGACATATGCATCACAAATGTGTGACTCAGGATATACAGTGGTATCAATTACACACAATGTAATCGATAAAGAAGGGTCAGGTGATTTGGCTCTACCCCCAAAACTATTGTTATAAAGGGAACTTAAAGCAGGCATTTATTTTCTTTGATCTACTTCTATTTTCTCCAAAACTGAAGTCATCTCACTTAACATGCTGTGCACTGGAAGAAGGCATGGCATTCCATGGAGCTAGAATTCTTCCATGCTGTGGTAAGCTGTCTGATATGGATGCTGGGAATGGAACTCGATCCTTCAACAGAGAATCTGCAAGGGATTGTTAGGAGCTGTCTTTCAGGGGCTTATAAACTGAGAGTCGGTGGCAGCATCTTATTGAAGGCCTGGGCTGTGAGTTTCCTGAGGATTTTTTCTAGATGGTTTAGTTAGGCTCAACAGTTTGCAGAGAGCCTTACTTTTTCTTCTTACTCTACCTGACTTTTGCCCACATCAGGGCCTATCAAATCCTCCAGAAGACAAGATGAAAAGCCCATCTATTTCCAATATTCACAATGAATTAATCAATCATGAGGAGGGCTGAATCACGTTTTTGGATTACTTTTGTTGGAAACACAGTCTTCTCAATTTGTACTCTGCAACTCATATTTTCTACCAGGACACATATTTACAAACAACTTCAAGAACTAACTTACACATTTCCAAATACAATCCAAATATATCCAGTGTAAAAATAAGTGGACATATTCTTATTAAAAATCACATTTTGTGAAACAGTTATATTTTATTAATAATTCACAGTTTCCTATCATTACTAGAAATGACTGAAAGCTAGGAGTATAAAATTTGTATTGACTCAATGAGAATTACATAGCCATTTGGCCAGTCAGAGTATCAAAAAATATCCCCAGTAACTACTGTGAACAAAAAGTGAACAGGATAATATAATTTTTGAAAATATTTTAATATTTGCCATTTTGTTGCCTATACTATTAATATACATTGATTTAGTAATAAATATACTACCATTACACAGAATGCAGTGTTTTCAGTACTCATCACTGGTTGAAATTAATGCTTCTATTACCTTAAGAAAGAAATAGGTATCGTGTCCAAATTCCAAACTAATGCTGATGAGTTATCACTAACAAAACTGTAAAGTAAACATGGTGGCAATATCTTTTTAAGCATGATTTTTTTTTTTTTTGGTTTTTTGAGACAGAGTTTCTCTGTGGCTTTGGAATCTGTCTTGGAACTAGCTCTTGTAGATCAGGCTGGTCTCGAACTCATAGAGATCCGTCTGCCTCTGTCTCCCAAGTGCTGTGATTAAAGGCATGCGCCACCACCGCCTGGCTAAGCATGATTCTTGTAAACATAGCAAATATCATTTTTCTCAGTCCTGACATTCCATGTAATGGCTTTAAAGAAAAAAATACAAATCTTGTAATTTCTTTTTTTTTTTTTTGCATAGGGAATTAATTAGTTTGTATTAATTGTAAAATGCAGCGGTCTTTCAGTGAAATGTCTTCATGGCATAGCACTTGTCATCTGTATCAATTCAGAACTTTTGAGCAATAAAAGTGCTCTGCACAAGTTTATAAAAACGCTTTGTGGGTTTAAAATTTAACAGAAACATTTCAAAACAAGTATAGGTATGGTTCTAGAATATTATGTACATAATATATGACTACAGGAGAAAATGCCTCACTGTAGTGCAACACAGTGTACAGATATGAAGCACAGTGTTGAGTATAATTTCCCTTTACTTCTCCTCATATTGGTGCATAAGTGGCTAATGAGTCATTATACAACATGTCCCTTTCCACTTGCTGCATAGAAAGCAGAAGAGGGATGTGAGGACAAATTAAAGTAGATAATGAAAAGAATGGCAAAATACAGTACATATGCTTTAAACAGTGCACCTTATAAGACAGACTGCAATCCTCATACTATTTTATAAAGTTCTATATTACATAAAACCAAGAGACATGTACCTTAATTCTGGCAATAGCCATTAAAACAAACTGCCAGGAAAGAGTAGTGCAAAATTAAAAACAAACATAGCTTAGCATGCAGCTCAGATGGTCCCAAGCGCAGAACATAGGACCTTAGGTTCTTAAATATTTTTCACTTTTTAGAAAAAGATTAATAATAGCAGGTTATCAGCATATATGACCATAAAATAAAAACAATAAGTTAAAATTCTTTTAAGAAACAAGCCACACATAAAATTCATTATAGCATCTTTTTCGAAAACAGACCCTTTTCTCTGTTTTCAGAGAAAAATCACTACCCAAAGGGTGCAAGTCTCTTAAAAACCTTGTCCACCAGGCATAGCAGAAGTCATCAAGTCTTCTTGACAGATGTGTGAAAATCTGTGACTTATCTAACCAGTCACTAAAATTACAGAAACCTTTGCTGTTTCAAGAAGAATCTTGAGCTGGCATCATGCTAGTCGGCTAAAAAGTATCACGTGTCCTCTATTCACAGTAATGCTGTCTGTCCAGTGCTTTTGGATAAGGATAACCAAACAGGTTTCCCCCCCCCCAAAAAATTCATCAAGAGGCAGATTCCAATGAGAACAATGGGAGACATCTTTTTAAAGCACAGAACATACCTCAGGCACATGCTGAGGGAACTAAGGTGCAAGGGTCAGTCAAGACAGCCTACCATTCCCACAGCACTCAGTCCGAGAACTGGAAGAGGGTGTCTGGGTTACTGCTGTCTGTGGGGTTGCTGGGCTGCAGCGTTTTGGTGGGTGTTGTTTTGCCATGGGAATGGGAGGACGATGAGCGGGAGCTCTCACTGGAGCTGCTGCGTGTCTCTGTGCTGGTGCTTGTCCTCTTCATCTTCCTCCTCTTAGCCAAAGGGGCCTTGTCCACATTCTGAAGGCAAAACCCTTCTCTTTTGTATTTGTTAAAGGCCTGGGGAGAAAGGGGGTCATGAGGCTAACAGCACTGAAGACTGTCTAATAGTTCTGACTTTAAGCACCAGACAGCTTTTCTGGCAACCACAAGCAGCTCTTGGAACAGGAACAGAGCTGGGAAAACTTTTCATCCAGTTCTTAAGACCAGGACAAAGTTCTCCAGAGCTGGGTGTGGAACAGGGTCTCATACATGACAGACCAGTAACATGTCACCAGGTAACTGTGTAAACTGTACCAGCTGAGCTATCCCATTGTCATGATTACTTCTGTTTCTTGTTTTCTGTTATTTAAAATATTTTATATGACCAAGTGTTTTGCCTGCATGTATGTCTGCACTTGTGGAAACCAGAAGAGGGCACTGGGTCCCCTGGAACTGGAATGACAGGACACTATGAGCTGTCATATGAGTGCTGGAAATTTAACCCAGGTCTACTACAAGAAAAGGCAGTGCTATTAATTACTGAGTCATCTTTACAGCCTGTTTACATTAATTAGAGATAGGCTATCAAGTAGCCCAGGCTGCATGACCAGACTTGTATAAAGCTGAGGATGACTTGGGGCTGTTTCTCCTGCCTCTACCTCCCAGGTACTATGATTACAGGTGTGTGCCACCACACTCTATCCTGAATTTCCTTAATGTTTCCTAAAGAAAAGTGCTACAGTGACACCTGATGACCTCACATCTTACACCACAGAGAAGAACGGGATTCCTGCAGCCATTCTCTCCATTCATTTATCACCTTTCAAATCCTATTCTGCAGTGACTCTTTCTCCCCAGGATAATCCCTCCACATTCTTTTATGCCTCTTTCAACTCATCTTTCACTAATATCTGAACTCATGTGCATCCTTTGGGACAAAGTTAGTAATATACAGTCTCAGTCTTTCAAGATTTCAATCTATATTCAGCACAACTCATCTACTTCATGCCCTTCCTAAATTAAGAGTACACAATTATTTTAAATGTATTAGTGGATATTGTTTCCAAAGCTACCCAATAAGAACACATGATTAGGAGCCCTCTCTAAACTGTCCATGAGCACAGAACAGGGTCTTACATGAAAGGTTGCTTTCACGCAGGTGTGCACAGCAGCTCCTGATGATCCCAGAATGTCTGGAGTCATCAGAGGATTGGAGGACAGCTGACTGCCATCCTGAAGCCATTCATTGAATCTCAAGCCAGACATTTTCAGCCTTTTATTTGGATCAACTGTAAGAAGTCCTGCAGGAATAAGGCATTTTAATTTTATAATTTCCCACTTTAAACAAGTTTAACAATCAGTATCATATAAAAGGTCAATTATGTTCTTGTGACATGATTGTTTCAATAAGCTTTTACCTCCTACAAATGTATGCACCTACGCCTGCTAGAGGACACTGAATTTTAAGAAAAGGTCACAAGAGCCTATGTCTATGAGGCTGTATGTAAGCTACCTGGCCTTCCAACCAGGAGAAAACCACTCCTATAAAGACTCTACTGTGACTTAGTAAGCCCATATAAACCAAACACTCCCTAGCCATTTTCTAGGATGCGGGATGCAGTATGGCACTGGAGACTTAGGGACAGACACTCAAAAAGGGGAGAGCAAGAGACACACAGACAAAGACAGCTACTCTAATCTGAGGGGACTAGTGCAGCAGCAATGCATAAGACATGAGCTAAACACAGGGCATGTACTTAGCCTACAGGTTTCTAGGAAATAAGCCCCACATGATGAGAAGGAGGAGCTAGACTGAGAGAGGCTGCAAGGATTAAGAAGACCATGTGTGAAGCTTGACCTATTGGAGGAATTCAAGAATTAAACAATGGGAGAGATAGGGTGATGAGGAAGCACAGGCAGGCCAAGCCAGGACTTGAAAGGTAGTTTTGAAGGCCAGGCTAAGGAGCTGCATGCAAAGCTAACAGAGAGTCTTCTAATGATCCCTCCACCCTGCCCCAAGAAAAGGTATGATGACTGTGTCTTTCTGTTGGTACAGGAGTGGTGGGAAAGTTATGTGAGGTGGGTTAACAGGATGCTGTAAGGCTACTGGCAGAGAAATGATGGCGGTAGCCTGTGGGCAGAAAGGTAGGAACCAGGCAACTTATAGAGTTGTAGCACTAAGTGGCTGGAGGCAGGCAGTCAGGGTGACATCAAGGTTTCTGTTTCTGTTGTTTGGCTCAGGGCACTGCCATCATTCAAAAGAAAACAGAAGTAGAGTGTGTTTGGGGGGAAAGCACAGAAGAAAAAAGACAAGGTTTGTTTTGAATCTGTTAGGCTGGGATGCCAGTGGGAGCCATGTGTAGCTCATACTGGAAATGGGGATGAGCTTACAAAGGGAAAGTTCCAGAAAAGAGAAAACAAGCCACTTGGCAAGATTTTGAAAACACTCATGGGTTTCTGGAATAATTAACATAGACTTGTGTACTGGGCATGATTCTATGTAGTCACTACATGGGATACAGATACCAGATTTATTGAGTGTCTTACCTTGAATCAAATCTTTAGCCTCTTGGGACACATTCTTCCATGCTTCTCCTTCAAAGGAAAAGTCTCCCTTTTTAATTTTCTTCATGATTTCTACCGCACTGGTACACGTTAAACTTCTGTCATGAGACTGGAATGGTACTTGTCCTGACAGCATTGTATACTGCCATGGAAAAAGAAGGTAAAAAGTCAGGATGACTGCAAAAAGCACTGTCAAGCCATGCCAATAAGCTAATACTATGAGCTAACTCCATGAACATAATTTATTGGATACTCCAACAAGCATTACTGGACCTGAAAGACTGTCTTCTATTGCCAGAGTAACCCACACATTTCAAAGACCTGTAAAATGAAGTGGCATGGCTTTTCTGACATCAAAATTGAAAATTATCTTTATAACTACAGCAGCCCCCATAAATGGGGATTATATCTCATGATTTTTGTTTAACATATAGTCTTCAAATTCCATCAAGAACAATTTTCTGTCTTAAATTGCAAGCAGTATAACAAAAACCAAAGATATAACTGTATACATATGTGATTATACACACATATATGTGAGTCTTTTTCAACATATACCTTACATGTGTATGCACACATGGACAGAGAGCATGCACACGGGATCATAAAAAGCAAATGCAGCAAAATCTTAGACATTCACAGTATTCTCTTATATTCTTTAATTAAAAACTAAGAGTAAAGATTTGGGAGCAAAGAAAAACATCAAGCAAGAATAAAACATTTGGGTAAAATGTTTTAAATGGAATCATGTGCCACTTCATAGGCATGCTATGCATTGTGCCCATTGTTTTATAAATACTGTCTTATGGATGGAAAGTTTTATGTCCCCTAAATTTAGATGCTGAATACCCAACATGACTTTTTTTGAGAAAAAACTTTTCTGGAGGCAATGAGTATGAAAGAAGTTAAGCATGAAGGTCCTGATCCAATCAGTACCCTTAGGAGAATGGACACCAGAGAGTTCTGCCTATGTAAGCACGTGCTATGGAAAGGTTAAGGAGGAGAGAGTCAGCAGG
This sequence comes from Dicrostonyx torquatus, assembly GCA_028555095.1. Taxonomy (NCBI): domain Eukaryota; kingdom Metazoa; phylum Chordata; class Mammalia; order Rodentia; family Cricetidae; genus Dicrostonyx; species Dicrostonyx torquatus. Next base: position 4,810,979 of record JAQHUG010000055.1, on the reverse strand, counting down.
AAGCCAGTTGTAACCCAGAGGGAGGGTCCGCATCAGACAACAATCAAAACACTGTGGTCTTGGACTCTCCAACTTCAAAATGATAAAAAAATTCAGTCTCTGTTGTTTCATCCAGCTTGCAGTATTATAGACAGAGTACAAGCAGACTTACACTGTGCAAGTTATACTTTAACTAAGGTCCTGTGCATTCTTGGTGTACACTAGATTATAATCAAATCACATAGGATGCTTTCCTTGGAATTATTTATTTGATTCAATAAAGGTAATATAATTTATTTTCATTTTAAAACATTCCTATTTATTAAATACAAGATGAAAGAGTAACATCTAATTCCAAGGTAAACCAGAACTCCAAATAAATTTCGTGCTTGCTATGCTTACTACAGGATAAGTTAGGAGCTAGATGTCTGAGACACATTCATTTATATGAGAACATTAGAAAACTTTTTTGAATCATTTGATGCAGCTAATGATTTTGTTCATTTTCTTCTGTAACTTTTTTTTCTTGTATCTACAAAAGGCAAGACTTTAACAAACCACAATCTGACACTGTTTGTCACTCCTAAAAAATTAGCAGTCGTTCTTTGTAGTATTCAATATCCAATGACATCCATATTTTCCTCATTGTATTATATACATGAGGATATACTGTAACTATAACTGTATCAATTATATTTAGAATGCGAATTTAATAAACAATTTAAATTAGTTATTTCTGGAATCAGGATTCAAGTAAAACACAAATACTCTTCCTTAAGGGTCTCTAATGCATGGGTTTACACTTTACCTTGTTTGGTTGCTATAGCATTTCACACTGTAGTCTAGGCTGGCCTCGACCCTGAAAGTCCTGCTACTTCAGCCTCCTGAGTGCTGGGATTATGGATATGAGCCACCAACCTGGTCTCATGACATTTTTTTTTTCTTGTAAATTGTTTACTGAAAAAACTGTTACTCTGTACAACAGCAGTGCCCAAAGTCTGGATACTATGAGTATGCTCTATGACACCATTAACCTGATTTTTATTCTGTTTTTCTTAAGCATTTCACCATTCGATCTAACAGGCAGGGGATTTCTACCTTGTCTTTCCAGATGGGAAATACATATGAGATAATTAGGAGCTTGACTATGTTTCTTTGCCGGTCTGAGGCTCTGAAAACCTTAAAAGAGCTTGATGGTCACAACAGGCTTAAAGCACTATCTCCTTAATAGTGAAAAAGAAAGTACGAAACATGAAAGGTTCCTTTTATTTACATTTTTAAGGACACTGCTACTAATGAAAATGTCAACAATGTAAGTCCTTAAAACCCTCCAACAAGCAAAGGTTGCTGTTTACTTTTCCCAAAATTTCTTATCCCTAAATAAGCAAGTTTAGTTTGAAGTGATAAATGATAAATTGCTCAAATGAAAGCCATATAAGGCTTAAAAATAAAGAGCCAGCGTGCAGGGACAAGTGGCTAGCCACTGGAGGAAAACAAACTGACACCAAAATAAACCCCAGATGGAGCACAGACTGAAGCACAAAAATAAGACACAGAGATTCTAGAGGAAGTTTAGAAGAGTATTTTTGTAATCCTGAGTGAGGGCAGGGGTAGTGACAATCTGACATCAAAGCCATGCACCATGAAGAAAAGACTGACATATCTTACCAAATGGAAATTAAAAACAAAACAATTCTCTACTTGAAACTTCCCTAAAAATAAAAACAAAATCCTATTTGCTATAAACAAAAGATAAACCAGAGAAACATTTCCAGTAACTGATGGCAGACAAGGGTTAAAAAGCTTCATCAGAGCTTTATTTCTCAGTAACAAAAAGCTGCCTAGCAAAAAACAGGCAAACTCATACACAGCAACTCATGATATAAAAACATGAATGTCTACTTGTATGAAAAGATGCTCAGACTGGATACTCATCAGAGAAATGCCTGCAAATCTTAAGAACAGTGGTGTACAGCTGAAGGTTAAAATAGATGACATCCAATGTGCTCAAATGCAGCTGATGATGAGTAGTGGGCCTGGTAAGCCTGACAGAAAAAAATCTAGGCATCTATGCTAAAATATTTATGTATGCCATCCTGGGAATTCTAAGAAAACTGTGAAACAAGTACAATTGTATATATGAAAAAGATTCATTCTTACAGCTTATATTAGTGAAAAAAGAGGAGGAAATACTAATTGTTCATTGCCAAACAAACAGTTCAATAAATTTTGGAGATTCAAATTACAGATATAACCCATTTGGTTTAAAAATATAAACAGCCACCCTCCATATATACACATGAGTAGACAAAGGCAGATTTAAAAACCTACATCCATGTAGCAAAAAAAGGGAGAGAAGCTCCCACGGCATCATCTTTGACTGGCGAGATGTGATTTTCAGCTGTATTTTTCTGCAGTGTCTGGAAGTTCCTCCCTAACATGCTCATATGACGACCAAGTAAAGCTATTTTGAGGTAAACATATGTGGAGGTTTCTCTAGTTTCTCATCATGCACATTTTGTGATGAATGTGTTCCCCATATTACTGTAAGGTACTATTAATATTTCTAGTTATATCTATTAAATTTGGCAATTTATCCTAAACAGTTTTGTTTACTTAGATTTTTAGTGTGGAATTTCAGAGAATATGCACTTTTATTAAGGAGTACTATTTTCACATTATATCTAACATAGTATATGTCTTATGTAAACACAACACTGCTTCTTTCAAAACAACAATGTATACTTTATATGAACCACAACAACTGAAATCTTCCAAAATATTCTATACTTTTTTTTCTATTACAGGCTTTAAGAAGTAGAAATATACATCAGTGGGACCTCCACTGGTTAAACAGAAAACAAGCCAGCACATCAGCCTTTTCATGAACTTAAGAAAACCACCAGCGGGGGCTAAGGCCACCAAAGAGCTGACTAGGCTTAGTGGCTGTTAGGACAAACTCACCAAGATGACGCCCAAACTCCACAAGTCACAGGATTCATCGTAGCCATTGTGTGTCAAGAGCTCCGGTGCTGCATAGTGAAGGGTGAAGCACGGGGTCTTGAGGGGCTGGTTGTCAGGTGGCTTGAGGCGTGCAAACCCAAAGTCAATTACTTTAATTTCTAGATTGTCGTTTTCATCAGTGAACAATAAATTCTGTAAGATGCCAAAACTCTGGTTAGATTCTCATTGAAATGGCAGGAGATCTGCTCATCTATCTATGGAACACTGTCTGATTCTAGCAGTCTCATGGGACTCTGAGAGCTGGATGCCATACCACTGACCTCTTCTTTATATTGTTTTGTATCACTTCAGTTTTTAATGTCAGATACTTTCCAACTATATCATTGTTGTAGGATATTTGATTGTACTGTGAACCCTGAGACTGTGTTGATAACCTCATATGATAATCAACCTCATATGAAGACCTCATATGTCCTCATATGAGGAGGCAGAGCCAGCAACTAGGTGACAATAATTAGCCATAGAGAGTACGGAGAAGCCAGGAAGATAGAGAAATGCACAGGAAGGAGTAGGGAGGGACTTGGAGTTTCACGATCTTTTTTTGATTTAGAACAGTTGAAGAGACACTCTCTTGTGGGTCTTTGGCCAAAAAGGAAAGTTAAGCAAGTTGCTTCTTGGGCCTCTCTGTGCTAGCAGATTTTCATCCCTACACCTGACTCCCAACTCTTTATTGGTAAACAGAATGACGGACTTGATTAAAAACTACATTAGGCAGGAGCGGTACTGGCAAGATAATAAGTCCCACCAGGCTGAAGGCATCAGGGCACTAACAGAGAGCAGCGGGGCCACAGAAGGTAGTTAAAATATCAGTAGACTTAGTGTAGCAGCTAAGCTGACTAAAAAAAAACCACACCGTGCTTCTTCTCAAGTCAGACCCTTTGTCTCCATTTTCCCGTCTGAGTTTGAATTCAATTTCCTCTAGCACCCGCATTTCACTGCAGCCTGACTCCTGTACACTTACACAATCCTCACAGATGCTGCCCTAACCATCCTACCAAACTGAAGTTCCAGTTACTCCTATTTTCTCCCGTCATGGTTTACTTTTCCTTTATGGTACTTATCATTTCTGTATTTTTAGCTGAATGTCTGGTCCCTCTCAGACCATAATTACGTAAGGGTGAGGACTCTGTCCACTTCATTAGTGATGCTGTCCCTATGCCTGGCATAGGTAAACCCAAGTATAACTCATTTTATTAGGCTGCCTTTTCTAAAGTCTGCAGGTTTGTGATGGCCCTATGCTGAGGAAACCTTTCAACACCATTCCCCAACAGGCCATACTAACTCTGTGTCTGTCAGATCTGGGGACTTCTCACAAAATACAGTTTCTATGTTGGGGCGATGGTCCCCGACAACTTTTCATCACTACCACATTTATGTGGTGATCTGTGACCAGTGGTCTTCAAGAATTAAAGATTAAATTTACTTTTTTATGTATATCAATGTTTTTCTTACAAGAGTGTCTGTGTCTGCTGCCTTTAGAAGCTACAAAAAGGGGTTGGCTCCTCTGAAACTGTAGTTACAGAAGGCTGTGAGCCACTATGTGGATGCTGGGAATTGAACCTGGAAGATCAACAAGTGTTCTTAACCATGGAGATACCTCTCCAGTCCCAGTGACTAGTAATCTTTGCTATTACTATTACTGCTGTCATTGCTTTGGGGACCATGAATTGCATGCATGATGGTGAATTAATCAACAAATATGTGTCGATACTATCGCTGGATAGATGTCTCCCATTTCTATTCTTTCCCCAGGCCAATCTATTCCCTGAGACAGAATATTGAAATTAGATCAATCACTAGCCCTATAAAGTGGTAGACAGTGGAGGTCAAAGATAAGGAATCTTGTGCCTCTGTTGTCTGTCTTTTCTACCTGCCCTCCTCAATGAATTTTATCACTTCTTTTAAAGTAAGGGATATGTGACTCTTCCTTTCATTTGGCCACTTTGCTCTGATTCATCCAAGAATTATGATCTAAATAGCTCTAACCTTAAGTGTATGTCTTAAATAGCAGGACTATTTGATATAGGGGCTACCTAATGGGTATTGTGTTAGTATACATTCGTTTGACGCAGTTCTTCAGCAGAGCTCCTTGTGACCCATTACATTGTTAATGACCATCAGTATTTGGAAATGAGTCTTTTTCTGAGCTGTTGGTCTTAACAGTGAACCTAAACCTGCTGTAAGCACAAAGCGCTGTCATCCAGGCTGTTGGCCCATTTAAGCATCTAGGCAGAGAAGATTTACATCTATAAACCTTAGGAACCAAATCTGCTAACTAACTTTAAAACTTTCTTCTACAGCTGTCTCACCTCTCTCAGTCTTTATGGAACTTATGAGGTAAGGCCTTGCTTCTGGGTTAGCTGAGGAATGCTGTGGTGGGTTTGATCTATTCAGATTTTCTCCATGTGAACAAGAAGACCTTTTAGCTTTTTCTCATTTATGTATTCACTGGAATTATACTAATTTCCTTCAATAATTTTGACTTTGTATTTTGATTATTTTGTTTTTAGACAGCGTTATGCTCTTGTAGTGATTAAAGGATTCCAGTTCTGGAAAATCATTTTCTTTCTTACTCTTCTAGCTGAAGTAAAGAACATTTCATAATGTTTCAATGATTAAAATAAAAAAGATGGTTAGGTAGGTTGAAAAGCACTGCCTAATCAAGACCTGCAGTGATATCACCAGTTGATATTCTAGTATAGATGAAGGAAATCTCACAAAGCCCCAGTCCTAGACAAAGAGCTACAGTCAATTAGTGGCTCCTGAGAAAGGGAAAAGCAGTCTTCTCCAGGGATGACACCCTGGTAAATTATTCAATCTCAATCAAAGAGGGAGTGAGGGGGACATGGCAGTTGAAGTGGGAAGAGTGGAAATGATGTAAATACAGTACTCACTTATGAAATTCTAAAAAAAGAAAAAACTTAAAGTTAATATAAAAAAGAGACAATGAAGTAGAAGGAAAAGTAAAGAAATAAAAAATATGAACATTTTTCTTAAGTTTTCTATCATATAATACCCAGATCTCAATTTTTGACAATGGAAGTCATAGCGCACAGGTGTTTTCTTGGAGATAGGTATCTGTCCTTCAGCAGTCATACCTAAGGTTCTCTGCAGTGCCAGGCAGTGTGCTACACATCTTAGGAGAAGCACATTTGGCTTCTCCTCCACAGGGCCTGCCAAGACCCTGGAAATGACAACTTTATTCCACTAAGGCTAGTGAAGAACTACCTTAGTCTTAATCTTAGAGGAAATGAGGGGGGCGGGACATTCATTTTAAGCTGATGACTTTAATCCATTCATCTTATTAGAGAACATGTACATTCAGAGCACACTGCTAACTTCCTACCTCTTCTCGTAAGGTGGGAAGCAGTGTCACACAGTTCTACATGGGGGGTGTGCATGGTCAGGAATGGTAGGGAGTAACAATCAATTCACTTCTGTCCACATTTCTGCCTGAAAATACTACCATATAGAGAACTTTTTTTAATCTTTTAAGAAGATCATATGAAGATTATAAAGCAGCCAAGAATGTCAGCCAGCTTCTAAATTTGTCTGATTTACACCTAGAACTTAAGAGATATATGTCTATGCAAAAAAGAATGCCATTTAACCATCTACCAAAAATAGACCTAAAATGCTGCATAGGAAAGGAATGAAACTTTTAGTTTGGAAATAATATACTCTGCCATTTAAAAGTCAAAGTGAGAGCTATGGTTAGGAAAATGTTAGTTCAAAGGTACATTGTCACTTTCCTAAAACTTAGCTTAAGAATAAAATGGTGGTGGAACATGCTGCACAATCCAACAATTTTGTTTCATTTCAAGCTACAGAAGTATCTTTTTTATCAGGAAAGTAGGAAGACAAATTTAAATTTTGCTGCAGAGGACATGTGCCTCATTTGAGACTCATGAGCTGACAGATGGCCAGTTATCAAAGAATAAAACATGTGAAAATGAGTTCTATACAGTCATGGAACAGATCTTTTCCATTAAAAAACTACATGCTTGTTCCTTGTCTATCAAGCAAACATTTAAGTGGTGTGCTTTCACATTTAAAAATAGACAGCTGATCTCCGAGGCACAGAGCACCATGTTTTCAGTGGGTGTTACGTAGGAGAGTGAGAACTATGATGAAGGAGCAGAGGGGGAGCTATCATAGTTGCAAGTTCGTAAGACACAAGTCACTTCTGATTAATTACTAGCAATGGGGATAACAGTAATAGAAAGCACAGAAATTTAACACCTGTAAAAGAATAAATCAATTGTAACCAGCCTTCTGCATCCCTAAGAACCACAACTATGGGTTCAACCAACTATGGATTAAAAACTGAAATAACAAACAACCCCTCCAAAATCTGTATGTAAAACAATTGTTTAGAAAAAATACTTTTTTCTTGTCATTATTTCCTAAAATATAGAGTATAACTATTCACATAGCATTTATAGCATATTAGATACTGTAATTAATATAAAGGGAGGATTTAATGTACAGAAAACGATACACATAGGTTATGTGAAAATAATGTACATTTTAATGCAAAATACTGCATTTCTGGATTTTTATATCAGAAGCAGTCCTCCACAGACACAGAGAGATAACTGTGTATTTGAATGCATATATTTCCATTCTTAACACATCTTTTAATAATTTAAGTATAAGACAAAGTTGCTTTTACAGAACTATTCTGGTTTAAAAAAATGCTAAACTCCTTAATATTTTAAATAGATGAAAATATTTTATAATCACATGGGAACTAAAAATAATGTTCCATTTTAGATCAGAAATATGTATAATTTCTCATATGGTAAAGGATGATTAACTGGCTTTAAAAAGTCAATGCCTTTTGTTTTTCAAGTTTTATACTCCTTTTTTTTAAAAGGGGAGAAATTTTCATATTTTTGATACCAAAAAAGGGATCATTCTGAGTTAAAACCTTCTTCAGTAATTAACCTTCTGAAAGAAATATAAAAAGCTGTTGCTCTTCACTGCTCTTCAGGTCTATAAATACCACAGTGTGTGAACATACAGAACTCTTCATGTGTAACTATGTAGAATAGATTTATGTACATTACTGTTTAGGAACTATCAGTTTAATTTAAAAATTGTGAAAAATAAGGTTTCAAAATACATCATCAAACGAACAAACTCCCCAAGATGGAATACATATAGAAGGGCTATTATTTTTTGCTACAAAATTTTCCATTGCTATTTTTAGTATACAACTGTTGCATGAAGTATCTTTCCCATAAAAGGCTCTCACACTTACAAATATAACCTCAAGATGATCAGCTGGCAAGAGGGAAAAAAAAGAGGACAAATTTATTTTAAACTGACACAGAAAAGAGAAAAGAAAGAGGGGAAAAAAAAAACCCTAAGCCGCCTCTTCCAGTGTTTACTTACTGGCACAGGAGAAAGAGAACCGTCCGAAAGCCTGACAACTACCTGAGGGCTAGCTAATAATGGCTGCAGGTCAAACTGTAAGAGAGCACACTGTCACACCTCAGGTTTCAGATCTCTGTGCACTACTCCAACATCATGCATGTGGCTCACAGCTGAGACAAGCTTCCGCATGATGTAGCTGGCTTCGGTCTCACTGAAGTGCTTTTTCTTCTTGATGCGCTCGAACAGTTCTCCCCCATTTAGAAGTTCCATCACCAGAAATGTATGAAGCTAGAAAGAAGAAAGAATAATATGTGGCCTGCTGAAAAGGTGTAGACATGTATTATCGTACAGAGTATTTATTGATTAGCAAATTTAAATAATCCCTTGCTTAGACAACCAACAATAATCCCTGCATTTAGAAGAAAGAGCTAAAGGATAATGTAGCTTTTTGGAATTCCATTCTGGCGATAAAAAACTTTTCAAGAATTTCAGCAAAATCTTCAAAAATCTTTTCCTTTATTTCATTTCCTTTCACTTGAACTCTGTTCTAATATTCTCCCTTGAGTTTTTATATTTTCATTTTAAAAATATGAACTGGGCTGACAATAATCTGATAATCTACAGTAAATGATCCAGAGGATTACCAACAAGTGGAGCTGATGACACTTATCTAGCTTAAAGCTCACTCTGTTTAATAATTTCATTAATTACAAGATTCTTGTAGATATTCATTGCAAGTATCCATAACTCATTGTGTATATTTCTTTTAAAACAGTTGTTTTGGACTCTATTGGAATTATCTTGATTCAATACTTTGTTTCATATTTATTATGCTTTGCATTATTTCTATGAAGAAAATGTACAGGGACTATCAAAAAACAATCTTCAGGATGTAGTTTTACCTTTATAAACTCTAGAACCTTTCCTTATCAATAAAATGTAGATAATAAGAAAGCTACAGGTGGTATCTTGAATAATGGCCCTTCAGATAGCCATGTCCTAATCTCCAAACCTGTGGGTTTTTTTTTTTCCATCTTAGAGGGCAAAAGGAACTTTGTAGTCATAATTAGGAGTCTTTATGGCTTTTGTTTTATGTTTTTGAGATAGGGTCTCACTATGTAGAATGGGCAGGCCTTGAACTTAAGATCTGCTTCTCTTTGTTTCTGAGTGTTGGGATTGTGTGCCACCAAGCCCAGTCCATGATTAAGATTCATTTTTTCTTAAAAATTTGTATGTACATAAATGTTTTGTTTGCATATGTGTCTGCACACCAGAAGAGGGCACTGGTTCCCATAGGACTACATGGGTTCTAGGAATTAAACCCAGGGCCTCTGGATGAGCAGCCAGTGCTCTTAGCCACTGAGCCATCTCTCCAGTCCCTATGATTAAGATTCTTGTGATGGGATGATTAGCCTGAATTATTCACCAGCATCTAAGGTATGGGATTAATCTATGGAAACAAGAGACTGGAATACTTCATAGAAGGGCAACAACCCAAAGAAAACAAGTGGCCTCCAGAAACTAGAAGTCAATTACACAAGTTGTCCCTCAGAGTCTCCAGAAGGAGCCAGCTCTGTCTACTCTATGACTGCAAATCAGTAAGATTAATTTTGGACTTATTATCTCCCTTCCTTGTCTAACCAGTGAATATATTAAGTTTGTGGTAATCAGTTATAACAGCAATTAGGAACCCACAGAGGATGTAAAACAGATCGTGGCACACAAAATGATCACCATTACTGTACAGTCAAAGTCAACATAATCAACATCATTATTAGTTTAAAAATAGGACTCAACTGTGTCATTATCATGGGAAAAACTAAACACATATTTCAAAAAATGCATAGCATAATTATTATCATATTTATACTACTACATGCAGCATTATCTCATAAGAAAATTTCTATTTTAGTGACTCTTGAATTTTTAAAAATTGCCAATAATAAACTTAGAATGTAAGTTTAAAAACTAGGAATATAATTCTTGAGATAAAACATTAATCAGAAGATCCAAGATCCAATGTTTGGGCTGAGATACAGTGAGGGTCACAAATACAAAACTACAGGTGGAAGCGTTTAAGGTCATCCATCAGTTTCTTGATTGAGAAGTTAATTTTCTCTGTATTTGAATCAACAGGACACTATCTTTTTACTGTGCACCTTGAATGGACAGGGGACTTATTGTTCCCATGAGAATCTGAGTAGGCAGTGGAGCAGTAAGGAGATAATTCTCAGAGTTGGAAGCATCTCTTCTCATGAGAACAAGAGGAAGAAGATCTTACCCATTTAGATGTTTATTTCTTCACATAAAAAGGCTGGGGTTTGCCTCCTCTAAGATAGCAGAGCAAAGTAATTAAAAGTTTGTTGGGTTCTGAAGTTGGAAGGGTGGGGCTCAGATAGCTTCACCATCAACACACTGTGAAACCTCCGTCATTGACCTTCTGAGTTTTGTTCTCTGAGTTCACAGTGCTAAGGCAAGGACAAAGATGATATATGCAGAGTTTATGGTACAGTGCTTGGACCACACACTGCATAACTGGCAGCAAAATGGTATTTATGATGCATTCCTGATGCCACCTGATATCACCATGGTGAGTCATTCTTAATACTCAGAACCAAGTGCCAGCTATTCTAGTCAACAATGTCCTAGCAACACAATGGTAAGTGCCCAGAACAGGTCCTCCCTACTAGATTTTCACTGATTGTGATCCTGGTACAAGTCTCATGACCTTTCGAAATCTCAGATCTTTTGATGTTAAAATTAGAGCAAAATATTCAGGACTAGTTTTGATATTTGTGCCTTAATGCTGGCCTGAGAAAGCTGGGATGTCTGTCCTGTGTCAGAGAAAAGAATACTGAAACGGAGCAATTTCAGGCATGGGAGGCGGCAATGGGGCAACTGAGAGGTGCTACAGACCAGTCACAGTGATACTCCGCCTATGGCCAAGTGACAGGTTTTTGTGTGAGACTTCCATTGGAAAGCAGAACTAAGGATAAAAAAGATCATAGAAGGACCTATCCTGGAGACTGAACACTTGTTGCCACCTGGAACAAGATGCAAGGGAGCATCTTTGTCTTTCTGTTTCCTCTTGTCCTTTAGCTTGAACCAATTGGGCTTAAGAGTGCATTTGATGCTAGACGTGAAAAGAATGCTGAAGGCTTAAAATCACAAGTGTTGAATATGCACTGGATGAGTGATGGTGGGTGGTAGCTGCACTCACAATAAGCACACTGCAATCTGTGATAGTGGCACACTGAGCTCTTGCCCCTCTGGCATCCACCATGTCAGTATGGCAACAATGGATAGAGGAAAATTGAAGTGAAAGGAAGAACTGAGGCAGAGGTGAGCAGCGTGTGCTAGTTTCTCTTCCTTTCCTACTGCACATCCCTGATTCTCACCCAACAGCACCAATAAACTGGCGAGAAACTGAACCCTGTACATGAATTAATACATGTGCATGGACTGAAATACCTGATCATGAAAAACTTCATGTAGCTTCACGATATTGGGGTGCCCTTCACAGAGTTTTAGAGCTGTTATTTCTTTCTGAGTATTGGCTTCCATCCTGCAAAACCAGACAGTTAACATCTATGTGTCTCTTCCAGTGGACTTTGATGCCAGTGCCCCATCCCTAACTGTTTACAGTGCATACAGACTACCTTTGTCAGATAGTGAATCATACCACCCACCAGGAAAGTCAAACTTTAGTTTTTTAAAGAAAAACTTCCCTCTGAGTCAGAAAAAACTAGTTATACAAAGCAATGGATGCTCTTCTTGCCTGACAATTTGGTAACATTATGCAATCATGAAGATTTAATCCATTGCCAGAACAGCTAGCTGACTTGTTCTTTTCTCAAAGCTACCAGGAGGCTGAGCAATTTTGGAGAAAATTATCTCAAATAATAAACTAGTCTCTAAGTCTGATAAAATATATCATCATTACAAGAAAATTTTGGCATGAAAACAACAGATTGTGATTTATATCCACAACTGATTGATTACTTGAAAATCCTAATTCTAGAAGTATCAGGGACCAGCTAATAAGGTAAAAGGTTAAGCCTGTGTGTAAAAGGTTTTACAATATACAGTTGACTTCCTTCTCCATAATCTTAACGTACAGAACTCCCTGAGTGGTATAAATACTTTAGAACCACTAGGACTGGTCATACCTTTTGCTGATTATTTTGACAGCAAATGCTTGATTACTTTTTTTGTGTACACACTTTCGACAAATCGAAAAACTTCCTTCTCCCAAAGGTTTGTCCTTCAGATCTAGGTCATAGTGTTGATAGAATGGTGAGTCCTATTAAGGAATAAACACCATTTAATTTAATAAAAGATTAGTACAAAAGAATATGTAAACATGTAAATTAGCATGTAAGTATTAACAAATTTTAATGTAATATATTTAATCATTAAAATTCATTTAGTATATTTATATATTCATGTATATATCTGTTGAAGATGCACTGTCCTCT
>JAQHUG010000055.1:4780515-4793585 GCA_028555095.1 Dicrostonyx torquatus | reverse complement strand
TCTTTCAGATAGGGTTTAAGGTAGAATTTGCCTTCCTCATACTTTATCCACTGCTCCTTAGGCAAGATCTGTTGCCTCATGTTCAGGTCGAGGGCTCTCTTAATTCGAAACATCCTGTCATCATAAAGACCCTCAGGGAGCCTTCTATGGCTTCTTCTACATCTTCAGTCTCATATATTGTATCATCTCGCATTAAACCCAGTTTGTTGTATCCTGCAGCATTATAATACCATTTTTGAAAACCATCCAGTCACTTGTACAGCAAGTCTGGCCACTATGATGACCTGAGATTCAATGACTTCTATTATAGGCATATGGTTTGTGCTTCACTTGCTGAACAAATATTAAGGAAAATTCTAGGGTAGGTGAAATGGCTCAGTAAAGTACAGGTGTTTGTTGCCAAATATGACAGTCTGACTTTGATCCTCAGGGTCCCACACTGTTAAGAAAAGAACTCACACTCACTAAATTTTTTTAAAAGAATCTTTAAAAACAACAAACTTGTAGAATAAAGGGGAAATTTAAAGGAACATGTTGTTACCGAAAGAATATTCAATATGTAGAAAACTGAATGCTATTATGATTCTTCATACTTCTACACCATTATACAGAAAAGATCATTTAGATCTTTGTAAGTAGACTTCTGACCTACCCCTATTATTTAAAAATGAAAGAAATTACATAAATCAAAATTATTATTCCAAGCTATCAAGCAAATATATACACCCATATTCTAAAGACACACTGCAACATTCATAAGTACAGGGAACAATAAAAAAGAAGGTTGTAGAAAAAGACAATGGGGGCATTCTGTTTCAATTTTACTTGTTAATTCTTAAGTCAAAATATGAACAAGATATGTTTGTTCAAAAAGTGCTATTTTTTAACCAATGCACAATACTTCTTCATTTTATTCTAAATGTGTTTGTCCCTGTTACTAAACTTAATATGTTTTACAGTAATATTTTAAAAAATGGTTGGATAGATTAAAATACTCTGTTTGCAGAGATAAATAAAGAGATCTCATTTTTGCCAGGTAGTGGTAGAGCACACCTTTAATCCCAACACTCAGGAAACAGAGGCAGGTGGATCTCCTTGAGTTCAACGCCAGCCTTGTCTACAGAGTGAGTTGCAGGACAGGCTCCAAAGCTACACACCAAAAGCTACAGAACAAAAACAAAACAAAACAACAAAAAACACCAGAGAAAGAGAGAGATATCATTTTCATTGATGATATCAATTCCATTCCCTTTGCAAAGGACAAAACCTACGCCCTCACACATGCCAGGCAAGTGCTCTACCACGGAGCTACACCCAGCCTTGTTTATTTTATATTTAAAAAGCAATAAATAGCCGGGCGGTGGTGGCGCACGCCTTTAATCCCAGCACTCGGGAGGCAAAGGCAGGTGGATCTTTGTGAGTTCGAGACCAGCCTGGGTTACAAGAGCTAGTTTCAGGACAGGCTCCAAAGCTACACGAAACCCTGTCTCAAAAAACAAAAACAAACAAAAAAACAACAAAAAAGCAATAAATAACACTATGAAAGCTTACTTGAAATAATTGTTTCTTTTTTGTTTGCTATACTTTGTTCATCTGTTCTGGTGATAATAATACAAAAATTTACAGAATAAAAACATATTATGTGGATGAATCCTCCAGACCATTAAACATTAAGGCCATGCCTGTTGATATGTAAAGTCATGTAGAAGGTATATGTTTAGAATTTTAGAAATGAGACTATGCCACCCCAGGTTTTACCATTTAGACTGAAATTACTAAGAAGCACCCCCACCTCATTATTTGTTATTTGGAATAAACTGAGCAAATGAAATTGGCAGGCATCCTAGTGCTCTGTGGAACAGTGTCACTTAGCTTTTTCAGAAGAAAAACATTTTATAGATAAAAGAAAGCAAATGGAAACTTATGCCACAGACACTGATTGAGACACCAGCAGGCTCAGAATAGTCTAAGATTGTTCCTGGAAACAGAAGAGGCACTGGAATTGGTGAGCGAAAGCTGAAACCTGGTACAACAGCTCATGAACTCCTACAAGAGCTACACATATCCTCAGTCTATGAGCAAACCCCAGAGTCACCTACAGAAACCATTACCTAGAATTTGACCAGCTGTGTCCAACCCACAGGCCATACCCAACCCTCAAAGCCATAAATGTTGCCTAATACAACATCATAAACCTGAGCAAAACATGAGATTTCAGGGGACAATATTTTTTGGCAACTCAATTGCTCCATTTTCAAGCACGAGCTCTGTTGCTGATAGCATCCTGTCTCAGTGTCAGAGGTTAGACATAGCTATAAGAAAATGTAATGCTATCACGATCGTCTTCACCTCTAATGCCTCACATCTATAGAAGTGGAATTCTGGTCCTTCCTAAATGGCATCTGTTATAAGAATTGGGGGACTAAAGTATAGGTGAAAGGGGGAAGTGACCCCAAGAGGGATTAAGTACACTCATCTCCTAAATTTCACCTCAAAGAAGAGATGTTCTTTGATTTCCTCCGCATCCCGGGGACCACATCCCAATCGCTTCTTGGGATCTTTCATCAAAAGACGCTGAAGCAGGTCTTTAGCTACAGCACTCATTTCCTGAGGATATGGAGGCTCACTTTTTAAGATTCTCCTGTGGATAGACAAAATTTCGTGTTAGGACAACCAGAAGCTGAAGTTACAGCAGTGGGTATTTTAGTGAAGACAAGTATGGTGAAACATTTTGAAATTGAACCATATATTAAAGATGAGCGGCCAGCGACATGGCTCAGAAGATAAGTGATGCCAGGCCTGAGCACTTGAGTTCAGTCTCTAGACCCACAAACTGTTCCTTGATCTCCATATGCAGGGCAGGGCACATGTGTACCACCTTCCTACCACCTAACAAACAAACAAATCAATCAAATAAAGGGATTAGCAGGAATTAAAAGAAAATCACTGGATTATTCTTCAGTATAAGTTAATCTTGATAAGAAACTATTATCTCAAGTATTTCACTAGTGAAAATTCAAAAGGGGGAACTTTGGCTAGACTACACCTCCCACCTACGTTTAGAAGGATCCTCTGACTAAAGTCTTTCAACAACTCTTAATAACTTCAGGAGAATTAACTCAGGAAAGACCTACAGTATCCCCTCACCTCACTTCTTCCCAGTAGAGTAGCAATCCAAAGCGAACGAGGGAGGTCAGCCAGGACAGAACAGCCAGAGCACGTGATTATGGGTTAAGTCTCACTGTCTGCAACTATAGCTTGACTCTCAGGGGTGAGAGCATCTGCTTCCCCACATGCTATCACAACACAGACAAGCCCATGAGGAGTGGGAGTTACAGACAGTGGAAAATGTGTTCACCAAGTTTGTTGAGAAATGTATTCTGTGGTCATATTAAACAACAACAACAATCCAATACAATCCAAGTATATGATTTCACCTCAGTAATTTAATGATAAAAATAATCAGATCAGTGAAATGGAGAATCTTAACACAGTATACATGGTGATAAGGTTCATTATTTTGGTTTACAACAAGATTTCTGCATTGTAAAAGTTAATAACTATTATAGGCCTGGGGATATATTTAATCGGAAAGCCCTTGGCTAGTATGAGTTATAGGTTTAACATCCAGTAAGACAAACCTAAACCTAAATATAACAAACAAAAACAAAGCATCAAACAACAATAAAAACAGGTAGAAAAACACCCTAAAACATAAATGTATGAAAACATAGTACAGTCAAACCATGGACTTCCAGGCCAGATGAAGAATAGAAGTTGGCTCTGTTCATTAACGGCTGTTTGACCCTGAGGTAACTAATGAATTCCTTTGTTCCTTGTTTTTCTCACCTATAAAATGCTAATAACAATAGTATCTACCTAAAATGAGTATCATGAATTAAGACTTGAATAGTTACCAAGGCAGTACATGGTATAGAGCAAATGCTTAATAAGTGTGAACTACTGTTATAGTCTCTCATTTAATGTAACCATAAAGCAGACAGAGAAGCTATATCAGCTAACCACTGAGAATCATGAAATGATACTGGAACTATAATTTTTGGCAGAAAATTATAGCCATGATGTTAGTATCAAAGCTAATTACATTTCTAAACTCTATTCTGGGAGCCAAAGAGAAGACTGGTACAAGAAGAAGAATAAGCCATTTTGCTCTTGTTATCTAACCGTCTGTTACTGTTCAATGACTGCAGAGTTTTCAACTCCAGCAGAAGCAGACCACTCCTTAGAGTCGGCCCAGGCATACCTGAGAAACCAGAAACCCTTTCTCAGAGAAAACCAGCACAGCCTTTCCCATTTCTATACATTTGCTGTACTTTTCGGGGGAAAGAATTACTTGTGTAAAGGACTAGGGTACAGACAAGCATACTGTTGGTGGCATTGCCTATTGCTGTATCCTGATGGAGAAATATGCACATGGCTGATGTCATCTTAGGATTCAACTCTATATCATCTACTACTTAAGCTTTAGCATGGTTGTGATGTCTGCTGGAAGTCTATTTACTATGCACCTAGCACAGGGAAGACCATCACCTAGTCTAAAAAACACACAGAGCACAAGGGCCCACCTTGGTGGGCATGTCAAGAGGAGGAACATCTGAGAACAAGAGTTGGCACTGTTGTGAAGCTCAGCCTGGAAACAGGCTCATAGACAGTGGCCAACATTGGATACTTGTCTCAGGCATACATGAACTCTCAAGGGTGTGCAGGAGAGCATGCCCACATACAAAGAGCCGACAGGTGCTGTGAAGTAGGGAGAACAACAGGAAGAAACAGCTAGAATCTGAAAGAATTTCTGCTGGAAACTGGTGACGAAGTGTGGAGATGCACAGGAGTCAATCCCAAGTTATAATATGACCAAAATCAGGGGTCAACTCAGCAGATGGAGACTCCTCTTCGGCTTAGGAGCAGGAGGAAGGAAGCATGAAGGAGCCTAGGAATGAAGGTGGTAAGGAACTACTTCACTTGGTGTGGAGGAGGTACTACTTCATGAGGTGGAGAACGTCAGAAGCCTATTCCTGTTGCAAAGGTGCAGGGCTAGGATGGGTTCTCTATCAGTGAAGAGTGGTGAGGAAAAGGGTCTAGTTAGCCTTTACTCTGCAGGAACATAACTCAGGTTTATCTTTCTCTTACAGTGTCCTTGAGCCTACTGGGTAAAGTAAAACAATTTAAAAGGAAGGATTTATTTTGTCCCAGTTTCAATCTTCAGTTGGCTTGGCTTTGTTACTGTTGACATGAGGTAAGGCTTAATACATTGATGGTGGTGGGGAAAATGTAGTGGAACAAAGATGCCCGTTTCATGGGGACTGGCAAGCAGACAGGAAGAAGAGACCAGGAAAATATACAGATTTCAAAGACTATACATCTCTTGGAAGCTGGTAAGTAGATATAGGAAGAAGGTCCAGGACAATACACAACTTTCAATGGCCTACTTCCTCTAACTAGGCCCACCTCCTAATATTTCCAGTCTCCCAAAACAGAACCAACCACCAACAGAGGTCAAGCTTTCAACCCATGAGCTGTGGGGAGACACTTCCTATTGAAACCATGACATAGATTGTGTCTTCATTCAACTTTACAATTCTTTCCATTTAATGACAATGGTACTGGCTCTCATGGTTTGGTTTCCTTGTGTTGCCAGAATCTCAGAATTACTCATAAGACATCCTGAGTTAGAAAGATTTCAATAAATCTCATTCTCATCTTTTGTTAATACTAAAAAGGGGTGGGTAAGCTATTATGGGGTATTCACTCAACAGTATATTATAGCCACTACAAACTTATGTTTACAAAGAGTTGGTGACTGAAGAATGCTCATGACAAAATTTAAGCAGTAACTGTGAAATACAGAATTTCTTGTCTAAATAAAATACCATACCAATGAAAAAGTCTAAAATAGTATCTATCAAAATATTCTGTTTATGGAAGGGCTCTAAGCTCCCACCCTTAGCTGAGGAATTACTGACAGTCGATGGCTTCTGGAGAGAAAAAGTCAATTTTCTGTAAGGGTGTGGCTCTGGTAGGTCATTATGTTTGAGTGGACTGCCCTACACCCATGAGTATAAGGACAGCACAAATGGGAACTCATGGGTTACTAAAAAATGAGGGTGTGCACTGTGGAATAATCTTTCTGCACATTGTGAATATGTATCACTCTCACTGGTTAAAAGTCGACAGGCCGGTAGCCGAGCAGGAAGTTAGGTGGATAAGCCAAAATAAGAATGATGGGAAGAAGGGCGGAGTCAGAGGAGTCACCAGCCAGATACAGAGGGAGCAGAAGATGAATGTGCCATGATAACAAAAGTACCACCATGTGGGAGAGGGTAAATAAGGAATATGGATTAACTTAAAATGTTAGAGCTAGTTAGTAATAAGCCAAGGATTTACAATTAATATAAG
Source organism: Dicrostonyx torquatus (assembly GCA_028555095.1). Classification (NCBI taxonomy): domain Eukaryota; kingdom Metazoa; phylum Chordata; class Mammalia; order Rodentia; family Cricetidae; genus Dicrostonyx; species Dicrostonyx torquatus. The sequence goes on along the minus strand of JAQHUG010000055.1, from coordinate 4,787,168 downwards.
CCTCTGAGTGATAATTTGGAAGTGGCTCCTGTACAGGAGTAGCTTAAGGATAAATTAGGGGGAAGAATGAGAGGTGAATATGATCAAAACACTTTGTATGAAATTCTCAAAGAATGAAACTATAATATTAAAAAAGCAAAGATAGATAAACAAACAAACAAATCCTACTTGTCCCAGGAAGTGGTGGCACATATGCCTTTAATTCTAGGACTTGGGAGGCAGAGGCAGGAGGATCTCTGAGTTCAAGGCCAGCCTGGCCTACAGAGTGCATTCTAGGACAGCCAGAGCTAACACAGAGAAACCTTGGCTCAAAAAAAAAAATCCTCTTTGCCTTTGGGGCAGTATTTTTCTGTTTCTGAAACAGGGTCTCATCTCATGTAGCTCATGAGAGTCAAGAACTGGTTATGTAGCTAATGATAACCTTGAGCTCTAGATTCTCCTGTTTCCATGTGTAAAGTATTAAGATTACAGCTGTGTGCATTATGCCTGTTATTACTCAAAGTTTCTCTTGTGCATATTTTCAACTATTATAAACATTACTTTTAGAATAGAAATAAGATGAACTTCATTTCACAGAGTCACTGAGAAGAGAACGGAGTGTGGCAAGGGAATCTAGAACTTCCCATGCACAGGCCCTAGGGTGCCACTGTACATAGTTGTCATCATCTACAAGGCATTCTTTCTCCCCAGATGTAGCTCCATTATGACTACTTCTCTGACAACCTGGTCCTCAAAGAACCACACCTCTTTTGTACTTCAGAGTGCCTTACCACTCACACATGGATCAAAAGTCCTGCTGTGAATTTTGATGTATTTCTCCCACGCCTTCCTACAAATAGTTTACTTAGGACAGGGACTAGGCCTCTGCATTTTGCTTTCTCCTTAGGATAAAATATTCTGAAAATACTCCACTAATTATTTTTCTATTGTTTGTAAGCCATAATCTGACAGTCTTTTATCAGAAAGGAGCATCTACTAGACCAGGAAGGAAATAGCAGCATGGAAATAAGCATTCTCAGAGAGACAGTGTGAAGCAACTTCCCGGCTGCCATGTACTTGATCCCAGCCCAATCTCACAGCAGCTGGGTGGGTCCTTAGGCCAAATGAACCTGTTTTTTTGTTTGTTTTTTTAATCTGTACACCAGCAGTTGCCATCACGTACTTGTCAGGGTTGGGAATTTACCCATTATAACGTGGGTAACTTCTGCCTACTGGGGCTATGGTGACAATTGCATGAGGGTATGTTCCTCCCTCTAGATGTGGGATTGACTGCAAAGGGGACAGAACATTCCAGGCTATCATTTCACTTTGGGTGTAATGAAGTCTTCACTTGGTCCCTATAGCTTGTTTCTCCCTTAGCCAAAGCAGTTTACTCACTGGGAGCAAAGATTCATTGGCAGCTTTGTCTGCTTTTGAAGAATCTTTGCCTACCCTCAGTTATCCAGTAGTTTCTGCATGAGTTATAAATACAGTTATGAACTTTAATAATGTTTCATCTTCTAGGAAGCCATCCAAGCACATATATAATGGTCCCCAAAGACTACACTACCTAGTAACAATACAGGCACCTCAGTCAAAGCTCATTCTAGAATGTTCACATGATACACTTTCAGAGCATATCCCTGTCACTAAGTGGTGTGCTGCTGTATACTTCTCCTCTTTCATATAGTTACCTTATTTTATTCTTGTATGCCATACACTTCCTATGTTTGTAATCCTATTCCTGGAAAGCCTCTGACACGTGTCCACTCCTACCACCCCTTCTGGTGGTCAAGGAGAGAATCCTTGTTTTTCACATGCAGGAGAAACAAAGACATATGCACACCTGACTGAAATATGTTGAAAAAAAAAAAAGGCCCTGCCTACCTCAACTTGTAGAATCTTGTCTAAAAGTGGCAAGTATCACCTAATGTTTACTGCCCTTCCTCTGAGCTCAGGGCTTTGTAAGCACAGCAAGATGCTGTGCCTCCCCTCACAGGCAGTCAGATCACTGGTAGGTTTGGCTTATCAGATGTGCCTGAAGGCATCTTCCACTGCACTGGGAAAGCTTTTAGTAAAAACTAGGTTCTCACTGTCTCCTATGGCTTTTATTGGTGAAACACTTCCTTTTTTTTTTTTTTTTTGGTTTTTCGAGACAGTGTTTTTCTGTGGCTTTGGAGCCTGCACTGGAACTAGCTCTTGTAGACCAGGCTGGTCTCGAACTCACAAAGATCCACCTGCTTCTGCCTCCCGAGTGGTGGGATTAAAGGCGTGCGCCACCACTGCCCGGCGGTGAAACACTTCTTCCTATACTGTTCGACGGACCAGCCAAAGCTCTTGAAGCTACTAGTTCCTATCCACTCTCTTGTTGCTATCAGAATACCATTCCCTTAAAAGGGCTAGAAGATGGTGATAGGAGAGGGTGCAGAACCCAGGCCCTAGGGTTCTTTGGGGCCAAGTGGTATCACATGACAATAAAAAACAAAGGTAACATTTTGAGCCCACAGAAGAATATAATTAAAAGATTTTAAAATGATTGTTAAATGGACAAGATTCAGAGTTCATATGTAAGCCCCTCATCTAAAAGGACAGTTTAGGCGGCTATGGAGAAGCATAAGATCATGAGAAAAAAGCAGGTCACACCCAAGATCTGGGGAACATGAATACAGAAGGCTAATTCTTCCCTCCATGAACGTTTCCATAATGTAGAAGGCTGGCTTTTTATACTTCAGAATGATGTAATGGCTTATGGTGGTAGTGGAGGGGTATATGGGGTGACAAAGTGTTGCCATTGGGGTAACATCATGAACATGGCAAAAGGCTATACCTTAGGTGAATGAGAGCCTAAGAGGCTCGCTCATCCCCCCACCCTGGCAGAAACAATAACAATAACTATTTCTAATGGACCTCATCCAAAGCTAGTTGGAGTATCCTGAGGTTTTTATTCAGAGTTTCAATTGTCCCACACCGCATACACCAAAGGAGTAACTCAGAGCAATTAATAACACAGCATGATTCATCCTCATTCCTATCCCTGTGTGCTGTGCAGGTGAAGCAAGAGTGAGAAGACAGAGAAAGGTAATGGAGGGAGGAAGACAACATCCTGGACAAAATGTGTGCTAGGAGAAGGGTCATTTTCAATACTCTGTTCCCCTCACTGAACCCTCCTGCTCCTGGGATTTAGTATAAAGGTACTACAACTGTGCCATGCAGAATAATGTATAGATGAAGAGCAATGGTGGTAAATGTTAAGGTACTTGGGGTAATGAATAAAACACCCTGGGAAGCAAAGACACTGAAAATACTTATAATGAAGAAGAAAACACCAAACAGCAAACTAAGAATCAAAGACCTTATACAACAAGCTAATAAAGAATTTTATTATGAAGACTTGAGAGCACAGGAAAGCCAAAGCCAAACTCTTCTCTATCCCTCCTCAGATGCTTTATAACCTGGTTGGCCTGGAACTCACTTTGTAGACTAGGCTACCCTTGAACACAGACAGCTTTGCTTGTCTCTGCCTTCTAAGTGTTGAGACTAAAGGTTTGTACCACCATGTCCAGCTAAGTATCTATTCTTTTTTATTTTTTATATATTTTTAATAATTTTTTTCTTTATTAATATTTATTGAGCTCTACATTTTTTCTGCTCCCCTCCCTGCCTCTCCCCTCCCTCTTCAACCCTCCCACAATGTCCCTATGCTCCCATTTTACTCAGGAGATCTTGTCTTTTTATACTTTCCCATGTATATTAGGTCTATGTAAGTCTCTCTTAGTGTCCTTATTGTTGTCTAAGTTCTCTGTGATTATGGTTTGTAGGCTGGCTTCCTTTGTTTTATGTTTAAAAACCACCTATGAGTGAGTACATGTGACTACTGTCTTTCTGTGTCTGGGTTACCTCACTCAAAATAATGTTTTCTTTTTCTTTTTCTTTTTTTATATTTATTTATTTATTTATGATGTATACAATATTCTGTATGCCAGAAGAGGGCACCAGACCCCATTACAGATGGTTGTGAGCCACCATGTGGTTGCTGGGAGTTGAACTCAGGACCTTTGGAAGAGCAGGCAATGCTCTTAACCTCTGAGCCATCTCTCCAGCCCCCAAAATAATGTTTTCTAATTCCATCCATTTTCCTTCAAAATTCAAGCCGTCGTTATTTTTTTCTGCTGTGTAGTACTCCATTGTGTAAATGTACCACAATTTCTTTATCCATTCTTCGGTCAAGGACATTTAGGTTGTTTCCAGGTTCTGGCTATGACAAACAAAGCTGCTATGAACATAGTTGAGCACATGTCCTTGTGGCACGATTGAGCATCCTTTGGATATATACCTAAAAGTGGTATTACTGGGTCTTGAGGAAGGTTGTTTCCTAATTTTCTAAGAAATCTCCACACGGACATCCAAAGGGGTTGTACCAGCTTGCATTCCCACCAGCTAAGTATCTATTCTTAAACAACAAAGAAACCCGGAATACAATAATTATATGTAATTATTTTGCACACAATTCCCCCAAAGTAAGTTATCTATAACGAACAAACATTCAAGACTCAAATGAATTCAAGATGATAACTGACAAATCAATCTGGAGACAACAGAATTACTGGCTTGTTTTTAAGTCAGAAAGATAGAGCAAGTCATACAAAATCACTACATTAAAATCATTCTCTAAAGAAAAAAAAATCCCAGGAAGGACAACAATAAATTAATCACCCAAATAGGAGTAGATAATCTTTCTCATAAAATACAAAAGGGAGCCATATTTTTAATGTTGATGGCCCCTAGAGGTCACATTAGTTCTGCATTCACAGAACCTTAGGTGTGCAGTAGACCACATTCTTAGATGGATTAAGCTGCCTTGTTAGGCTAGCCTTCATAGTAAGGGAATGAAGGCAATCCTAAGCCTTCAGTAAATAAGGAACTAAGCCTCCACTCTACCAGTCTACAAGGAACTGAGTCTTGACACACCATGTGAGTGTGGATACAGATCTTTTCCTAGTTGAGCCTTGGGACAACTACAGTCTGGCCAAGACTCTTGACTACAGCCTTCAAGTAGAAGATGCAGCTGAGCTGTGCCCTAATTTTTTGAGCCACAGAAACTATAAAATATGTATTAATTGTAGTCCACTTAGTTTTGAGGCAGTTTTTTAGTTTTTAACAGGTAAGGGAATACTAACAGAGACAGACAATAAGTATTTTAATCTTTGCAATATATAGTATCTTTGTGATCATTATTTAACTCTGCTGCTATTGCAAAAAGCTGTAAGAGAAAATATACTATAGAAATTTTACTAATGAACACAAATTTAAATTTCGCTTTATGAATTTTACCTTCAAGCAATGCAAAAAGCATTCTTAGTTCCTAACTCCCTACCTCTCCCCAAAAACAAACAAACAAAAATTGTAGAAACAAAACAAAACAAAACAGGCAAGCAGAATAAACCTTGCCTGCAAAGTACAGTTAGCTGACTGTCACTGAACAGCACTAGCTGGAGCTCTTCTTGTACAGCCATCTCTTGGTTTTAGTTCCAGAACACAGGGATACAAAAATCTGAGGATGCCAAGTTCTTTATATAAAACAATGTAGACATGCTGCGTGCATACAACCTATGTACATTCTTCCATATACTTAAAACTCCTCCAAATTATTTCTAATACCTGATACAATATAAATGGCTGTGTGAACAGCTATTACATTGTATTGTTTAGGGAATAACTATAGGAAAGATCTGAATTTTTTCACTACTGATATATCAATTATAGATCTAACTACATATTAATGAATGAGATCTGAAGTGGGCAATGCTCAAGAAATGAGAACTAGAGACTTAGGACTTGGGAAAAGCCCAAGGCTGAAGCAGAAATTATGTGTCACTTGTGTTCATGGAGGTTCAGCATGGTACTCTGTAATAAAGTAAACTCAATTTTTGCTTTTTGGCACTTCTAAAATGCATTTCATTCCATATTTTGATCTACTGTTAGTATAAGAATATGGAACCTGCAGATATTAAGAATTGCCTAGACTTTTGATAATACATAGCCCTAGACTTACAAACATTAGACCTATAACAATGTAATGTAACATTAATATAGCATACTTTCCTAAGGAAAAAATGAAACAGCAAATACACATCTCATGACAAATGTATTATTCCATTTCAAAGGCAGATAAATGTAGACAAAGAAAAAAATTGTCAAGAGATGAGAGAGCAAGAGATAAACATTTACATTTTGGTTCTCAGGTAAGAAGATACTCATTTTTCATAGTTTTCAAGCTTCAGTACTGTAAGATCAGATAAAAGAACTGACTATTATTGGGGCAGTAGCTTCCTGTTCAGCAGTAAAGATATGCTCCAAAAGATAAAAGTTCTACACAGAAAGCTAGTGAGAAGACACATAAGAAAGTAAAGTCCATGGATAAATATATGAAACAAATATACAAAAAGCTAAACAGAAACCTTTCAAGTATAAATTAACAAGTTAACATTTGTCTAAAATGGTACCAAGATATGAGGAATCTGAAGTAATTTCTTTTTTTTAAAGTACTTTTAATGGTTTATTTAACTTTATTTTTTATGTGCATTGGTGTGAAGGTGTCAAATCCCTTTAAGACAAGTTGTGAGCTGCCATGTGGGTGCTGGGAATTAAAGCCGGGTCCTCTGGAAGAGCAGTCA
>JAQHUG010000055.1:4721275-4751237 GCA_028555095.1 Dicrostonyx torquatus | reverse complement strand
AAAAAAAAACTTAGAAGAAGGGCTGGAGAGAAAGCTCTGTGGTTAAGAGTACTTGCTGCTCTTGCAGAGGACCCAGATTCAGTTCCCAACACCCATACGGCCACTCAAAACCACTTAAAACTCCAGTTTCAGGGATCCAATGCCCTCACCTGGCCTTCATGGTCACTGTATGCATGTGGTACACAGATATACATGCAGAAAAAAAAAACACTTATACAAATAAAGAGTAAATTTAAAAAAATCAAACATAGAAGAAAATTTCTCAAAATCCATCTAATCTATTTTATAACTATGATTTTATATCTAAGAAAACTTAGCTACAGCCACAGTATCATAAAGGCAAAAGCCTTCCTTATTTTATTTCTCATAGCACTATCTAGGTTAAAGGTGATCCTTAAATATATACTGAATGAGTAAGCAAAGTTAATATAGCTATGATAAAAAAAAATTAGATCAAGCCGGGTGGTGGTAGCACATGGTTTTAATCTCAGCACTAGGGATGCAGAGGCAGGTGGATTCTTTGAGTTTGAGGCCAGTCTGGTCAATACAGAGCAAGTTCCAGGACAGACTCCAATGCTACACAGAGGAACCCTGTCTCAGAAAACCAAAACAACAACAGCAAAAAACAAAAAAATACCCTCAAAGTTAGGACATTTAATCTTTATGCTAGAGATATCTGGGAGGAGGAGCCTCAATTGAGAAAATGCTTCTATCAAATTGCCTGCAGGAAATCTGTACGGTATGATTAATGATGAATGTGGAAGGGCCAGTCCATGGAGGTGGGATACCATAGGCAAATGCTGTATAAGAAAGTAGATCGAGCAAACCATGAGAAACAAGTCAGTAAACAGTCCTGTTTATGGCTTCTGCTTTAGTAGCTGCCTCCATGTTCCTGCCCTGACTTCCTTCAGTGATGAAGTATGATCTGAGAGTAGTTAAAATAAAATAAATCCCTTTTCTCTTCAAATTGTATTTGGTTATAGTGTTTTAAACTTTATGCAATAAAACTCTAATTAAGACACTCAGGACTGGTTTCATTCCAAAAAGCAATCAGACATATGGACAGAATATCCCTTACTTAAATGCTTGAGACAAGAAGTGTTTGGGATTTCAGATCTTTTTAGAAAAAAACTGGATTCTAGAAATACTAGAATATATAAAAAATGTTATCTTGAGGATGACACAATTTTCATTGGGGAATTTATTTAGGTTTTAAATAGAACATGTCGGCATGTGTGCGTGTGCTTGAATGTAATGACATTAAGGAGAGTTTAAATATAATTCTCAGAGATATTTTAAATAATTTTGTGTAGGAAGTGAAGTTTATACACACAAGTCCACCAGAAAGCCAGAGTTAGCACTCCTTCATCCACCACGTGGACAACCTGTGGTTGTTTGACATCACCTTCATCCACTCCAGGTTCTGAGTTTACATACAAGCACTAAGAAGTCATTCTCTTATACTTATTCACAAGTATGTATTTAATACTAAATATATGGCATTCCCATAACACATTAGAAAACAGAAAAAAACATGCTGTTAACTGAGCAGCACAATGGCCTGTCCAGAACTCTTAGGTTGGCTGCTAGGAGGTTCAACTGTTACAAGACACTATTTTACTTAAGTTTTGGTGAGAAGATATACCATCGACAGTTGATCCACACCTATACCTCTGTTTACCATGTTAGCATGCCGTTCAAGCAAGCATTTTTCAAATTTATTCTTCACTGATCTAGGATTTTTCTCTGTTCATATAGCTGAATTTTTAAAAAGCTACTTTTGGGAAAAGTATATGCCATAGCATTGTTTTAGGTAAAAACTTCAGTTGGAGGATGAACAGAACAGCTGTCAAAGAATCAAAACCAAGAAGTTTCCATCCAGTACAGCTACACTAAAATACGCATTAGCTGCAGGGGGAAAAGTGAACCCAAGAATTAAGAAAGAGATCTCTGGTGATCCAGCTACCTTGCTAGTGCAGTAACAGACTGGCAAGAAATTGATCCCCTAAAACAGCAAATACATAACCTTCTCCTACTAGAAGCTTACAATCTGTGCAACATACTACCATCCCAGATTGATTCTGTGTGGGGCAATTTTAATTCCATTGGGAGCTGTATCATTGGCTGTCTGGACAGTGATTTTCTGGGCAATAATGTTAAAGGGTTACATTTCATCAGTATTACTGACTTATTAAAGCATCAGCTTTTCCTCAGTGATGATCTTGAAAAATATGGGATAGATTTTTTTCTGTTGCTTTATGATAAGCAGCTATTTTATTATCTAAATATCTATCTATCTACCTATCTACCTACCTACCTATCATCGACCATTCATCTGTCCATAATACTATGGATCAATCATAGGTCCTTGCACACATCTAAACAAGCACTCTTATTACAGAACTGTATCTTAAACTCCTTTTAGCATTTACTTTGAAATAAGGCCCAACAGTAAGTTGCCTGGTCTGCTCTTGAAGTCACTTTGCTGTTCAGGCAGGCCTTGAACCTATGATCCTCCTGCTTCAGCCTCCCAAGGAGATGGGATTATAAACCTGAGCCACCAGGCCTGGCTGTAACTAGGAATCTTTGAAAACTTAAAACTGAGTCTTCTGACAAGTTCAGACTTCATTGAATATTCAGACTTATTTTCAATTTTAGTTCATCATAATACAATGCTGTTTGTTTGATCATCACACCATGAAGTGTCTTGAGTTCACAGTGACAGAAGCAGAGATACTCGTTCAATATCTTTCATATTTTTCTTTAACTTGTGTGTCTGTGTACATATGCACACATGAATGTGGGTGTGCACATGAGTCAGAGGACAACTTGAGGAAACTGATTCCCTCCTTTCACTATGTGAGTCCTGGCAATCAGACTCAGGTGCTCAGGCCTTGTAGCTGGTACCTTTATTAATAAGGCACTTTGCTGAACCACTTTTTATTTTCTGTTAACTTCTATTTATTACTTTATATCTTAATGGTTAAAGCTGGGCAGTGGTGGCGCACGCCTTTAATCCAGCACTCAGGAGGCAGAGGCAGGTGGATCTCTGTGAGTATGAGGCCAGCTTAGTCTACAAGATCTAGTTCCAGGACAAGCTCCAAAGCTACAAACAAACAAACAAAAAACTACCCCCCACACACAAAATGAAAACAACAAAGAAAAAAACCCTAACAGTTCCTCCCTGTTTCCTTATGTTTGATACAATGGTCATTCCTACACAATACTCTTCAGTGAGCCATTCCCAAGAGCACTGGTGTGCAACTCTCCAGTATCCTGAATTTCTGTGCTAGAAATAAACATAAATGCTTCCTCTTTTTCTTATAGTGTTCCCACATGAGGATCTGCAGCTCCTCTGGGATTTCCAATATATCTTTACACCACACAACAGAGAATAAGTCAAACTTAAAATAAAGTGGGCAATGTACACGGGCTTTGGCTGCACATGGAGAGTGGATCATTGAGAACCTGTTCTTGAGCATGAAGCTGCCATCTGTCTGATCTTACTACCTTCTGTGGGTCAGGGGTCTGTACTGGGGATCTGTGTGTTCATGCAAAAGATGTATCACAACTGACAGTCTCTTGTTCCTCAGGGACACTGAGTAAACTATGCTGTGTGTCCGTGTTTTGAATGTGGCACATCACAGGATGGCAAGTATGGCATCATCCATTTGTAATATTATGTTGGCACTCAAAATTTTTCGTTAGGGTTGCTCAACCTATACTTTATCTGGAACACAATACTGATGTGTTTTATTCTGTCAAGTCCAATATTACAAAACTCTTTTGTTGTTGTTGTTTTTGTTTTCCAAGACATGGTTTCTCCATTTAACAGCCTGGCTGTCCTACAACTTGCTTTGTAGACCAGACTGGTCTCAAATTCACAGAGATCAGCCTACCTCTACCTCCCGAGTGCTGGGATTAAAGGTGTGCACCACCACCGGCTAGCTACAAAACTCTTACTGAAACTCTATGTTCTACATCAATAATTTTCTGGACAGAAACAAAATTGGCCCCTAAACTAATAGTTCTTTTGAATAATTAGTACTTGAAATACAACTTTATCATAACTTCTACATAAAAATAACACTTCATTATAATTAGTAGACATATACCTTTAAATGCAATTGGAGGCACCTGTGATATTAAACAATCCCAAACTAACACTGTAACTGTGGGACCTCTTGTCCATATCTACAGTCAGCATAACTATGTCTTAGTTCATTCTGAGAGAAGCCCAGGAAGATTATAAAGCGTTAGATCTGATAGGTACTGTCATCCTTCCCAGTGAACTCTAAGGGTCTTAAGTTGTTAATTACAATGTAAACTAAATGTGTTTCACTTTGGATTCTTTTTGTTCATCACTCAAGCCATTCTCCTAAGGAGTAAAAGGGGTTATTTTAAATATTAGTTGTACCTCCATTTTATGGAGAAGTGTACAATGTCAAAGTGGAGAAGTATAATATACTGAGAGATTTACTGTAATTTTAATAGGATGGTTCCATGGTAATATTAAAATAAAAATCTCAACAGTCCATTCATATCAATTATTACCTTGAACAAATCTGCACAGAGTTCTGTAAACCACCTGGTACTACTGTTCTATTAAATGTTTACTGGCAAATAACTTTTCATCCTTGTTTTCATTCTGTTATTATTAACTTGAAATTAAAATATAATACTCACTTCATCAGCCACAAACTCCTTACTCAGACCAAAATCTGTCAGCACCACATGGCCGTTAGAATCAAGTAGAATATTTTCAAGCTTAATGTCACGGTATATAATTCCCAACTGTAAAAACAAAACAAAACAAAATAATTTTAAGACAATTTCCAAATCAATTAAAACATCATTCATCTACCTTTGAGAATGTTCCTCTTCAGGATTCTGAGGCTCTTAGAAACTCTTGGGGCTCAAGTGCTAGCTTTCCCAAAGCACTCTAAATATATCTTAGTTCTGTGTAACAAGGGTCTATCCCTGGAACCAGCTTCTTCGGGGTCTCCCTGTTGATTCTTTCTGTCTCTATTCTCCTTAGTGAACACTAATTCCAAATTATCTTCATGGTCCTTCTTGGCCAGTTCTTGCCCACAACTGTAATGGCTTCAGCAAACCTTCCTAAGGAGCTATCATATCCTATGTTGATCATTTCTTTTTTCAAATTATGTACTTATCTGCAAATTACTAATACTTTCTAGGTATTTACCATTTGCCTTAATATATTTACACTGTCTGTTTTTTTAGATCTCATGTACTTATCTAGTATCCTGTCTTACACAATATGTCAGACAGGCAATTAATAAAGGCTTTTCAAATAACAAGTTCTTAAACATAAAGGTTAAAGAGCACAGGTTAATTTTGATGTTTAGTTCTAATTTAGCAAAACAAATCATTAAATAACATATGTCATGCATTGTTTTACAACAAGAGATGTCCTGGAAGTATGCTGTTAGATTATTTTGATTGTGCAAGCATCATGGAGTGTCACAATGAACAAACAGCAAGTGGGCAAACCAAGTAAAAATTACCAGAGCAAAATGAGACACATGAAGCTGCTGCCATTGAAACAGAGTAGGTTGTTTTATAGGAAACCCTCTAAAATGATGATTAAAATATATATTAAATATATAAACCAGAAGCATGGTTTTACTATGCCATACATAATGATATGTGGTTCATTATTACATGACTGGTAGCTCAGCCGGCTTATTTACACCAGCAACACATGAGCAGGTACAAAGTCAAGTACAGCATTCTGACAGCTACATAACCACTTAGGTTATGTATCTCCATTGTGACAGGAACTTTTTTTTAGCTCCATTGCAATCTTATGGGATCATTGTCAAATACAGCCCACCACTGAGTGAACTGTGACACAGTTCAAGACTGTATGCCTCTCTATTTTGTTTTTCAAGTAAGCAGTATAGTAAAATATGTCAACTATACACCATAAATCTAAGAGGTGTCGCACCACTTCAATATTTTCAATTATATCAGCATGGATTAAGTGCTTTGATATTTTAAAAAATTGTTTTCTTCAACATTCAATATAGGAAAAAGTAGATTTCTAGTAATCTCTCAAGATAAAAAAATATACCCCCCTCAGAAACAAAACAAAACAGTAGGCAATTTTCCTAAGAAATCTAGAAGAGAGAAGGAACACACTTACGAGCGTGTACTGAAGACATCTGATTTGATGCACTATATTTACCTAACAACCAGCAGCACTCTGCATCTAAACAACCTCCTTGGAAAAGATTTTTAGAGACAAATTGTTTACTATCCAATTTACTTCATCACTTCCAAATAAATCTGTACTTTTATCTCTTCTTATAACAATTAGTACCAGTGTTGGGTGGTGGTGGTGCACACCTTTAATCCCAGCACTCAGGAGGCAGAGGTAGGCAGATCTCTGTGAATCTAAGGCCAACTGGTCAACAAAGTAAGATCCAGAACAGCCAGAACAGGTTACACAAAGAAAACCTGACTCGAAAAATCAAAAAAAATTATACTACTACTAGCATCATTGTCAAAATTAATATTGCTCTGTGTGTGTGTGTGTGTGTGTGTGTGTCTTTTTAGGGTAAGAGAGCTGAGAAATCATTTGCTATCTTGCTTTCATCACAATCACACACCACATTTATCCCCAGTTCTTTATGTTCTCTATACCCATTTTTTTATTTTAGTAATAATGAATGATATGGAATCTTCCTTTAGTAGAACAAAATGAACAGAATTAAATTATTACGTAAATTATAGACTGTGTTTTCTAGCTTACCCATTTGGCTTTGTGTTTTGCTTTTACTTTAGAGTCTATAGTGAATTTTACTGTCATTTTTATATTTTAAAACATTATATCTAATTATAAGTTTCAAAGGGCTTGTAGCTTATTTTGAATAGTAATATTTTTGATATAAAGATGTTTAAGCCAAATCTTATCACACAAAAGTAAGCATAGGCATGAAGCTTGTCACCACAGTAAAGATTCTACCAAAAGCAGCAAAAATGGCTGTTTACTGTTCCTGCTCTTCCTCCCACTGCCGGCCGCTTCTGTTCCTGCTTCTCAGAAATCTTCATTCACTCTTTGCTTGTGACAGTATCTCACTATGTAAAACCAGGCTGCTCTCTAATCACAACCTGACCCCTAAAGCTCCCAGGTGCTGGTATTTTCTAAAGATTATAATGTCATCCTACCTGTCAATACAGGTGTTTCTGTCAGGACTTGTCTCTGTCCTGGGCTGGACCTACTGTTTCTTGACTCCTGCCTTATTTTCTTTTATCTTCCAGAATTTTTTCTACCATCTATATCTCATCTACCATCTATATCTTTGACTCAATTTCTTATCAAAACTCCCTGCCCCTTGAAGATGTCTTCCTTGCCATTTTCCTTCAATTCTCACCTCTTTTTTTCTGTGTTGTATGTGTATACTTTAATCTGTATATAATAAGCAAAAGAAGGGCTGACAAATATGACAGAGTGGCTTCATATCTGAATTGTTGGAATTTAGTGACTCAAATCACTTTTGTTCCTTTATGAACTTGCATACCTTTGAGATAAATTAGCACTTTCTACTTCTGAAGAAAACCATACACACTGACATAACATAGAAACCGTCTGCTTCTCCAATAACTTAAATAAGTTACATCAAAATTTCATGAATCAAGGTTGAGGATATCTGTAATAATACAAGTTTAAAATGATTTGTACAGAATTGCAGCATGGTCATAGATACAACGTTCAGGTAAAGGTTTCAGTATCTGAGCTCATGTGACTTGGAGGCAATGAGCAGGAACAGAGCAGGGCAGGTGCAGAAGAAAGTTAACCCAGAAGGGAGGGAAATAACCCTGAACCAACAGCAAAATCAAGATGTCTGAGGACGGATGGATTGTGCCATAGAGCAAGTCACAACCAAGAAAACACATTTTACAACTTGGGGCTTCATTTTAACAACCAACAGCTTTTATTCTGATATTTTATAATAAGCAAAGTACGGGGGTTTCTTCATGAAGACCATCAAAAAGAAGAAAACTCAGGTTCTTTTTGTTCGTTTGATGCTTCAAAACACAACAGACAAGAATTTATTTTCTTTTCATTTATTGAGTTGGGGCCCGACCTCACTTTGTAACTCAGTTTGGCCTTCAATTCACCATCTTCCTGCCTCAGCCTCCCAAGAGCTGGGATTATAGGCAGGCTGCACCAGGTCCAGCAAAAGGCAAACATTTTCAGAAAGAAGCTATGAAAATGAGAACACAGTAACATTCACCATCCCAAGACAACCTGTGAAAATATCAACTTGCTTAGCTCCTTCAACACCTCAGTTAACAGACTGCTCAAACAAAAGCAAACTCCAAAGATGAAGCACCTTACCTTGTGCAGGTGTTCCAGGGCAAGCACGATTTCTCCAACATAGATCTGTACTTCGTGCTCTGTAAAACGCTCTCTTTGAGAAAGATGAGTAAAAAGTTCTCCACCATTTATATAATCTAAAAATGAAATATATTTTTTCTTTCTTTGACTTGCATTCATAAATGAAAGGAAGTATCTCCTTTTAATCACTTCGGGTTAACCATGAATTTATTTTTGCACAACTCTCAGAAATGACAGTTTCATAGAAAATATTAATAGTTTCATATTTTCACACAATTTCCTAACACAGTGATCACCTCAAACCAATCAAATCGATGTACAAAGAGTACCACCATTAAAACTATGACACAAAATTCACACAAACTTAAGAATACTTTTCCAAAGACCACTGCCACAAGTGTGTAACTTACTGTAGAGTATCAACATCAGCCACATGTTGACCAACCCCCCCAATCCCACACAAACCCCAAACAAAACACATGCAAAATCCTATCTTGTCATATGCAATTGCTAAGAGCTACAAATGGATTCTCTATATTTCAGAATTTTTGGGCATACTTTAAAAGAATGTATTGCTAGGCAGCATGTAGCATTTTTATGGCTCCACAAAGCATGGAATAAAAAGAATGTAGAGGAAAGGCTGAAGAAAGTATTCAAAACCCAAAGATCCCATTTCTCTTCAATTTGCCCCATTATCACAAGTGAGATAATGAAAGAGAAAAGGCTGAACAAAAAGGGGGACCGCCTATTGGGGGAGGGGGGAGGAAATACTAATCATTTGTATTAAGATATTACTTGAAGACCTGAATATGGATGAATTTAGATAATAAAATATTAAAATCATAAAGTGTTTAAAACTGTACAGACAATAACTTTTTCAAAAAATTAAACTCTAGTTTCATTGGAGACTATGCACAAAAAACAATTCCTTTCTTAGGCTTCTGTATTTTGTCAAGGGTTTTTAATTTATCTGAACACAAAGCTAATTATTTAAAAGGCATAAAGGAACACAACATTCCTATAAATGAACAATGGATTTTTTTGTTTTAAGTAGTTACTGACGTACGTCTAAATTTATGTAGACACAGCTCAGAAATACATACCTATATATGAATGGTCAAATTCCCACAGTCTCAAATGTGTGATTCAATCACTTCATCTTCTACGGCCAGCTTCCTCGTTATCACCACAGTACTAAAGGCTTTACCCATATAATTATTGCTGTATTCCTAATGCTAGTTGTATTCCCTTTTCTGCTACACTGCATTTTTAAGCATCAAGACCAATATAGTCACCACACTATACCCACAACAAATGCCTGTATGCAGTACTGAATACATTCTGACATCTTCCTCTGGATCATGAAATTTGCTTATATTCCTTGCCCCATTCATTATGTTCTTTTGTTGTCTTCTCAATGATGGTTCCCCTCTCTGAAAACAATCATTAAACCCCAAAAGACAGTCTAGTGTAAAAACCAAACCAAACCAAATCCTCCAATATATCCTTCTCAGAGACAATGTGACACATTTGGACGAAGTGAGCTTTGTAACTGAGAGACTCAAATTAGACAACAGTTCTACTGTTGTAAACAACTAAGTCTCTGATCTCCAATTCTTTTTTTTTTTTTTTAAATATTTATTTCTGTCTGTGTGTATATGCCTACAGGCCAGAAGAGGGCACCAGACCTCATTACAGATGGTTGTGAGCCACCATGTGGTTGCTGGGAATTGAACTCAGGACCTTTGGAAGAGTAGGCAATGCTCTTAACCTCTGAGCCATCTCTCCAGCTCCTCCAATTCTTTATCTATTAAACTGAAACAACTATTTGTGAATTACTGTTGCTTGGGATATAGGAAGTGCTTTTCCATTGCTGGGGCGACTCAAGAAAAAGAAACTATAAATCCAAAAAGACAAGTTTAATACATCAAGTTACCTATTTTCCTACTTCTGAGATAAATGGCTTGGACATTAATAACAATCAGTATTTTATAGGAATATGCATGTTACATACTTTATAGGCAATTATACCCAGTTGCCCAGGCTTTAACAGTGGTAAAGCAGAAACTGAGGCAGCCCAAGAAATCTAACAGCAGAAGTTACAGTAAGTGCTGTTGTGGGATATTTTGATCACACTCTGACATTCCCAAGACTGCCCAATAAAGTTATACCCTGAATCAGGGGGCAGAGCCAGTGACCAGCTGACCAGATTGGCCATATAGAATCTAGCAATTTGGACAGAGAAGATGCACAGGAAGACAAGGGCAGGGACTAGAGTTAGAGCTCTCTTGGTTCTGGGAGGAGGGAAGAGACTGGTCTCTTGTGGTGCCTCTGGCCAAAAAACAAGGTCAAATAGCTGCTATTCAGCCTCTATTCAGCTGCTATTCAGTGAAAACTAGCAGGTTTTCACCCCAGCCTTTGACTTCTGGGTCTTATTGACAAATAGAATGATAGAGAGTTAATTTGAACCTACTTATCACATCAGTGGCAAGAGTTGGTGGGGGGCGCAAGCCTTGCCAGACTGAGGCCTGAGTGGTCAGTGGGGCACTGACTGAGGGGCTGTAGGGCAGCAGTCAATAATTAAAGTATCAGTAGATACACATGTAGCTGCAAAGCTGGCAGAAAAAAATCAAAGTGCTATAACAAAGGCAGACATAGTAGAAGCTAGTGAAACTCTAGAGGCCAACCAATAGCCACCCTTAGTCTTCATTCTGTTTGGCATGTAGCAGCACATCTCATCACAGTTTTAGCTGTAATTTTCTGGATATGTAGTGTTATTTTGCATGTTTAGAAGACCCACTAAACATTTCTACATCTTCTTCTGTGAGGTACACATTAGTTTTCACTCTCACTGACTGTTTTTTTTGAGATACAATTAATACACCATGAATTCACACACTTCAAATACAAAATTCAATGTTTTTGTTGTTGTTGTTGTTTATTCAGACTTGTGAAGTCTCTAATCAATTCAATTCCCCCAAGTACCAGAAATTCCAATTTATTTACCTTTGGTTGATTGTGCTTTTGATGCCATATGTAAGAAATTATTACAGAAGTCAATGCCACAAAAAATTGCCAATGTTTCTGTCTGAGACTTTTACAGTTTTAGGTCTGACCTTCAGTCTTTGATCCATCTAGAGTTAACTTTTGTTTATGTTGTGAGGCATGGCCCAACCTCATATTTTAGCATATAGCTATGCAGTTGTTACAAAGCCATTAGTTGAAAAACTGTTCATCTTTGTCACTCTTGCTGAAATGTCAGTTGATTGTAAATGTGATGATTTCTGGACTCTTGGTTCTATTTTATTGACCACATCAATTATATGTCTACACTGAAGTCACATTTTTACAATCAGAATAGTATTACAGAATGTTTTTTTTTAATAAAGTCTTATTATTGACCAGACTGGCTTTCAACTCTTGGGCTCAAGCACTCCTTTTCCTGCCTCTCAAGTAGTTGGTGCACATGTGTGAACCTGACTTACAATACATTTTGAAATCAAGAAGTGAGTCTTAGATCTTTATTCTTTTTTCAAAACTATTGCAGTTCCTCCCTTTAAGTTTCCACCTGAATGTTGAAAAGACCTTGCTAATTCTACAGGTATGACTGAAGTTTTGAGAAGGAATGCATTCTAAATCTGATATTCAATCTAGGAATATTGCCACCCCTAACATTTCATGAAGATGCTATATTTTCCCATTTACTCAGGTCACTTTCATCCTTTCAACAATGTGTTGCTTTACACTTCTTTTATTGCCAAATATTTTATTCTTTTTAGTCTAAGCTAAATGGAATTATTTTCTTAATTTACTTTTCGGATGTTCACTGTAAGAATATCAAAACATAGTTGTATGCTGTTCTTCTATCCTGCAACTGCTTAACCTGATTATCAATTCTAATAATGTCTAATGAACTCCTTAAGGCTTTAAGATCATGTCCTCTTAAAAGTTTTCTTCCTACTTTGCAATCTATAGACCTTTTGTGATCTTTCCCATCCTACAATGTTAAATAAAGTTGTAAACCTGGATATTCAGTTCATGTTCCTGATTTTAGGAAAGAAGCCTTTTGTCTTTCATTACTAAGTACTATGTTCACTGTGGGGTTTTGTTTTGTTCTTCATATATGCTTTTAACTGGTTGAAAAGTTCACTTCCTTGCCTGTTTTTCATCACAAATGAATGCTGAGTTTTAGTCAATGCTTTCTCTGTGTTTATTTAGAAGATCACATAATATTTTATTCTACTGGTTCAGTATGTTGATTCTAGGTCTTTAAGACAATCTTGGTCATCCTATATAATTCTTCTTACTTATTCCTGGATTCAGTTTGGTATAATTTTGTTGAGGAATTTTGCACTTTATTCATAAGAGATGTTAGTTTGGGTTTTCTTATGATGCTTTTTTCTGGTTTGTACACCTAGATAATACTGACCTCAGAGGACATGTTGGGAAGTGTTTTCTATTTTTTGAACAAATTTGTGAAAATTTTGTTATTAATTCTTCTTTAAATGTTTGGTTATATTCACGTGAAGACACTTGGGCCTTGAGTTCTCTTCAAGTATGTCTCTATTTCCCTGAGATCATCACCAGTAATAACAACAGAAATTTGTTTCTTCTTGAGTCTATTTCAGTACTTCATATCATTCAAGGAATTCTTTTCTTCTCCCTCATTTTTTTTAAAATACAGGTTGTCATTAAATAGTCTGGGCTAACCTCAACCTTACAATCCTACTGTCCTACTGCCTCAATTTAAGTGTTGGAATTATACCCATGGGCCACGATGCCTGGCTATGTGTTTAGGTAATTTTAATACCCAGTTAATAGTATGCTGTTATTTAGTTGTTCATAGTATTCTCTTGTGATTCATTTTCATTCAAAAGCCATATCCTCTATATCACTCCAGGTTTTACAGATTTATGTTTAAGGCTTATCAATTTGTTGTTCTTTTCAAAAAGCACTTTTTGCTTTCACTAATTTTTCTGTTGTTGGCATGTTCTCTATTTGATTGTTTTCTGATACTTATTATTTCCCTCTCTTCTATTTGCTTTGAATTAGTTTTCTCTTTTTGCTGCAATGCTATTTGGGAAAAAGTTTGTGTATGAACTGAACTTGCACACTTTTGTCTTTATTATTATTCCATAAGCAACACAATATAGCACTTTACACTGTGTAAGATATTATGAGCAATCTAGTAAAGATTTACTAGAGTCAGGAGGACATATACAAGTTATATACAATACTACAAATCACTTGTAAAGAAGACAAGCATTTACTGGCTCTTTTCTGCAGGTAGTGTTATGTCCTCCAATCCTTACTCCCATGGATACTGAGGGGCAACTGTATGTTCCACATCTAAAATGTTGCTATGGTTATCATCTTATTATTTCTGTCTCTGAAAGTACATATTTATAGTTTGTTATATCAGTCATCCTAGTTTTTTTTTATTTTCTGATTTTGTGGAAGATTCACAATTATGAACTGACTTCAACTCCCCGATGTCTATTAGTCAAGTCTATCTGATCTGTAATATAAGACCTTCAATGCTGCTCCTCAGAGAACTGAGTCCTGTAATTTGCACAAATTTCCCTCATTGGCTAGGTTCTCTACCTCTGCTAGTATTACAAACAGCTGCTAGGCTCCACTAATTGCTATTTGATTGCCCAATTGTTTCCAATAATATTCTGGAGCACTAATTGTTCCATAGTCTGATCTAATAAATTCAGGCTCTTAAATGAGTAGTTTGAGGACAGTATTTGAGATCTACTCTTAACCCATGTCTTACTTTGGGTTTCTTATTGCTGTAATAAGACACTATGACCACAGCAAACTCTTATAAAGGAGACATTTAATTGTGCTGGCTTGCTTACAGTTCAGAGGTTCAGTCCATGATGGCGGGGGAGCATGGCAGCATGCAGGCAGATGAGATATAGTGCTGGAGCTGAGAGTGCTTACATCTTGACTCAGAGGCAACAGGAAGTAAACTTTCACACTAAATGAAGCTTGAGAAAAAAACCTCAAAGCCCATCCCCACAATGACACACTTCCAACAGAAGGTGTGGCCCAGTTTAAAGGTGTGCCTTCCACCTCAAGGTCTGGATTAAAAGTGTGTGTCATTTGGTCTCCTCCAACAAGGCCACACCTCCTAATAGTGCCACTCCCTGTGAGTTTATGGGGGTCAAATACTTTCAAACTACTACACCCAGGAGGACTTTTAAGTTTCCTACATCCAAAGATTTGCTTATTGCTATAATGTAGCTACCATACTCCTCATAATCTCTACAGTACCTAAAACTCTTTCGAATACAGTTAGTTCTGTTGGTGAATGCTTGAGATTTCTCTATTCTTATGAACAAAACAAAAACAACAACAAACAAACAAACAAAACCAAAAGCACCTCAAGTTCCATGCCCTAGAGCTGATAGTGAGGACAGTAGCCAGATTCTCTTGAAGTGCCCCTGCTTAGCTGTCAGGGTGCTGGGCAAAGGCAGCAATCTCTGTCTTCTCAGCCTCCCTCTAACAGTATGGAACCCTTACCCTACAAGCAAAGCAGAACTGGGATGACCAGAGCTCTGCACTCAGCCTCCCAAGCCAGCTAGGAGCTTGCATCCTAGCAATAAGAGCTGGGTGGAGGAAAGGAATCCTCAACTTCTCAGATACTTTAATCATTCTCTGTGCCTTCTTTTTAGAGATATGGATGGGGTTATTGTTGAGATCAGACTGCTCTAAGTTATTCCTTATTGTTAAAACTTTTAAAAGATTGCCTTGTCTTTAGAGACTCCATTTTACAAGTACCACTTGACTACATTCTAAGTGAAAACACAATGGCAAGAAGACTCTGCACCTTATTGGGCACCTAAACAAAGAAATGGCTCAGTTGGCAAACGTAAAAAGAGGCAAAGCAGTGCATTCCTGTAACTCCAGAACTGACTGTGGAAACAGCCAGTAACCAGCCTAGGTAAAAAATAAGACAGAGAAACAACTGAGGAAAACACCCAAGGTTGAACTCTGGCTTTCACAGGCATACACATTTGAACCTGCATTTATATGTCCACTAACATGTACATACAAACAGATGCATGCAATATTTTTTTTTTAATTGAGGCAGGGCTTCTCTGTTTAACAGTCCTGGCTGTTCTGGAACTCCCTCTGCAGACCAAGCTGACCTCAAACTCACAGAGATATGTCTGTCTCTGCCTCTCCAGTGCTGAGATTACAGACGTGTGCCGCTGTAGGCCCAAATTTCTACATGATGTGACAGTCAAGTTCTCCGGCCATGGTTAGTATCTGGAGCAGTCACGTACCCTTCCAGACAGGCTGTCGTACCCTCAGGATATGCTGCTTCTTTGCTTTGGAATTATGTAGATCGCCTGAGAAAAGGCGTCAATTCCAAGCTAGTGACAGAGCTGCAGGACTTGACTGTAGTCCTGCTACCCCAGAAACAGAATGTTAATGAACTTCCACCCCAGTTTACATTCGGGGATAAAAGGTGTTTGGATAATAAATGTGAGTGATTTTCAGGATTTGAATGAACCCTAAGACTCCCTTCCTATATAGCTGTGTGAACTGTGTCTCAATTATTCCTGCACCTCCACGCTGATCCAGAGAGGGAAAAATAGTTTATGTTGGGGCATCAGACCCCAACATAGGTGGTGCCGCCACCACCCAGCTGGCACATGCAAGATTGAAAAGAAGTATATTATCTCTCTTGTATTACCTTCAAGATACAAAATTAATTTATTCCTAAAAGTTGAACAAGTAAAATACAATAAACCTACCAAAGTAAAACAAGCCTATATGAGCACATGGCATATTTTTTTTTAAAAAAAAATCACACCAGAAAAACTAGGCCTGAGAATTTACTGAACATACCAGACAGTGAAAGGGGTCCCACAATGCTCACATCTGAACCACATAAAGAGGAGCTATCAATAACCCTCACATCCCATCATCTGACCAGTCACTATACACATCAAGGGACCGAATTCCCAAGTTTCCCTAGGGAGTTAGCTGGGCTCTGTCCCTACTGCTGACTGGGCCTACTCCATGGTCTAGTCTAGATCTGGTTCTGCACTTATCTCTAGAACCTCCTGGGCAACTCCTCTTTACCCTGAGGCTCCTCAATAGCTAGACTTTGAAGCTAAGATGCCAATAAACCTCCTGGCGGGTTCTTAATAGCTTATATACATCTGTGGTGAGTCTCAATGCCATTTATATCTGCTTCTCATTTTCTCAGGAAGCCGTTCTTCAACTCTGCTACAATTTCTTTAATCCATACAGATTGTTATATAGGTTGATTGATTAACTGTGATATGTAACATATGGCCTAAAAGTTGACTTGAGATTCTAATACCTGGTTTTGCCTCAGCTTGCTCTCTAGGGAATCAGAGCTACTAAGCAAACTGCAGAAAAAACCAACAACATAGCATGTAAATTTATAGTTATTCAATAAATTCTGATACTGTGGGAAGGTATCAACATGCCCATCTATGCTTCTGACATAGTGTGTGCAGTTTTTCTAGTTTGCTTTATATTTGTATAGGAATTGTAAAGTCCATTTTCCATCTCTACAAACACACACATACACAAAAAGGCTGTTTGGGGTTTTGATCCAGACAATTCTGCACCCATAGTTCAATTTGGTGAGAACCAGAATTTTAACAATACTGAATTTCCAACCATAAACATGGTATATTTATGTTATAAATAGCAAAGCATTCTAATCTATAGAGTAAATTTATTAACCAAGCATATCATATTTTCAAAAATATACTCTAAAATGTTCACTTTATCCATAATCACTTATGGATAAAAATTTACATAAGTTTATCATTACCATCTAATCCTCAATCCTAAATCTGTTACTTAATTTGTTCCCCAAGTATCTTCTAGATATGTGATTAGATCCAACTTGGAATGTATTTTCTCAAATATGCAACAAATCCTCAATCTTTCCTGGACTTCCATAACCTTGGCACTTTAGGTTATATGTGTGTCAATTTGTAGGCCATGTGACAATGTGAACTGGCCTTATACCATCATACTCAGAAGTGTATCTTTGGGAGTCTTTTCTTGTGGCATCTTCTCAGTTGGTGCATTATTTCAACTCGTCCTACTATCAATTATTTTTCTCTGATCATTTGAGTAAGGTGGTTTTCTTTGAGTTATCTATCATAAGAGAGAAAGTCACACACTGCATCTTTATAATTAACAATCGCTTCTGGAGAGGTAGTTTGAAAGTATGCAGCTATCGTAGCCCTCATTTAAACATTCAGTTATTTAGTTTTATCTGAAGAAATTCACCGTTTCTTATTTTATCCAAAAGGCAAGAATGTACCATTGTTAGTTACCAAACTGTAGATCCAGAAAGCCATTGTGGGATATTTGTTTACACTGCATTAAAATGTATCTATGTTTTGCCTCACTTGCCTAAGGCACATGGTTGGTTAAATAAAGAACTGAAAGGCCAATAGCTAGGCAGGAGAGAATAGGCAGTTTCTTTTGGCCAAGGGAGGAACTCACGGTTAGAATCTATTGCAGGAGACACCAACAAGACTCAGTGGGAGTCAGACAGACAGAATGGAGATGATAAAAAAAAAGCCACATGGCAAAATGTGGATTAATAGAAACATTAATTTAAATTACAAGAGGCAGTGAGGAACAAAATAAGTCTCTGTGTTATTTTGGGGCACTGGTGGCCCAAAAGAAACCTTGCTACAGAAAATATAGGACAAGACTAGATCCAGAGGAATACAGAAGGCTTTGCTTTATAGGAACATCAGCTTGAGCCATATGGGAGACACAGCACTAACCAAGAGCAAGTCAGGCCAGTGGCTCCCTGAAGAAAGAAAAAGGGTGGTTAATATAGGACAAGTTCTTGGCAAAGTTCCCAGGTACTTCATGCAAAATCCAGGTACTTCATGCAAACAGGGACGGTCCAGTCCTGAATGGTTAGTACCTAAGTTTAGTTATAGTTTATTAGTTACCTTTAACATGAAAGGCCAGTTTTCAGAAGCTGTGTTAGTGGGGTAAGTTTTAACTATTCTATTTTTAATTCTAGGGACATTATTGAGTCCTGGGTTTCCATATATGTAACTGTTTGGCTTTGCTGTGAAAACACAAAATAAGTATGAGAACTGTGAAGTCCTTTCTCAACATCTAATAATTTTGCCCATTTTTGGGTAGCCCTTGAATGCCTCACTGCCATAATTAATTCTGTTTCTTTTCTTTCTTTTTTTTTTTCTTTGAGACAGGGTCTCAATATATAGCCCTAATTAGCCTGGAATACACTATGTAGATCAGGATAGTTTTGAACTCATACAGATCTGCCTATCTGCATCCTGAGTGCTGAGATAAAAGTCATGAGACACAAAGCCTGACCTGTAGTTATGTATATCCTCTCCCTCCCTCCATAACCTCCCTCCCTTTCTGTATCTGTGTGTGTACACATGAGTGCGAGTGCCTATGGAAGCCAGAAGCTCCTCAGGAACTGAGTTACAGGAGTTGTAAGGTACTCAACATGGGTTCTGGAGTGGGACTCAGGTTCTCTTCAAGAGTAGTACATGCTTGTACTGTTGAGCAATCTCTCCAGCCCTGGATGTAATTAGTACTGCTAAAGCATGCCCCTTCTAGAATTTTGACTAAAATTTTGTTGTGTTTACCAAGTCTATGCATCTTGGGAGTAATCAACTCCAAACCCTTTGTCCCCTGAGTCAAGGAGCTACTGAAATCTCCATTCAGTGTCTTAGGCTTCCAGGTATTGCTTAAGTAGCTGGGCAACTTACAACTTTTTTCTGCATACTCATTTGTTCCTTTGCTTGCAGGATTCTCCTCTTCCATAACTGATAGCCACTCTATTGGCCTCAAATCCCCATTTCTAACTTGTGTTGATATTTTCTTTGTGCTATCAAAAATAAAACTTATCTGAAGATCAGAGTGCAGAGTTAGCTACACTGTTAGCCATAGAGGCCATGCAGTGGTGGCATACACCTTTGATCCCAGCACTTGGGATCCCAGCACTAGGGAGGTGGAGACAGGAGTGATATGGCTGGGTGGAGAGAGGAATAAGACATAAACTCAGAGCATTCAGTCTGAGGATTCATGGAGACAGGATCTTGCCTGTTTTGGTCTGAGGATTTCGTTGAGCTAAGAACTAGTGGCTGGCTGCTCTCCTTCTCTGATCTTTCAGCTTTTACCCCCTAATATCTGACTCTAGATTTTTATTAATAAGATCAACCTCTTGGATTGTGTTTGGAGGGAGACACTTTATTTTTAGAAAGAAAGGATGAATGTAGTAGTAAAAATATATACATCTTTGATATTATATAATAAAAAATATTAGCTGCAACTTTTATCAATTGTAATCCAAATCCCTTTTTAAAAATCCATTTTTAAAACTTTATTACTATATATGTGTCCACAGCATGCATGTGAAGGTGAGAGACAACTCCTAGGCTCGGATACTATATTGGCTCTAACAATCACACAGGACCATGTTTTCTCAAGCATTTGGTCACTCCACCCTAGCTTCAACAAGTTTGGCAAAGCTATTCCACAGTTTAACTGTAATTACAATTGAGCTGGTGAGCTTCAGAACTTAAGAACAGAAATAGAGAACATGGTGTTTTTTAATTCACTGAGCTGACTATCAAAGATGTACTGAGACTGAGGGTCTGGGATCATTACACCTCTTTGTTCATCAGGAGAAAAAAATGGCTCAGGCAGTGAACTAATAAACCATATAGAAAAGGGGGTTGGTGATATTGCTATACCAAGTTGAATTGTGCAGTTTTAATTCTCTCAAAGGAGAGCACTGAGCAGAGTACAATGTTAAATATCTGTACTTCAGCACTCAGTAGGTAGAGGGAGAAGCAACTTGAGGTCAAGACTAGACTATATAACTTACTCAAGGTAAGTTTGAGGTATAAAGATATGAAGTCTCATCTCATAATAATAAGGAAAAAAAACGAGCATCAGAACCAGGTATTGCAAGCAAATGTTGAGCCAGAGCCACACCACTGGCTTCAAAAATAGTCAGTGATATCATGAGTAGTCAAATCCTCACTGATATCAGAGGCTGAGGTTCAGCGCTTTAGCTCAAGAAAGCCTCCCTCGACTCTGGGTAGAGTCCTGCATTTTCTGAGCTGGCACAATTCAATTTCCCACTGAAGAGGCAGTACCAAGCCTGAACTGAGGAGTGCATCTAAGTGAAACTGCTGCTAGAAATACACATGTCCATCTGCTGGGTAACTTGAGTCACCTGCCCTGAGTAACTTCCCAATAGATTATGGATCCATCTGATTTTTAGAAATTTCTTCGTAAGTCTCTATTGGCTTCTGGCACAAGCTGCAAGCCTGAGTTGTTTATTTTTTGTTTCGTCTGTTTTGTTTAAGCCAATGCTGGTTTTAGTTTCTTATTAAATGAGCACTGTCAGGAACAGCATGTGCCTTCTTAGTTTTTATTCACAATTCTTCAGCTTTTACCTCTATGATTATCAATTTATACTATAATCAACAACAAAATAAAATCACAACATGGAATGAGTAGCACTTCAGTACATACTCTTGGCTACTGATGCCTGCACAAAAGTAGCAACTTACTTTCCTAGAATCAGGGATAGCATATTTGAAAGGAACTCAATCTGGTGTCTAGTTCTGGTGTGTAGTTTCAGTCTAGGCTAGCCTAAACACAAACTCACTGCTTCTGAGGCTAGCCTAAGAATAGCAACTATAGACACTGAGCACTTATTTTGTACTAGTTCTCTTTAGAAAAAAAAATCTGATCTGTATAATACTATAAAGTAGATGCTATTAAAATAATACTAGTATTAGAGAAAATACAGTGGTTGTCAGAGATAAGGAAACTTGGAAGTTAAATAAACTGCCCTGAGTCATACATCTGATTAGATGAAGAATAAGGTTGATGAAGCTGAGCAGCAGGACTCTAGACACACTGTTTATATGCTTCCCGGGCGAATTTCCTTTCCACCTTCTCTGCTCTGCTATTTCTTCCCTTCTCAGAATGTTGGCCTTGCTAATTACTGTCAGAAAAACCACCTGAAGATCAACTATTCTACCTTCTAATATTTAAATAATTTAGGTCATATAATGCTACATATCTTGGTCATATAACTTCACTATATTATATGCTTGTCCCAGTTAAATCTTTGAAGGTTCATCTGAAGTCAAAGACCCCTAGAGTAGACATTCTATGGGGATTATATGCAGGATTTAAAAAAAAAAAGAGCTATAGTAAATACTGAGTTTAAATCTTTTCTATGCAGTCTTGGCTGACCTGGTACTTGTGACGTGGCTCAGGGTACCCTGAATTCCTAACAGTCACCCTAAGTCAGCTTCCCAAGTGCCATTCTCAGTTTAAATCTTTTTTTCTTTCTAATGCTGTGTGAAGCTACAATATTCAGTGGCAGACTTTTAGCTTAGATAATTCAAGGGCAGCAACTTGTGTCTTACAATAGTGAAAACAGAGCTGTGTGTTCTTGGAGAAAGAAGCAAGTAGGACTTGACTTTGCCTGCAAGAATATTTGCAGCCTTGCAAACCTCTTTAGCTTTTCATGAAACTATCATTTTAATCCACCTGCTTGCTCAAACAGTTTGAGGTGAAATGGGTAACAGAAAAGTGCTACATTCTCAGTTCTTACCAGAGATTAGAAACTTATATTGTTTAAAAGCAAGTACAATCAAATGTTCAGTTGTGAGAAATATTGTGTAATCCATCAAAATAATATAATAGATATATAATAATATACATCTTTCTTGTTATGCTATTGTGACTTCGGGACAAAGTAAGACAGCAGGAAGTTATAAACATGGGAAACATGATTTTAGAAAATTTTCACTCTGTCTGCAGGTCTACAGTATGAGGCGTAAAGGGAACTCTCACACTTTTCCTGTCTTTAGAAGGCTGAAAAAACAATCCATTACTCCATCCTAAATATGAAACTATTAAAGTTTCTCCTAGAATATAATGCCTCAACTATGACCTTATAAAAACAAAATGAAGCAAGCAACCAAAAACAAAAGTTCAGCTCGAAACAACTTCAAACTTACCAAAACTGTGTAATAGTAACAAGAATCCCCGTGAACCAACGATTAAAATCCAACACACTTCATTTTGCTCATTTGCTGTGGAATTCTCTTCTCTGCTCTTAGATATGTGCACATCTTTCCTGAACCAGCCAAAAACATTGTTCTCTACTTCTAAAACTTTCCAGAGGCATCCTCTCACATAACCACATGATAAAAATATCATTACCATATCAAGACTTCCTGATTATGTCATTTGCCTAATGTTCTTTGTAGTAACTTTATTCCACTCTAAAATCCATTTCAAGAGCACACGGAATTAGAGCTTATGTACCATATATATGGAAGCTTCTGCCTTTCTTTTCTTGTTCATGACATGTTTGAAGAGGAAACATCCTTTGGTGTGGGCCAGTCCTCACATGTGTGCAATGTTCTGTCATGATCAGACAAAAGTATAGATTCCTAAAACAAATATCAGCAGATGATGTTATCTTCCTAGGCCACATGGGAGTATGGATTAGTTTTCCCAACTAATTTTGATCATGTCATTAATTTAGAATCATCAAAGTACTGATTGCCAGGTTTCTCCACTATAAAGTTACTATGCTTTCCCTTGTAATCAACTGGCAAACTATGAAGAAATGAGCTGAGATTATGCAAAACTATCCTGCTTCTCACTAAACTATCACCCACTCGCTTTAGTGTGGAGTGATGATTTTATAACTCCCTCTCTCCTTCTCTATGTCAGTATTATTCCACCAGGGAGAGCTTTGCTTCTGCCCCCATTACACTCTCTTCTTTATACCACAACAAGATGTTCTTGTTCCACTTTGTACTTTTCTCGACTTTAGTTTGATACAGCTACACTGAAGATCATTATCTGTCAGGGATGGCACTAAGCATTTTACAGACATCATTTCATTTAAGTCAAACAACTCCAAGAAAAGTGGACAGCAGAGGGCTGGGGAATCAAGTATTGCATCTGGCACACTCAGCTAGGAAATGCTGAGATAGTTTTCCAACAGAGAAATGTTTAAGCAGGAAATGTATGTTTACAGAGGAGTCAGTGAAGAATTTAGCTCAGTTACAGCACAGGTAGCAAAGCAGAACAGCAGGAGACTGAGTGGGAGAGGAGAAAGGCTGGAGTATGTCATAGTTAATCTTGACTGGCAGTTTGATTGGGCTGAGAGATGCTAAGCTTTCACTACAGCACACCTCTAGGTAAGTCTATGCAGGCATTTCCAAAATGCTCTAGATAATGAGAAATCTAATTATTAATAGTCTAATAATTCACTGATTAATTAAAAATCTGAATAAACCTATGGGAAGGTGGTACAAGGTGGAGCCTGGTTAGATGAAATGTATTGCTGTGGTCATGTCTTTAACAGGTGTATCTTGGCTGTGGCCCCTTCTTGTTATTGTTCTCTGCTTCCTGGATACTAAAAGTGAAGAGTACTTTTTCTACCATGCCCTTCCACCATGATGTTAAGCCTCACTACAGGCCAAGATGCAATGGAGTTACAGATAACAGATTGGAAGTAGGAGCTGAAACAAAACTCTCCTCCTTATAAACCTAGTTGTCAATATGTATAACACCCGTTTCAAGTAAAGTAAAAGCAATGGAGTGACCCAAACATGACAATATGACAAAAAGATTTATTAAGGAGTAAATAAGAAGGGTAAAGTAGGAAAGATAAAGGAAAGTAACAGGTTGTTTTTCACAATCAGCTATTAAAATAAAGCTGCCTCTTCTGATACACGAATGTAACTGAGCTGAGCACACAGATGCCACATTATTTCTTCAGATGCCAGCCAGTTAGCTCAAGACACCTTTCTCTACAACGATGATACACCAATTCTTTTATGGCTGCTGGCAAAGACTTATAAAATGATATACAAAAATATCCAGCATGGTGCCCAGTGGCAAGTAAATAGTAAAACATCTAAAAGTGAGTATAAAAATATTTGTTATGCCGGGCGGTGGTGGTGAATGCCTTTAATCCCAGTACTCAGGAGGCATAGGTAGGCGGATCTCTGTGAGTTTGAGGTCAGCCTGGTCTACATACTGAGTTCCAGAGAAACCCTGTCTCAAAAAACAAAAACAAAACAAAAAGAACCAACAAAAATATTTGTCACATTCTTATCAAACCTTTCTCCTTTGTGATGCTGGTAAAAGAAATCTAAGATTTTCTGGCCTACAGAAAACCTACAATCATACTGACATTCTCATACTTGTAATAATTAAGAGTAAGAGAATTGACAAAAATGTCTTCAAGATGTATTTTATCCAGTTGGGCACGTATTATTTGGTAGGTCAAAGTCCTAAACCTAGATTGCTGACTTACAACATGTTTACATATTGAATTTGGTAAATATTACCAGTTTTAATTTAAAAAAAAAGAAGCTAGGGTTGATAAGATGGCTCAGTGGCTAAGAGCACACACTGTTCAGTTTCTAGCTCCCACTTCAGGCATCAGGATGTTATCAACTACCTAAAACTCCAGCTCCCAAGGGTCTGAACCCCTCGCCTGCACTTTCCGGGCACTGCATCCACATACACAAATCCAGACATACATCCACATAATTAAAAATGAAATCATTTTTTCTTAAAGGTAGAAGCCATTTATATTCAACATCAGTGTGTCCTATAAAAGTTGTAACTCCTGCTTTTATCAGTATGTTAATTTCTTTTCCTATTACCTTGATAAAAATACTTTGGCAAAAGCAACTTTAGAAGGAAAGGGTTTATTCTGGCTCATAGTTCAACGGTACAGTCCATAGTGGGAAAGTCAAGGTGTGGGAACTTGAAGTACCTGGTTACAATACATCCCATCAGGAAGTAGAGAAGGAAAAATACATGCTGCTGCTCAGCTCACTTTCCACATTTATGCAGTTTAGGAGACTGTCCATGAAATGGTGCCACCCACAGAGGTGTGTCTTCCCATATCAATATAATTCCCCACAGGCATGTCTGGAGGCCCATCTTCCAAGAGATTCTATCAAGCAGACAATTAACACTAACCATCCCAATCTACATCCTTACTCACTGTCAATCTATGAGGCAGTTCCCAGATACAAATAATCTAAAATAAAGAAGGAGAGTGGGAGAAAATTTGAGTTTGTAGCTACTAGATCTGCTTTATTTCCAGTGAAGTCATATAAGCCACTGCAGACAGAGAGAAGACAATGATGAAGCTTTAGGTAGAAGAGATTCTGTGAAGATTCCTAGAAGAGAAATTATCGAGAGTCTTAGCCAAAGATAAACAATGTGAGCTATAATAACAATCAATCTGGCATGATTGCTGTAATACTGGCCTGAATGCTTTGGGGAAAACACGCCATGACCTTCTGGTTGGATTTAAGGCCTGCTCCACAGAATGAACTCTTGACTAGTACTATAAACCCAGCCACGAACCCATGGTATGGATACCACAGATCCAAGGGAGAAACTACTATTACTATTTTGCTAAATAGACATTGTGCCAAACTGCCTTCTAAACACTTACCTTTGCACTCTTGATTAGTGCAGCCCTCAGCAGAAGAGGCTGTTTTTATAGTGGACACAGTTAAAATATTAAGACTCACAATTAGTTCAAGTGCAGAGAAAGTGATTATGGAGTGCTCAGTTGTTGAAAGGACAAGTATTCACTTACATACAAACATACCCCCCAAGATTAAGGGAACATAATAGAAGAAAGAGCAAAAAGAAGCCATACTGGGAAAGTCTGATGCAAAACCATGTCTTCTGAACATGACAGACCTATGTACTCATGGACTCACTTTAACTGCGGCTACCTGTACAAGATTAGGATCATCAAAACTTCATCACAGAAGGGTAAGAGCCGCACCCCTCCCTGAGGGATTACTGGGTTAATGGTGGCTGGGAAAACAAGTACCACACTCTTCAGTAATATAAAGTTGCCTAGTAAATAACCTTCCGACCAGGCTCATGCAGAAGCCCCATTTAAATTCACTGCATCACATACATCAAAAGACATAAAAGCTTATTGGGAAGAAGAAAGGTTTCAATGAAAGAAGCTGGGGACAATAAGGTAGGTAATATGGGGAGGTGAGAATAATTAAAATTCATTATATACAAGTATGAAAGTTGTCAAATTAAAAAACCTTAAAACAAATAAGTAACCACAGTCTACAGGGTAATTTTGAAGATAACATAAATCAAACTTTTCAAGTGTGTATTAAACAGAGAACAGCCACTGCAAACAAAGCTACTTGCTATAAATAAAAAAACAGCATTTTTTAGGTTAAAATGACACTTGCTCTCAATCAAAATTTTGTTTTTGAAGCATAAACTATTTATTAATTTTGTACATTTCAAAACAAAAAAGTCAAAATCAGTTGTATCTGTAACAACTTTTTCTTCTGGAACTCTTTAAAAATATGGAATACTTCAAGAATTTGCCTATCATCATTGTGCAGGGGCCATGCTAATCTTCTCTGTAGCGTTCCAATTTTAGTATTATGTGCTGCCAAATCGAGCACTCTCCTGGCACTCTTAGTATTTATAGCAAGAAGCCCTTGTATTTGAGAAAAGCGGCTAACTCCCTCGTTGAAGGGGAACAGACATGTTCCCTTTGGTGGAGCACACTTACAGGTTTTCATGACCTTTGTATACACCACTTAATGTTGAACCCAGAAATCTCCCACCACTCTCTAATTCATTTGCTCTTATTAGCAAATAGAGAAATGCAATGGGGTTTAAAGTACTGCTGAGAACTACAGAATTGCCTCCCTGCATCTTCCCACTGAGGTTGCAGGGGAAGAACCACAGGTGGAGCCAGAGAGCTGCTTCAGGGATGTCCTGTTCACAGCTTCCACAAGCCTACTTGACAGCTGACATGAACTATAACCTCCTGCTTTCAAGGAAAGACTCTATTCTGCTTTCACACTACTACCCTTTCTGTTTCAAGTTTCGTGTGCCCCAATCATACGATGTCTCCTTACAGTTTATCATAGTCACAACAGAAAGCGTTCTCAGTCTTGAGAATTAGTTGTATTAAAAGGAGGAACATCTGGCAGCAGTTCCTGTCTGTTCTGTGACATTAGTGACTACAATGCACAATGAACTACTGTTACCATCATCAATCAATACCTTTGCAATTTCTGAGATGAAACTAAAACTCAAAAGTGAACTCTAATGTCTTAAATATCCAACTCCTATTGAAATGATAACACATGAAGACAGAGCTGTCTACAAGACTGATGTAACATTTATTAAGACTGTTCCTTGGCATCACCCTTATAAATACACTTGTAATTTGCTTCTTTAATGTATGATGAGTCCTGATGATTAATCTGACTGATTATTAAAGCCAAAGATCAGCTGGTATTTTGAAAAAAATCATCATTTTCAGACACTACTAAAAGAGAAACTGTTTTGTTAAGATTATTTCCCACATAGAATTCCAACTTCTGTTGAAATAATGAGCTCTAAAAAAGAGAAGAATAGATGAAATGTTTTTATATTTCTTGTACCAACACAGGCAGAGAGAAAGTTATAAAGGAGTAAGCTGTCCATGTTGTAAGATTTGGAAAAGCTGCAAGAAATACAAAGGGGAAAACTCCACCATATATATATCATACAGTTAAGACAAAAGATCCATTAAAGTTATAGAGTAACATTTTAAACACAAATGTGATTTAATGGGGTTGGAGAGATGATTCAGTCAGTAACTGCCTTGCTATTATGGAAAGACTTGAGTTTAATCCCCAGAACCCACATAAAAAGCCAGATATGGAGGCACATACCTGTAATCCTAAAGCTGGGGAGGCCAAGACAAAAGAATCCCTATGGGGTCTTTTGAATCCCTAGTCTTGCCTAACTGATGAGACAGATCCAGGTTCAGTGAAAGATAGACTGTGAACAATACCTAATGTCACAACCTCTGGCTTCCACATGTGTGTGCAAGCGTATACATGTACACACACACACACACACACACAAGAGATGGGTTTAGAGCAAGAGCTATCAAATAATAACTCAGAGGGCAAATCTAGTCCACTACCAATCCAATAAGTAAAATTTTTATTGGAACTGTACTATGCCTATATGCTTACTACAATCTATGGTCAAAGAGACTGAAAAGCCTGCAAAGCTTAAAATAGTTACCATCTGGCCCTTTACTGGTAAGAAAAAGTACTGCCTACTGATTTAGAGAATGGCAGATAGAATATAAACAAATGAGAGATAATTATAATTAAAGCTTATTGTGGTAAGCAATCATACGCACTCAATTCTGTT
The DNA here is from genome assembly GCA_028555095.1 of Dicrostonyx torquatus. Taxonomy (NCBI): domain Eukaryota; kingdom Metazoa; phylum Chordata; class Mammalia; order Rodentia; family Cricetidae; genus Dicrostonyx; species Dicrostonyx torquatus. The sequence continues at coordinate 4,722,571 of JAQHUG010000055.1, read as the reverse complement.
AGAAATGCTAGTCTATTCCATAACTAAATACAAATGTCACAGATAGCATCTGGCAAGATACTATCATTATAATAATCTTATTTGGAGAAGCCTGTGCCAACCAGGCAAATTTTATTCCCTTGGAGTAAGTCATGTTAAGCACTCTGCAGTGAGCCATGATTTGATGTTAGCCTAGATTTGAATCTCTAAAACATCCTGAAAACCAGCAGGGATGGCTATATATCTCCTTGAGTTAAATGTTCAGGAAAAGAAGAGCTACAGAAAAGTCACAGACATCAACATGTCCTAGGGCAGGCTGAGAAGGAACAAGGCAGTAAGATCTCAAGGCATAAAATTACTGTAAAAAAGTAGAGTCCTTCAGCTATAAGATACAGCAGGTAGTGTTTACAATAGCAAAGATGGCCAGTTCAATATTAATCCAAGACACACAAGTAGAAAGAAAATGCTTAACCATTCTTGAAGATCTTAGACGCAGATTCCTACAGGCAAGAACAGTCCATCTTCTTGAACAAGACTAACCAGTGTCACCAAAATGTCAGTGTGCTCAAAGTTAATTTTTTAATTTAAAGAAATGCCAGTAAAACCCACTAACAAGTTTTTCTTCACCTAGAACAAAACAATTTTACTATAAAGCTCATGTTGAAAATGACAGGAAATAGCCTTCCATAAAGTTCTGAATATCAGCAATAAAAAGCAAGGGCTGTTGGAGAACTGGCATTACTGAATACTAGAATACATTGTACTGCTAAATGTATTCCAGTATGGTGCTCTGGCATTATTCAATAAGCCAAACAAAAGAGAAGGTTAAAAAACATATCCAAACACATATGAGACAGTCATGGATGAAAAAGGCTGCACCACAAGTCAGGGTAAAGAATGTGCTTTTCTCTTAGTAATGTGGAAAAACTAAGTGGCCATCCAAAAAGCTAGGTCCTTATTTCTTGTCCTACTCAAACAAAAACTTACTTGGCTCTCCACACAAAAACAAGAACCATGTAAATACTAAAGGAAAAAGAAACTAGTAAATTCCTTTATATACTTAAGAGAACAGAAAGTCTTTTCAATTATGAATTAAAATTGAGGACCATAAAAATAATTTTAAAAATAAATTCTACTATATATAAAATGTTTGATAAAATATTGTAAACAAAGTTAAAAATTGAAAAACTTGGCCGGGTGGTGGTGGTGCACATCTTTAATCCCAGCACTCGGGAGGCAGAGGCAGGCGGATCTCTGTGAGTTCGAGACCAGCCTGGTCTACAAGAGCTAGTTCCAGCGCAGGCTCCAAAGCCTCAG
>JAQHUG010000055.1:4684599-4697305 GCA_028555095.1 Dicrostonyx torquatus | reverse complement strand
TTGAGTGAGGTACCCCAGACCCAGAAAGATAATTATCACATGTAATCACTCATAAGTGGCTTTTAGACATAAAGCAAAGAAAACCAGCCCACAAATCACAATCCCAGAGAACCTGACAACAACGAGGACCCTAAGAGAGACATACATGGATCTAATCTATATGGGAAGTAGAAAAAGACAAGATCTCCTGGTAAATTGGGAGCATGGGGACCATGGGAGAGGGTAGAAGGGGAGGCAAGAAGAAGGGAGGGGAGCAGAGAAAAATGTATAGCTCAATAAAATCAATAAAAAAATTAAAGAAAAAACGAATTATTTGCAGATGATGTTTGCTTGTAAACTGGTCTGTTTGAAGTAGTGTTAATCAACTATGAGGTCAACTAAATTTATCTGAAACTTAAGAATTCTGTGTCTGTAAAAGTTATAATGCAGTGTGTCCTGTGTCAAGCATGATGTGGAGTACTCTGTTTCATTCTTTAAATGATAGTTTGCTATAAGTTTAAATGTTATAAGGAATTAATTATCTTGTAGTTTACATAAGAAAAAATAGTTCTCATTGTATTATTCTAGTAATCTTCAAAACTTTACTACAGATATTCTCCTGACATTGTTCTAACTGTTCCATGTGTGTTAGCATGTTATTTAGTATGCTTTGGAGGCTGATCCCTGAATCTCTTGGACATCTAAGGCTTATGAATTACTTACAAGGTGCCTGATTAGATGGTGTATGGTATGTACGGGCAATGTCCCCCCACTTGGTACCCAGATGATGATACTGTTTTAGAAGGTTATGGAACCTTTATGTTGTTAATGCCTAGATCAAAGAAGTGTCCCTGGGGGAATGGATCCTGAGGATTGTAGTCTCACCTAGTATCTGGCAAAGCACTCCTCCCTACTTCCTGATCCACAGAAATGTGAGCAAGCTGCTTTTTGCTTCTGATCCTGTGAAAAGCACTATGTCTTAGCACTATGAAACTATTAGGCAAAATAAACCTTCCTTCCCCAAGAAAAGTCTGTCTGTCAGAGCAACAAGGAAAGTATGAATACAAATGGTGAGCAGGGACTGAGACAGCTTTTATGGAACAATGTCATTTTCTTGTGATCAGTTCATTTGGTTCATTCAGTTTGATAATCAAAATACAATACTCAGTTTAAAATCAAATAGCATTCACTTTCATGATTCCCAAATGGAAATCTACTACTTTAGTTATTAGTTTTAAACATATGAAGTTATATAAAACTCTTCAACCATAGAGTACTTATAAAGTAGTAGTTAATGAATGCAAAGAGGTTAGAGAACTAGCAGTGTTAGATTAATGCAGTTTCAGTATTTTAATGTGGATATTTTTCATTTCCAGTAAAAAAAGAATAAATTTTTGTTGTTTAAAGATGGAAAATAAGCTAGGTCGTGTACAACTTTAATCTCATTTCTCAGTAAGGAGGTAAATGGATCTCTATGAGTTTGAGGCTAGCCTGGTCTACATGGCAAATTCCAGTCCAACAAGGGCTACATAGCAAAAAAAAAAAAAAAAAAAGCAAATGATGGTGATGATGATAAAATACGAAATGATAGTTAATAAAAAATTTCTACTTTGAAATCTTTGTATTATGTATTATATTATATATTATAGTGGATTTCATTCATTTATGAACTATCTTAGTTTTTCTGTCAATAAAATAAAGACAATGATGAAGGGGACGGTATTTATCCAATGGCTATCAATAAATTCTAATCAGAAAAATGTGCCAAGAGTACTGAATTTCTGCAATTTTATGTTGCCTCAGCATCGGTCTGTGTCTTCCATTTAAAGGAGGCCATACTGGAATGCCAAGAAGAACACAATGTTGGGCTCCTGGTGTCAGCAAATGAGCAGGTAAACATAAACTACACAGGCCACAGACATCCAAGAGTTAAAACAAGCTTCCCACATAAGGGTCTCCTAGGTTGTGAGTCAAAAAAGTAGGCATTAGGCTATGCACCATACTGTGGCAGTAATGTTTGGCTTCCCTTCATCCCCACTTGGGAGTGTTTCTAGCTGCTCTAGTGGTAGAACCTGGTTTTGCTCAGAAGCTCTTAAAAATACCAAGATGCTACAAACTCTCCAAACAGCATGGATGAAAGTGATATATTTATCTGTAGTATTTTTCTGTTTCAGATTTCATACTGACGCACAATTGTTAAACCCAACCTGTAGCAGACAAACAAGACCACTGTCATATCAAAGACAGTTTAAAACTGGAGACAATTTAGGCCAGGATTTACAAAACCTTTATACAAAACATTTAAAATTATGCACAACTTTTTGTAAACCATCTGAAAATGGAAAATAAATGCATCAATACAATTTAATCACTTGACCAGATAACAAAAACTATTAATTGATTTTGTTCTCAAGAAGTTAAACAGAGTCACTAGTCAAACTGGGGATTTGTTCCTAGGAATATATCCAAGAAATAAAATCTTAGGTTGACATGAAACGCCACGTACAACTGTTCACAGCATTCAAGTTTACACTGCACAAATAAAAAGTGGCAACAACTCCACTTTGGTCACTGTACTAGTTTCACTTCAAATGCTATGATAAAAATACTGTAACAAAAAGCAACTTAGGGGAAAGGGGGGTTTATTTCACTTTACAGTTACAATCTATCATTGTGGAGAAGTCAAGGCAGGAATGACTAACAGCTAGTTCCACCATATCCACAGTCAAAAGCAGAGTATGAATGCATGTTTCTGCTTGCTTGTTTCTATTTCACCACTTTTACAACAGTCCAGGAATCCCTGCTAGAGAATGGTGCTATACACACTAGGCTTAGTCTTCCCACAATAACTAACTTAAGACAGTCTCCCAAAAGATGTGCCCACCAGCAAACCTGATGCAGATAATGCATTTTTGAAACTCTCCTCCTAAGAGTTTACAGTTACTAAGCTGACAGGAAACGCTAACTATCACAGTGACCAGTCATCAACTGATCAATGGATGAACAAAATGTAGTACAGCCACACGATGAATTACTTGGTCATAAAGGGAAAGAAGTGCTAATATGTGCTACAACACATTTTAACCCAGAGAACATTATACTATATAAAAGAAGCCAGTCACCAAAATCCACATAATATCCAGTTAGTGGTTGTTAGGGACAGAGAGGACAGTTAGCTTGCAAAGTAAAAGCAAAAGGATTCAAAGTTTCTTCTTGAGGTTAAAACAAAAAGGTCTAAAGTTGATGATGGTCATGGCTGCACAACTTTAAATACACTCAAAGCACTGACTGTGTATTTTAAATGGGTAAACTATATGGTACATGCACTGTATCTCACTTAAGCAGACACTAAAAAGAAAGAAGCTATGTAAATGTAACACATAATGTGAGGAGAACTTGACCTGAAAAGCTTTTGACATATGTTGCAAACCACATCTTTACAGGAACCACAGACCTGGACTTGTTTTCCCCTTTTGGTAAATAAATACTATCTTTGAAACAGGAAACAAAGGTAGGAATAACCAACATTATTTTGGTATTTTGAAAGCATTCTTTCTTGTGGATTAGGTAAAGTGGGGCTAGTTTTGGACCTTAAAAATATACTTCTATACATGACCTAAAGGCAGGCAAGCACTGGAAAATATTCAAGTTGACAACTACACTAAGACTCTTCCTGGCATCACAGCCTTAACTGGTAGGAACACACCATCAGGCTTGTTCATTGGTACTTATCAAAGTTGGCTTTACACTGTATGCTAAATAACTCAGGGTGACTATAAAACAAACCCTTGAAGGCATGATCCAGAGCACCAACACTCACTACTAAATGACCTAAAGATAATTTGTGTGACAATTCTATTTAAGACACACAAGTTTAATAAAAGGCCAAAATACACACAGATTACTATACCAGAGAGAGCTCCTCCAAGGAAGCAGGCAGGTTGGTGATCCGCGCAGAGAGAGCTTTCCACGTGGGCCTACCATTTTATACCTCTCTTGGGACCTGGTGGTCCAGCCCCATTAATTAATTGAGGGGTGGCATAATTAGCTAATGGCGGGGCGTGGTCACAAGTCGAAATGGTCAAGACCACACCCCTTCAAATTTGTACATGGAAACATGTGTGAGGCTAGGGCAAAGGGAACAATTATAGAAACTCAAACTTCCCTACTGCTGGTAAGCTGGCAATTGCTACTTCCTACCAGAGCTGAAAAATCTAAAAAGGCAGATGCTCCTTAAACTGTGAAGCTAAACTTCAATGAGAAAGATGGCCTGTCCTGTGAGACCTTGCTTTTCCTTCCATGGAAGCACCCATGGCCTGCTAGGGATAGAAATGAGTTCAGAGCTTCTTCAATAGGACTTGAGATAGGAGAATGAGAATATCCAGTTCTTACAGCTGTTGTAACTACAAAGCAGGACATTCCAGGGCCAGGATGGGTGTAATCGGACAAAACTAGCTACAAGATTGGCAGGGCCCAGTGCAAACATATGTGGCTTTGTTTGTGAATGAACTTGAGAAGGGTGACAGCATACTGTACACAGCCTCTTCTGAGTGTAGGGATCTCTAGAACTGCACAGATGCCTATGCATGTAAGACCAGCCTAATTTCTGAACAACAGGAGTTGAGATAGAGAATTTTCAAAGATACAGGAAAGAATAAAACCAAAAAAAAAAAAAAAAAAACAAAACCAAGATCACCCAGAGACAATTATGTTACCATTTGGGGATACACCCCAGATGTTTTTTCCATGCTAATACATGTAGACATTTATTAACATAATTGTTTCTATTGTATAATTATACAGTGTATATTCTCTATGTCTTTTTTATATATTTATGACTTGGAAATGCTTTCTAAAATGTTAATGAATACAGATTATTTCAATCTTACATAGATGATAGGACATAAATAGAACTATGCTTCAATTAGCCAGACTCTTAAGTGTTGGGTTAATGACAGATCCTGACTTGTTCATTATTACAATGATGTGCCCTGAATTACAACAGCCTTAAGAGAAAACTAAATAAATCAATCAATTTAAATAATTTCATGAGGTGCTTGGCGTATAACAAGCTCTCTATATGCTAGTAACTTCTAAAAACCAATACTGTGCCTAAGTAAAGACATACTGATTTACATTCCCAACATTAGATTTAAAAAGGCTTTTGTTTGGCTTGTTTGTTGAGTAAGGTCTTGCTTTATATAGTGCAGGCTAGCCTTCAACTTTTGTTAGTGCTGCCCCATCTCAAGTGCTGGGACTGAGGCAGGCAAAAGAGATTCTTTAGTTTTCTTTCTTTCTTTTAACTGGATTCCTCATGCTCTTAAAACTATCAATGACTTCTGCATGAAGGCTATCAACCCTACGTCATAGAATAGCAAGTACTTTTTGTTTAAAAGGAGGGATTAAACCTGAGATTTACCTCCAGTTCCTAGGACCTTCAGCAGCTCAAAATTTTCAATTCCCACCTTCTCTGCATGTCCTGTTAAGTTGGCTAAAGAGAAAGAAAAAAAGAAAGAAAAAATTAAAGGGGTTGGCAACAGGAGGGCTCTGTGGGGCTTTTGGGGGTATCAGCAAAGTTTTATTTCTTAACCTGGCATGTTTCTATATAATTATTTGTATAGTTATATTTTTATATCTTAATTATAATAAAGCTTTTCTTAAAAATTTAGTGACTAGATAGTATTTTTACCATAGGTTAAATCAACATAAAGTCTAGTAAGAAAACAAAGGTTATAATACACAGGTAGATTTGCAGTAAAAATGGATAAATTTACAAGTATTAATTTATGTAACAAATACAATGTGCCTAACTACCTACTAGATTCTGGGCTGTGCTCTAGTTCCATTTGTGCCACTAAACATGCAACAAGACTTAGTGTACACTAGCATGTGCACACACTGTCTCAGTTCCCCATCGGAGTGGGAGCGAAGATCCCTGTCAGCTCTGAAATTCTAGGGGTATGTGTAAATATACATATTCTTCAAAACCTATTCTGTCCTAAACCAGCAAAAGAAGGCGTGTTATACTGAGCACTTTCACAGTATTCTCCACTGGGTTCTGGTCCTACCCTATTACATGTGGAAAGGCTGTTTGGAGAAAAGCAAGGAACAGGGAAATCTGGTGGAAAAAACTGAAAATGGCAGCCTTTAGCAAAGTTAAATGGCTTCTTTTCCACAAGACCTCACAGATTCTGTACTATAAATCTTCAAGGCTGAGATATTGCATTTTTAAATTTATTTAACAAATTCCTCCTATTAATAATGCCAATAAATATTATGTGAACTAGCTTTCTATAGAAGCTGTCAAGAAATGTTTGATTCAACTACTAGTTCTACCACTTAAATGCTGTGTACCCTTGAACAAACTTCTTCTCTGTGTGTCAGTTCCCAATAATGTAAGATAGGGATAATTAACAATAATAACTCTACCCCCACAATATACTGGTGTCTACAATCTACTTTGAAAGCATTAGAAAGGTAAGATTAACTGATGGATAAATATAAGTAGTTATGTAGTAAAACAAATATAGCAAATATAGAATCTAGACATTGAGTATAAGAGTGTTCAACATACAAATCTTTCAAAATGTCTATAAAATAACAGAAAACCTTATTAAGTTGTAATGAAGATTGAAAGAGTCAAACTGTATACAGTAAATTTATATAGCAATTGGTGTAAGCAAGTTAAGTGTTTAAAAATAAATTAAAACTTTGAGAGCATAATTATAAGAAAATTAGACTCAAAAAATCTTAGAGCTACAAGTTTGAGGTAGTATTTTGTTCAATATTTTAAATTAAATTTTTAATTATTTTAATCTAAAAAATTTTAAGGGACCAGTAAGTCTTCAGCAGGTAATGTGCCCAACCAGTTCACCTTGACTAAGGTTTTTGTTTGGGGTATGTGGTGATTGAATTAATATGGCTCCAATAGAGTATATTTGCATGCTCAGCCCCCCAGGTGATGAACTGTTTGGAAAAGAGTATGAGGTGCGGACTTGCTGAAGGAAATGTGCAGCTGGGAGTGGGCTCTAAGATTTTAAAAGTCCACACTAGGCCTAATGCCTCTCTCTCTCTCTCTCTGCCTGCTGCCTGTGGATCAGGACATAAAGCTCTCAGCTACTGCTCCAACACCATGCCTATCTGCTTCCTGCCATGATGATAATGGACTAATCCTCTAAAACTGTAAGTAAGGTCCAATTTAACTTGGTTCTTTCATAAGAGTTGCCTTGGTCATGGTGCCTCTTCACAACAATAGAACACTGACTAAGACAAGGAACAGGACTAACAAAAGCAAACAAGAAATATTGAGTTAGATTATTATGAAACAAATACATACTCAAACATGTGAGTCTAAACAGTTCTCACTTCTAAGCTATTGTTTTGTCAGTCATTAAAGCCTTTGAACATGAAGATCTAAAAATAAACTGTATTTTTCTTAATTGTTAGCCTAAAGAACAAGAGCTCAAACTTCAAATAAAAAATATTAACATTAGACTAAGACATAAAATATTTACAGATTTTATTTTACCTTAAAGATGAAATAAACATTACCAACTATATAACTGTCTTCTACATTTATAAAACAGTCACAAGACTAATAAAGTCCAAATCACATTGCTCAGAAGATAAGAGCCTCGGGCTTGGGACCAAGGTCCTAGAGCCAGTACTGCTGAAGCAGTTAGAACTGCCCGTTGTCTTTTTTCACAACATACCACAAAGGAGGTGGTACTTTATTGTGGTTGTGAGAGACAGCAGCCTTTGTTTCTTCTTCAATTCCAATTACGTCTCCACTAGACTCCCTTTCTAGTTTTTCCCACAGGTAAGAAGGCTTATAAACCCACGCATGAACCCAAAACTCAAAATTAAATTTTTTCAAAACATGAATGGGTAGGGGGCACATTAGTAGGAGTTGGTAGAGCTACATTCAAATGATCAACTCCTACACAAGACGTTCTTTTAAAAAATACATTAGTTATTTATTGTAATGTGTGTGTTTTCTGATGCACATGTGACAATCAGAGTACATTTTCTGGCAGTCAGTGTAGTAAAAGGGCAGCCAAAGAAACACCCTAGCTCTGAAACAAGAACCATTGAAATAAACTTTAGCCCTAACCCCAGAACTAAAGAAAGACACCTTGACCCTGAGACCAGAGCCAATGAAAGAAATATGTCCTGGCCCTGAAACTAGAGCCAAAAGGTTGAAAAGAGCCAATGAAAGAAAGACAAGTTTGGCCCTGAAATCAGACCCAACTCTGCCCCTGACCAACTAAACCAACCAATCCCTGAGCAGGAAAACTAATCAATCCCTGTGCAGAAAACCTTCTGCCTGGGAAAACTCTGCCCCTAAGAAGTCCTATAGCCCCATTGGCCTGTTCAGTTATCGGCTGTCCTTTCCCACCCTGGCAGAGGCAGCCACTCTCCGGGATTCCTCCTTCCCAAATAAATCTCTTTCTTAAAAGTGTCTCGGGTGACGATCTTGTGCTGGCCTGAAGCAGACCCTTTGCTGAAAGGTTCCCTTTGTTAAGGGGATGAGTGGTGGGAAAAAATAACAACTTGGAGCAGAACTTTGCTGAGAGGCTCCCTCAGGGGTGCTGAGCAGAAAAAGTAACAACTCCTCACCCAGAGCCAGAAGAGGTTGCTATATTTCTGTAGGGGGTTCCCTTTTAACAGAGTGAAGCAGAAGTAACATCTTGGGCTGAAGCTTAGAAGAAATGGATACTTCTACTGGTAGCATCCTTTGGGGGGAGGGGCAGAGTAGAGCTCAGCTGTAAGGGCTCTCTCTCAGAGAGGAGCAGGATTGCCATATCCTGTGGGAGACCATCCCCCACTGCACCCAAGCTGCAGTATAGCCTGGCTTCCCAACAAGTCAGGATATCTTTCCCTTCAGAGCTATAACACTCACAGTTAGGTCTCTCCTATCATGTGGGTCCCAGCAACCAAACCAGATTGTCAGTCTCTGCAGAAAGCACCTTTACTTCTTGATCTATCTCATCTGCCCTTTTGAATTTTTGACTCAAATTCCCAGTATGGTCTGATTTCTTAGGGAAAACAATATTCTCTTGCTCTTCTCCTTCAATGTATACAGTAGTTAACAAAGTAGATGTGGCTGTCTTAATTTTGTATTTTGATCATTTTGTTTGACAACAGAGGGTAGCAGAATGAATATATTCACAATACCCTATGTACATCTATAAAATGGTCAAAAACTAAATAAAAAGTAATTTTTAAGAAGAGACAGGAAAGAAACTGTTTCCTTTCTTCCTCTGCTTTCTGCCATATGGGAGAGCACTCATTAGGGACTGAAGCTGATGATTCAGCCTCAGAACAGAGTCATGACTGTTTACTGAGTTTTCTTTCTTCTAGAGTAGTTTTTGGTTTTAGATAAAGTCTCACTCCATAGCAGAGGCTGGCCTGAAACCATGTAATTCAGGCTAGCTTCAAATTTGCAGCAATTCTGCTTGGGCCTCTCAGGTTCTGTGAGTCTAAGTGTGAGCCACCACTCTCAACTTGTATGTTGGTTTCACCACTCAGCTGATGATGGTATTTTTAATAGAGGAGTCTGAATAAGACAACTGGAGTCCACTAACTGATCTGCTCGCCCTTCTAAATTCTAAGTCATGTGCCTAAACACAATGGTCCCGAGATTATGATTAGATGGAGAAAGCCTCACTTGGGCTGTAAGCCTAAATTTCCTACAGAGATTATATAATAGCTCTGTACTGACATGCTGGAAGTACACATAGCTATTACTAAAGTGGCACTCTGATTCCCAGGAGTTAACTGCTGTTCTGCACAGACAAGTTCTTTGTGGTTCCTGAAAAATAAAAGAGCAGGCTGGAAGATCACAGATTGGGCATTTATGCTTCTAACAGCAAAATAACACCAAACCACAACATGAGCCTAAACCCTGAAAGAGTTAACTCCTTCCCCCACAAACACCACCTTATGAGAACTCTTCACAAATTAAAACAAAACAGCAGTCTGAGCTGTTCAGATGTTCAGAGCTGGCATCTATCCTGGTGACCACATTGTAAAGATCTGTCTTTTTAAGAGACAAGCCACGCCCATCCACTGATCAAGCTGATCTTCAGCTTACAGTCTGAGTTCTCTCTCTCTCTTTTCCATCTTCTTGGAGAGGCAGCTTCTGCCTCTTTCCCCCTTCTCCCCGCCCCCCTCGCTTCTGTCTCTCTCTTCTCTCTCTGCGCGCTCTCTCTCTCTTTCTGCTCTTCTCTCCTTCTCCCTTCCCCCTCCATAACCCCCTGAATAAATATCCAACCTCACTCTGCATGGCATGCCTATCCATGTCTCTGTCTCTTGCCCGCCCGCCAGATGTCTCCCTGCTTAGGACCAGCCACGGCTCAGAAATCAGCAGCCTGGGACTGCCTGGGACTGGCTGCTCTGAGGACCCCCTGCCTGCCGCCACATGGCCTGCTACCACCACTAGGGGGGGCCCACAGCATTTCTGCTGCCTGCTACCACCGGGGATCCTACAGCATTTTTAATTTTTCCATTACACACATGAGGTGAGCAGTTAAATGCTAATAATTCTGGATTAAAATAATATTTCATATCTTTCTAAGGTGTTCTATAACCCTGAGTCTCTATTGCTAATTAACTAAATCAAAGGCAGAAGAATCTATGGGAGTTCAAAACCAGCCTGGTTCACAAAATGAATTCCAGTCCAGTTGGGGCTACTCAATGAAACCCTGTCTAAAAATAAATAGATAAATAAAAATTTTGTTGAAAATCCCTACAAAGCTTCCCCTTTTCCATCGCCTCCCAGATCTCGCCCCCATCAATGTCTGGCTTGAAACTGTGTTGGTCCTGTGCATGCTGCCACAGTCTCTGTGAGTTCCTATGTGTGTCAGTTTTACTGGCTCCATTTCCTTGGTGTCTTCCATCCCCTCTGGTTCTTACAATCTTTCTACCTCCTCTTCCACATAGTTCCCTGCCAATTACATTGCTAAACTTAATCTAAATTATTATTTAGGAAAAGGCAAGTGTAAACAATTTTAATGCTTGCACAAAACAAGTCTAGTCAAATTCTTTTCTCAATAAGATATGCTGAAAACTCCTTTACTTCTTGATTAATGTCATCTTCTTTAAAGCATGCTCTTAGGTTCAGTAATCATTTCTGACAGTGAACGTAACTATCTCTTCATAAGTACAATAAAGGTTTTTAATGTCAAAACTCAAATGAATACTAAAATGATCCACTTTAAAAAGTTTGATATTAATAATTCTTAAAGAAAAAATTTACATTACATAATAGATTTAAAAGAATTAGTTCCTGTCAAGCGGTGGTTCGAAGCCAGCCTTGTCTACAGAGCGAGTTCCAGGACAGGTTCCAAAGCTACAGTACTGAAAACAGCCTAGTATTGGCATAAGAACAAACAAGAGGACCAATGAAACTGAATTGAAGACCCAGATATTAATCCACACACCTCTGAACAACTGATTGTTGACAAAGAAGCAAAAACTGTCAAATGGAAAAAAGAAAGCATATTCAACAAATGGTGCTGGCATAACTCGATATCAACATGTAGAAGAATGAAAATAGACCCATATCTATCACTATGCACAAAACTCAAGTCCAAATGGACCAAACACCTCAACATAAAGCCAGCCACACTGAACCTTATAGAAGAGAAAGTGGGAAGTACACTTGAACACATTGGCTCAAGAGATTACTTCCTAAATATAACCCCAGCAGCACAGATACTGAGACAAACAAATAATGAATGGGACCTCCTGAAACTGAGAAGCTTCTGTAAAGCAAAGGGCACAGTCAACAAGACAAAACGACAGCCTACAGACTGGGAAAAGATTTTCACTAACCCCACATTTTGGCTACTCCATGTGTCTTTATTTAAGTGGGACTCCTTACTGTGGCAACCTCATTTCACTAAGCATAAAATCCCTAAATTTCATACCTGTTAAAGCATATGGCATGTCTCAAATTTTTCTTCTTTTTAAAAACTGAATAGCATGTCCCTGTATGTACATACTACATTTCCTTATACATTCATCTGTCAATGAATGTGTGGGTGCTTTCACATTTTTAACTATGTACATAGAAAATGCGTTCAATTCTTACAGGGACTAAAATCTTAGAGGAAGTGGAAGTGCTACTGGTAATTTTATTTTTAATTTTTTGAGGAATTTCCACATTTTTCATCGAAACTGCTATGTACCTTTAAATTCCTACCAACTGTACAGGTCAGTTCCCTATGAATAACCATCACTTGTCATATCCTTTTTTATAATAGCCATCTTGATAGTTACAAGATCAGAATGGATATAATTAAAAAAATTAATTCTTAAAAATTTTCGACCTAAGTGACCCCAAAAATTCTACCAGGGAACTCCTACAGCTGATAAGCACCATCAGTAATGTGGCAGGATACAAGATTAACTCAATAAATCGAAACAAAACAAAAACAAACAAAAAAAACAAAAACAGGATCCTTCTTATATACAAATGATAAACAAGCGGAGAAAGAAATAAAAGAAAAATCACCCTTTACAATAGCCACAAAAAAAATATAAAATATCTTGGGGTAACTCTAACCAAAAAAGTGAAAAAGACCTGTATGACAAGAACTTTAAGTCTTCGAAGAAAGAAACCGAAGAAATCAAAAAATAGAAAGATCTTCCATGCTCTTGGATAGGTAGGATCAACACAGTAAAGGCGGCAATTTTACCAAAAGCAATAAACAGATTCAAT
>JAQHUG010000055.1:4628494-4658178 GCA_028555095.1 Dicrostonyx torquatus | reverse complement strand
CTCTCTCTCTCTCTCTCTCTCTCTCTCTCTCTCTCTCTCTCTCTCTCTCTCTCTCTCTCTCTCTCTCGGATTTCCTGCCTGGCTTTATTCTGCCCTGCCATAGGCCGAAGTAGCTTCTTTATTAACCAATGGTAATAAAACATATTCATAGCATACAGAGAGGAATCACACATCAAACAGAATGTTATAAATAACAAATGAATTAAAGTGGATCTGTTGATCTGAGGAAAAAACAGTAAAGTTTTTTAAATGCCATGAAAAGTTGAATTTAAAAAAAATCTTTTAAAAATATTTTTTATTAAATGTATATTTTTAAAAACAATCTTTTCTCATTTTACATACCTATCCTAGTTCCCACTCCCTACCCTCCTTCCGCTCTCCCCACCTTCCCCTCATCCCAACCCCCATCCATTCTTCAGAGAGGGTAAGGCTTCCCAAGTAGAGTCAATAAAGTCTGACATATCACTTTGAGGCAGAACCAAGGCCATTCCCCCCCTATATCTAGGCAGAGCAAGATATACCTCCAAAAAGAATGAGTACCAAAACGCCAGTTCAAGTACTAAAAATAAATCCTAGACCCACTGCCAATGGCCCCACAGACTGCCCAAGCCACACAAGTATCACCCACATTCAGCAGTCCTAGTTTGGTCCTATGCAGGTTCTCCCACTTTCAGTCCAGAGTTAGTGAGCTCTCACTAGCTCTGTTTCTGTGGGTATCCCCATTATGGTCATGATCCCTTTGCTCATATTATCACCCCTTCCATTCTTGAACTGGTCTCTGGAAGCTCGGTCCAGTGCTTTGCATCTGCTTCCATCAGTTGCTGGATAAAGGTTTTATGAGTAAAATTAAGGTAGTCATCAATCTGATTACAGGGTAAGGCCAGTTTAGGCATCCTCTCCACTGCTGCTTAGAGTCTTAGCTGGGGTCATTCTTTTGGATTCCTAAGAATTTCCTTAGTACCAGGTTTCTCACTAGCCCCATAATGGCTCCCTCAATCAAGATATCTCTTTCCTTGCTCTCCCTCTCTGTCCTTCCCCCATTTCAACCATTCCGTTCCTTCATGTTCTCCTCCTCTCTCCTCACCAGCTCCCCTTCTGCCCTTAGTGCTCCCCCTGTCACACACACACTCCAATTTTCTCAGGAGATCTTGTCTAATTCCCCTTCCCAGGGGGATCCATGTATGTCTTTCTTCAGGTTCTCCTTGTCACCTAGCTTCTCTGGGGTCGTGGACCATAGGCTGGCTATCCTTTGCTTTATGTCTAATATCCACTTATGAGTATATACCACATTTGTCTTTCTGGGTCTGGGTTATCTCACTCAGGATGGTAAAAGAACAAATTTCTATCACTAGAAACATTAACATGCAAAGGATCTGAATTTTCATATACTCAGTTTCCTAAAGATACATAAACATATCATTGAACCTTTCATTTCAAAACCAATTACCAAAAAAAAAAAAAAACCCAAACATAGACCGTATTTCTCTAGACCCTAAAAAGAACATTTACTAAGCATATAATGGTATTCTGCCATACCCACATCCAAAGTCAATTTGGAAAACCAAGTACTGGATATTTAAGAATCCATGTTTGGCACAGGGGCCATAGTTCAGGAATAGGGAGCTTTCTCAGCTTGTTTAAGGCCCTGAGTTCAATACCCAGTACGAAGGGGAAAAAAACCAAATAAGTTCTTTTTCACAAGGTTACAAGATTTTTTTTAGCCATTTGACAGGATAGATTTCATATAACAAAAAGATACTAATCAGTTATATATTGAAATGATTTGTTTTAAAAAAACAGTATTTTGCAGAAGCTTTTTCACAGATACTGTATAAGAAAAGAAAATTATTTCAGATTCCAGATTAACTACATAACAGTGTTAGAGAAAGGATGAAAGACACATAAAATTTTAAAAATTAACATTACAAACTATGTAGAAGAAAGTGGTGATCTTAGTGCCTTAGACTAGTGGTTCTCAACTGTAGGTCATGACCTCTTTGGGACTGAATGACCCTTTCACAGGGGTCACCTAAGACCACTGGAAAACACATATATTTGCATAATAATTCATAACACTAGCAAATTAGAGTTATGATGAAGTAGCAATGAAAATAGTTTTATGGTTGGGGTGTCACCACAATATGAGGAACTAACTGTATTAAAGGGTCATAGCATTAGACCACTGCCTTAGACCTTAGTGTTATGATGATAATATAAACCTGATTATTATTCAGCTCTTCTACCTACACTTCTTTTAAAATTGAGATCAATCTGATCCAAAATATTCACATTATTCATGACTGATGGAGGTGTTCTAAGTCATTTAGCAGGTAAGGTTTCAAAGAAGACAACATAGGACTTTAACCAGAGCCTTAAAAGTACAAAGGAGTTTCTAAGTTTCAGGGTCAACTAATACTGTCTGAATCTAAATTCCTTTATCCACCCTTTAAAGAGAGAGAAACAAAAAAAAAAACAAATAAAATTATGCATGACCCATACCTTTAGCAGTAGAGAGAATAACACAACCTCCAAATTGTTTGATTGTTTGTCATGGAAAACCCAGCCAAATTTCAGCAGAGTTCCCTTCCACAGGAAGTCTGGTTTGGGGATAGGAAGAAAATGGCTTATGCAATACTGAGAATGAATAGTCTAAGAAAACTTAGACAAAACAAGACAAAAATTATGCCCACAACAGTACAACAGTATACCAACATACTGAAAACAAGTCAGAGTTGGTGACTTAAACACTAAATAGGAAAGGGGATCAACCTTGAAGAAGCACAGTTTCTGACAGTAAATCAGAGAGGAGTACATACCCTTGGCTACACAGTAACAAAGAGAAAATATAGAAAAAAAATCAAGGATCCGACAGAAATCAAAGAGAAATAAGACATAATAATCCCACCAGTCTGTCAGAACTCAACAACAAAGAAATCCACACAGCTGAAGAAAACAGGAATACAACACTCCGAACTGAATTTAAATTCTTCAACCAACCAGTTAAGATATGAAAAAAAATCCTGAGGAAGAAATATAAAAACCTAGACTAGAAAGAGGCAAACAACCAAAAAGAAACAAATAAAACAAGAGTTGACTGAACTCAGAAATGAAACAGAAGTACACAGACATGTTCTGGTGAGGGTGCACCCCCACAATGAAGCAAAGGGAAACGACGAAAGGGATAGTTAGCAAAGCCATGAGCATGTGACTAACACAGTTTGGACTGGTGAACTATAAACAGTCAGTCCAACCCACAGGCAATAGGACAAGGTCACTGAGAACTTTCAACAAGCTCACTAAGGCTTACCAATTTCATCTTCAAAGATGAGGAAGAGGTTTAATCAAGGAGAACATGTTTTGGTTCAAATGAATTCAATTCAAAACTCATGCTCTGCAACTTATTAAAGCTATGTATGATAATTATGTTTACCATTCTAAGTTCTTTATTTCTAATCTGTTATTGGATGGATGGAAGGATGGATGGATGGATGGATGGATGGATGGATGGATGGATGGATGGATGGAAGGAAGGAAGGAAGGAAGGAAGGATGGATGGATGGATGGATGGATGGATGGATGGAAAGTAGACAAAGCACATACACAAAAGACAATTGTACATGTATACATAGAGGTTCCCTCCCAAAAAAAGAATATTAGAACACTATATTGGAGGTAATATAATTGGAAGAAGTAAAAGACCAAGGAGGGGTGAAACCAAAATAAGTCAATTCAAGGGTCCTTGCTGACATGGTCACTACTATGGATACTGGAGCTTAACCTTGCTGGCACTCCCTGGAGAATGACTGGATTGCTCATAGAACTATGTGGGCAAAGGTAGAGAGAAACATTTTTCCAATGGATTCTGCCCCTACTAGATAAAAGTTGTTAAAGGAGTTGCATTAACTTCCTACACTACCAGCACTTCAAGCTTTCAGACCATCCCAGCTGTATCTCCTGCCAGTAGACACTGAAGAAACCCTAGAGCAGAAAAGAAAAGATACAGAAGGAACATGCTTGAGACCAGACACTTCTGGGGAAGACAAAGTCAAAGCCTGCAAATAGAGGAATGTGAAGATAATGTAAGAAGTAATGCTTAAGAGACAAAGAACAGAAAATCCTTCCCTGCCTTTTGTTCCTCAGGTTACAAGGGGTTATAGTTAGTACTACATAATGGTAAAAAGGAAGTTATTTAGATTTCAAGGGATAACAAGAAACTGAGATGTTTCTTGTTACATTCATAATTGTTGCATAATGATGAACAAGGTTTAAAGCAACCATAACCCAACAATTGAAAGCTAACTGAAGGTTCAATCCCTCAGAGATAAAAATCAGATTCACACAAGTCAAACAATACCCATCCTTCCATGACTTAGCCACATATCTGTAATGAAATCCTGAATGCCACTCCAGCCTGTAAGAATAGCTATATTACTCTGCTTCAGATGGTAAGCACTGCATGATTTTTTTGTCTCTGCAACTGAAGAATACTGTCATTTCTATGGATATTATTGAATCCTATGAAAATCCAATTCCAGAACAATATCTCTTAGCAGTTCCAGAAAGGTTAAACTAGAATCCTAAGAACAAGCTAGAATCCACAAAGACAAACAGAAGCATGTATCTGTAGGTATCTTCAGCTCTAAGCTCAATTATGTCAGTGACCTACAAAGAAGCAACACACACTAGTCCTAGATTCCCAGAAGCTAATGGAGGTAATTCAACAGAGCTGGGAAAACTGCAGGGCTAGCGGATGCTCCATGCCAACAATATGATACAGCAAATTAGCAACAGCATGTGGGGGCTGGAACACCACTTCATACCATCAGGACTTCTGCCCCTCTATCTCACCCTAAATGTTTATTATGATCAGTGTTAGCCCCAAATCCAGAATTGTTTCTGAGAAACAAACTTACCACAGAAGGTACAAAGCTCTCCTTCCCTTATGATTAAATCCTGGGTCCAATATTTTGCCATAATTTTTATGTGGCCATGGGCTTTGAGAGTCTTTCCAAAGGCTTAAATTAAAATCCTCTTTTGTTTCTCAGGTTCCAAAAACTGAGTCAGCCAAGTCAGAGGTCTTAATAGTACCACTGTCCCAAATACTCAAATCCTAGAGCTATCACATATGTGCAACTCTTCCTCTTCTATTCCATGCTAGTCTTGATTCTATCACATATGACAGGTTTATCAGCACCCACTGCTACCAACAATAGGATCTTTATTATGGTTTCACTAGAGAGTAACCCTCTGCAACATCCCATCCAAGGGTATGCTTGTTAAGTCACTTTACAAAAGACACTAACAGTCTAATCCTAAACTGCTGTGTAAGAGGTTTTTTTGAAAGGTAATCCCAATAAGATGAAATAAGGAGAAACTAGCAAGAGTAGAAGAGAGAAAAGATGATACATTATCACTCAACCTAATCTAGCTTTTTTGAAGAACAGATGGAATGCCTCTGAGAATTTTCCACTCTAGAATCAATACAGAGAAGTACATATATTATCAGCTCCTACACCCTATTAGTTAAGGTTGCCCCAGTGGACTATTAATGGCTTTCCCTTTGGAAGCAAACATTTACACTTGCTGAGCCAGCTCTCACCAGGATCCTAAGCCTCAGGGCAAGAATTAGTGTTCATGAACTAAAAGTGCAAAATGTACATATAGCACATGTAAGATAAATGCCATCAACCTGAAGTGGATTGCTGCTGACCTAGAACTGATAATCACAGCTACACTTGGACTCCAAAGTGAGACACAAATGTTGGGAGACTGTGCATCAAGAGGTATGAGATACAATATCCAGGGGGTGACACCGCCACCCTCAAGCCTTGGCAGGATGAGAATGTCAATGTCACAAAATAAAACATGGAAAGTTGGAAAAAGAAACACTGTTTAGCTTGGGAAACTAAGATATTTGTGGGCAATCTGAATGTTTGATGTGCAGTGGGATGATGGAAATGAATGATAGGAAATACAAGAGATCTAAACTAAAAACACAGACTTGTCCAATAGTTCAAGCACTGATAACATCTTGATCTCCCAGTAAAAGTGAGTACAAGTAAAGAGGTCTAGACCATAAAGAATCAGAGAGAAAGCAGTGGAAGAAGATGGCGCACACTGGTGGGAGAAAAAGCAGGCAGAAGAGCCTTCTGTTGTTACTCAAGGAGACCAGTACCAACACTCAAGGACCAGGCGCTCCAAGGAAGCAAAGGTAGAGTCAAACGGAGACATCCCATCAGACCAGCAAAAGAGGGATAGGTTAAGGAACTTTGGAGGTTCCTACAGTCTCCATGGAGTTATTAAGATGGAGCCTGATACTAAAGCTCATCAGAGTGAAGAGAGATAAAAACACAGAAACGAGTAGAATAAATAGTCCATCCAAAATCCTGTGTAAAGAGGAATGATAAGAGTTAACTAGAGGACTTTAGATGGTTGGTTGGTTGGCTGGCTGGGAAAGGAGAACATGGGGTTAGGGTAGGGGTGTGAGATCTGAAGTAGCCAATTTTTTAGTATGAGTAGAACACAATCTGACTTGATCCTCTCTATTTAACATGCTTAAAATCTGCTTTTAATATACCAACTAGAAAATGTGTATTTTACAATCTCATTTTCTGGGACTAATCAAGTATGATTATAAAACAGATCTTCCCATAAAATCTTATCTTTTCTTATTCAGCATTATGAAACAATATTCTTGGGTTAATTTCAGTCCAAAGGTGACAATGGTATGCAGTGAGGGAAAAAAAAAGCCTGCTGTTGCTATTTGAAGGTTTTGTTTTTTCCCCCTTTCTGTCATGGGAGAAAATATTTATAAATCAACTTATCAAGTAATCTACAGTTAGGAAGTGTCCAGAATAATCCTAACAGCCTTGATTCCTATCTACAAAGTCCAAATAACTCAATTCCAGAAAATGCATGAGAGCTTGAAAAATCAGCAAAATCACTAGCACATTAGGTTCTTTTTAACTGCCAGGTGGTAAGTTGTTCTGAGGCTGTTTAGATTTGTGGTTGGACCTCAAACCATGTCTCTGGAGAACACTCCACTGGCAGCCGAACAATGTTATATTTAATATCTGTTCACTTTAAAACAATACTGCCTACTTTTCTCTTATTGCTGTGATCACTTACCTTAAAAACTTACTGTACTCTGGGTGTATAAAACAATGTTTTATCATTTATCCACGTGATTTTGGAATTATGTGACAGAACATATACAAAGACTGAATCAAAAACAAAACATGTATAAAGCAGTAACTAACTGCTTCCCTCCCCCCCAATACATGTGCCAAGTAAGTATAATTTAGAACTGAACTAAACACAGAACACTTGAAAAAGAAGAAAGAGAAAATTAATCTAAGAATCTGGCATGAGCCATAGAAGGCAGAAAAACTGCCTTCAGATTGGGCCTGAAAACCTCTTCAGTGCGTTGTTCCGCAACTCTGTAAGTTTCACTGTGCAGCCTGCAAGTAAAAATATTTAGGATGTTTTTCTGTAGCTAGGATTTTTTCCAAAGACCAAAATAAGAATTTTTTTAAACAATGAAGCTGTTTCTTTTGAATAAAGAATTGCCTTTTCTCCACAATTCAGAGGGACAAAACAATCATGCCCTCAAAACTTATCTTCCTGTCACCAAATCTACAAATGCACCTGTATCCTTTCCTCATTCCTTTAAAACAGAAGCCGCCTTCTCACCAATCTGCCTTCAGCCCCAGGTAAACTAAATTCTACCCCCTTCTCAGGGTTCTTGATACCATCACTTATTGTCTAGTGCAGTGTCAGCCTCTGTGACACCACAAATGGTACTTTAGCATGATCTAGCATCAGTCATCTTGAAACAAGGAAACAGAAAAAGAAAAAAAATAAAAACAAACCTCCCTGACACCCTATTTCCAAAACAAGGTCTCTCAAAGTTTACCTCACTTGCAATTTATTCTTCAGCTCTTAATAAAGCTACTTGTGGTCAACAGAATCCACAACCCATGCACCCTATCTTCTTCAGTAGGCATCCACAACACCATAAACCTTGTAGGTTTCTTCAAGCTCTTCCTCTGAATTCAATCTTTGATGATTCTTCACTTTTTTAAGTTTCTTCAGGACTCAATTCTGAGTCCTCTTTCTATAGCATCTCCTAAAGAGATCTCTGTACTAATTTGGCTTTAGGGATATTTACATTTTTGTGACACCAGGATTCTTTTGTTTTTGGGGTTTTTTTTTGTTTTTTGGTTTTTTTTTTTGGTTTTTCGAGACAGGGTTTCTCTGTAGCTTTGGAGCCTGTCCTGGAACTAGCTCTTGTAGACCAGGCTGGCCTCGAACTCACAAAGATCCGCCTGCCTCTGCCTCCCGAGTGCTGTGATTAAAGGTGTGCGCCACCACTGCCCAGTGACACCAGGATTCTTATTTGAGCCCAAACCTGCTTGAGTTTCAAAAACATTCTTCTACTTACTTCCTGGGTCATACTGTAAAACTAGAATAACAGTAATGGGATCTTCCAGAGAAGCTAGGAAACAAAGAAGACCCTAGGAGAGACATAATGGCTCCACATAGGAAGGGGAAAAAAGACAAGATCTCCTGAGTAAATTGGGAAAATGGGAAGCAGGGGGGAAGGCAGAAGGGGAGAGGGACGAGGGAAGGAGAGAGGAGAAAAATGCATAGCATATTCCTAGCCAAACAATTAAAATGAGGATTTAAAAAAATAAAATAAAATAACAGGAGTAGCTTCACAATGTTATTGCCTGACTTAAATGAGCTAAAGTACATACTGTCACATATAAGGATGTTTCATCATCCATAATTACTATCACCATATATATGCATCAGTATATATCAAAGGCCCCTAAAAGTTACTTTAGTTTGTTAAACTGGGTCCTATGTTTTTGGCAGACCTATATATTCATCTTTTCAAGTTCACCACCTGAAAATCCTAAAATGACCCCAGTCACTTTACTCTCCATATGCTCTCCTCCCAGAGTGAGGGACTCTACAGATGCAAAGTCCCAAATTAGTTTAACTTATAAATGGGAAAATAATCCCGGCAATCCAAGCTAATCATTTGAGCCTCTTTAAATCTGGGCCTATGGGTCACAAGAGACCCAAAGGCCAAATCAAACTCCTGAAGGAACTGACATGGTTTTGCTGGCTTAAAATAGGGGGTCTCCTGAGAAAGGAATGCATACCATCTAGAACAGAGGTTCTCAACCTGTGGGTTGTGACCCCACAGACCATCAGAAAACAATAATATTTACATTATGTTTGATAACAGTAGTAACATTTTAGTTACAAAGCAACAACAAAATTGTTTTATGGTCGAGGTCACCACAGCATGAGGAACTGTATTGAAGTATTGCAGCATAAGGAAGGTTGAGAACTAGTGGTCTAGAAGCTTACAGTAGACCCTAACTGATAGCCAACAAAGAAATTGGATAATTACTGACCCTGGATTCTTGCAACAAGAATCTGGAACTTGGAATACGTTTTTACCCAGAACCTCAAAACAACCAAGTCTGGCTAACCCCTATGTCTCCATTTTGTGATACCAGAGAGATCATGTAGACCAAGGGCAACCCACCTGTAAGTTATGACAGGCTACTAAAGCAAACTGAAATGAACATATTACCTCAATGAACAGTATCTTCAAATACATGTTTGTGCTTGCCAAAGAGCTCAAATCAATATAATGCCATGTTCTATTTATTCTCCTAAATACTTCTCAAATATACTCACAATTCTCAACACCAGTTACCAACTAATCATAACCTTTATAATCCATCTGAATTTCTGTTAATAGAGTTCTAGCTGGCCCTCTTCACATCCTCAAAGCAGTGGAAATTATTTTGTATGACACAAATTAATTTAATCAGTTCCTAACTGGCTTCATGTTTATGCACAATGCCTTAACAGTTCATTATAACCTACTAAATCTTGCAATAACGGTCCTTGCTACCACCCCAGTCACATTTTCTGTACCTTTCTTAGATTGATAATCTAGCCAGAAGCCTTTCCTCCAGAAACTTCAGTGTACTAAGCCTTTTCTGATGTCTGAACCATCTGAATGTTGCCCTTTATCCCATCCATGATAGCCAAGGCCTGAGCTTAGGCATTCACACACTTCCCTCATCCATTATACAATGTTAAGTTACCATTAGACAAAACCACGTATGACAACTGTAATCTTAAAGTTAGTTATATGATCAGATAATGATGTGTTAAGTAGTAGACAGTGATGGTAGAAGACATTTCTAATTGTTCTCTACTAAAAATTCAATAATCCTCAAATGGATGAATAAAAACTGTCAATGTTTTGCCCAATTTACAATGAAAAACTTGGGTCAAAATTTTGAGGGTTTTTTTTTTTTGTAAAGATGAAATACAATGAGATGAAGAAAAAAACTATCATATAGAAGTTGGACATGACAACCCAACAGGAAGAAAGGTATCCAAGGGCAGGCACAAGCGTCAGAGACCCACTTGTTCTCACAGTTAGGAGGATCATAGAAATACTAGGCTAACAGCTATAATATATATGTTGTTACAGACTCCTGTAGGCTCTTGCTTACTACTTCAGTCTCTGTGAGTTCCCATGAGCTTACTTTCTTGATTGACAGCACCTTGTTCCCTGGTGTCCTCTGTCTCCTCTGTTCTTACAATCTTCCTATGTCCTCTTCCACAGGATTCCCTGAGCTTAGATGGAGAAGGATTTGATGGAGACTTCCAATTTAGACACTCTCTCCACACAATTTCTGGCTATAGGTCTCTGCATCTGTTCCCAACTGCTGCTGAAGTAAAATTTTGAGTTTTATATTATGTAAGTGGCCAATTAGATTTGTTCCATCCTAATCCTAACTACGATGTTTGATTGCAAACAAATAACATGAGTATAAAGGAAAAATAAGCTAAGATCATGGGAATTGTTAGTGTAAGCATACTGCATTTGGATAGCAAGGACATTCACTTTACAATGTATTTTAAATAATTCTTCCTTTAAGAAAAATGCAAAATCCTACATCAGATTACTTACATGGTTAGAAGACAGAGTGCTTCAACTGGTTGAATATTTCAGTTAATGATGGGATTTCCCATTTATGTAGAAAAGTGACTGAAAAAAGGACAGCCCTGTGTACAGTCTCAAGAGTTTTTGCCTACAGAATTCCTTCAAGTATGCCTCTATTTTACTGACTTATCGTTTTGTCTCTGGGGGAAAAAAAGCTCTACTAATAAGAGAATTCACTTTCTTTTCTTTGAGATAAAGTAAAATATAAAAACAGAATGATCAAATTTTTATTTAAGCAAAACATTAGAAAGTTGACTGTCTTTCCACTTTTTCCATATTATTTGTATTATGAACATACGTATTTAAATATAAGGGTACCTATTTATATTTTTTAACCCATGCTTTGGTATGGAAAATATAAGAGGACTATTATTAGAATTAAATAAAGAGTCGAAAGAAGAAAAATAAGAACAGTACACCTGACACAAGGAGAAAACTAAGGCCACAATCACAGTCAGATGTTGTGCACCACCCACCTAATGCAAGTCTCCTAGGGTCTGGAGTCCTGTGCATGCCCATAATCTCAGCTTTGGGAAACTAAAGCAGAAGGCACACTGCAAGTTTGAGGCTAGCCTGGGTTACAGCAAGAACCTTTAAGGGAAAAAAAAAATCTACTCAGGCACCCACTCAGAGCATTCCTATGAATAACTGAGCAGCTAGTTCAAGGCAACACAGCTAGCTTTAGGGTAACATAAAAAAGGAATGTTACATCTGGAGACCTGAAAAAGGACAATAGTCTACCTCTACAAAATGACACTATTTTCAACCTTAAATGATTTGATTTACTGCTATCTGGATAGTTTCTGTTAATACAACACTTGGGCAAAACTGTCTCTTGCAGCAAACTGATCTAATGGTTCAACCCATTTTCAAGTAATGTGCTCGTTTACTACTGCTGCTGGGAAGATTATCATAAACTTGATGATTTATTATTAACATTAATTTCTTTTCTTGCAGTTTTGGAAATCAGATGTCTGAAACTGAGGTGAACCAAGGTGACTACAGAGCTGTGTGTCTCTGAGACATTCTAGAGAAAAATCAGTAACCCAACATCTAGAAGCTATAGTGTAACACAAGGGTCCTGCTTGTTGGGGTTTCTGTCCTACCCAGTACCCCACAGCCAGCAAGCCCCAAAGAAAATCACACAGAGAGTCTACATTAGGTTATTAACTGATTGGCCCATTATCTCAGGCTTCTTACTAGCTCCCATAAGTTATATTAACCCATTGTCAGCCACATAGCCAGAACCTTCTCTCAGCTGGGCTGCTACATTTTGCCTTGTTGGAGATCTGCGCAGCAATCCCAGGGAAGCTTCCTGCTTCCCAATTTCTCCTGTTCTCCTTGCGCCACCTCTACTTCCTGTCTGGTTTTCCCACCCGCCTATACTTCCTGCCTGGCCAATCAGCATTTATCTAAAACATGATTGACAGAATTGTCCCACACCACTATAGGTCTTGACCCTTTGCAGCAATGGCATCATGCTGACCTGCCTCCACTCCTGACTCTGGCTCTCCAATTGTCCTACCAGTGTGATTAGATAACCTAGGATAACCTCCCAACCCACATGCAAAGTTTCTTTCGCCATATGTAGCATACTCCCAGGATTCCTGGGGTTAGAATCTGGATATATTTAGAAAGAGGAAAAGAGGTCATTATTTAGCCAACCACATAAGACTTCATTATGAGCTAATGAGCTGGTTCAATTAGTAATGTGCTTGTGAACTATATGGTCACCAGAACTTGTGTAAGGAAAAAAAAATCTGGGTCTCATAACTGAAATACATACTCCTCTATATTCCAAATAATTTGGTATTAAAAATATTATTTACACAATTTTCAGGTCAGGAACACATAAATTACAAATGGTCCATACTCATTAGGGAGAAAGAGGCAGATCCCTGAGGCTCACTAGCCAGCTAGCATAAACTACTTGGCAAGTCTAAAAAAAAGAGACAGATGGTATCTGAGTTTGTTCACTAGCATACACAGGTACAAACACACATGTGAATGTAAACCTGCACACATGCAAACACACACATTTTCACATGCACCTACAAAAACTCATTAACATTACCAAAATTATAAAGGTGTCATGTTAGAAAAAATCCACACAACAGTATGAATCAGAAATGGAAACCCATTCAAAAAAATGTTAAGTAAGCTGGGCGGTGATGGCACACACCTTTATTCCCAGCATTCGGGAGACAGAGACAGGTGGATCTCTGTGAGTTCGAGGCCGGACTGGTCTACAGAGTGAGTTCCAGAACTGGCTTCATAGTTACTGAGAAACTCTGTCTCGAAAAACCAAAAACATAAAAAAAAAATTAAAATTTAAATAAAAGACCTAAGATAGAATCCTTTTATGTACCAACTTTACTTTCTCCATTCCAAATAATCTGATATTAAAAATACCATGCATATGACTTTTCAGAGGTCAAGAACATGTAGATTATTTAAGAAGAGGCCCACATAGTCAAAACTTGAATATAATAAAATAACTACAATATCAAGTTCTATACTAAAACCTGGGAACTTGAGGATTTTGCGGGTAAAATGCTTGCAATGTGAACCTGTGCTCAGATTCTTAGCACCCAGACAAGCTGGGTATGATAGTTGTAATCGCAGCCCCCCCATCCATCTTTGGAAGCCCTCCTCCCAAGACCTGCCTCAGTCCAAACCTTGATTCCTCCCCCCACCAGGGAGAGCCAAGGAAGGTCAAAGGTCAAGACCCAGGAAAGGTCAAAACTACTCCCACAGGGTATCTAAATTGCTCCCCAGAAAACAAACACGTGGTCTTTCCTCTTACCCTTCAGTGGTTGGTGGCCACGTTGGCTTTCCATTCCCTCAGGGCCACCAGAGAGCGCAGACATCCAAATAAACCTAGATATCTTTTAATTTTGTCTGATTTGGTCTGATTGGAATTATTTGTATAGGCAGAGGGACTTGTTTAAGAAGTATTTCTAACAAAAGTGCTTTAATCCCAGCACTTCAGAGGCAGAGAAGTCGATCTCTGTGAATCCAAGGCCAGTCCAGTCCACACAGCAAGTTCCAGGACAGCCAAGGCTATGGTTCTGCCTCCAAGCCTCCAAAAGCAAACAAACAATGAAGACAAAAGGAAAGAAAAGCTGGGCATGGAGGCATTAGATTGTAACCTCTTTACTGGGAGGCAAAAACAGATCCTTGGGGCTTTATGGTCAGCCAATCTAGAAAAAGTAAGCTCCAGGCACACACACTCAAAACCTATTCTCCCTGCAGTCACAGGGGACAACGTCTAATGGATGACTGAAAAAAGAGGAAAAAGTGATGGAGTCCACTTAAAACATTAGGGATATATGAAGTCCAGAGAACTCATCTGATTTGGGAGGGACAGCTACATTTGAGCAAGAGGGACACACTGCTAGAAAAAAAAAAAAACACAGTGAAGTTAAGAGTCTATTTTAGAACCTATTCATGATCCCTGACATGAAAAAAAAAGAAAAAAAGCAGGAATTATTACACCTTAGAGGTGAATACAAAGATCTATAAATCATTCAGAGAATTCAAAGGTGATGCCTGTGACAGCCTCTTCCCTCCCCTCCCACTGCATCTAAGGACTGACATCCCTCAACCGGAAATTAACTGTGAAATTCAACCAACACAAAAAGGTGTCAGATTTTCCCTAGAGGAGCTCTCACAACCCTCTTGTTCACATGAAAGAATCTAATCTTGCCCATCAAAACACTTCTGTCTGCAGCTTCAGGATGCTGCCTCACTTTAAAGCTAAGGTTAATGTTGGGATTAACACATTGCATCACCTCAGGCTTTTCCCCAGACGAAAAACATAATACACTTCAATTCCCTTTGACACAGGGTTGAGATGCCAATATCTTTGCATAAATAGATTATTTTTGCAATTTCTGACATTCACAAGAGAAATTTTAAAAGGGATTTTCTTTTAGACTCCCAAGATTCTAGTTGCAGGGCATGGGGTTGTGGGGCAACAGCAAGACAGCTTGGCAGGTAAAACTGAAGCCTAGTGGCCTGGATTCAATCCCTAGAACCTACATAAATGTGGAAGGAGAGAACCAACTCCCTACACATGGGGACTGTT
This sequence comes from Dicrostonyx torquatus, assembly GCA_028555095.1. Taxonomy (NCBI): domain Eukaryota; kingdom Metazoa; phylum Chordata; class Mammalia; order Rodentia; family Cricetidae; genus Dicrostonyx; species Dicrostonyx torquatus. The sequence goes on along the minus strand of JAQHUG010000055.1, from coordinate 4,643,041 downwards.
TGCTTTTAGTGGAATGCTACATGAATCATCTGGTAAAATTAACAATTTTTAAAAGGAAGTAACAATTCTTGAGCTTTGTCTACTGCACAGAAATACCATAAAACACCAGCTTAATTCTGGTAAGCAATCTGGATGTCATTATGAACAAGAAAATTTAGGCTCAGAAAGGCAATTTACTCTAGGAGCAAATTAAAACTACGGTCTATACTCTGACCTTTGTTAAATCTTTACTTAAAAGACTTCAAATATGAATACCAGTACTCATACTCTATAGGGAAACTCCATAGTTGGTAGCTAATAAAAGTCAAGATGTTTTGAGAGGCATCACAAAACAAGAAAACAGATACCTCTAATGAACAATGAACACAAACCCCTCAAGGAATAATAGTAAATTGGCTCTAGCAGCATGTAAAAAGGATCATGATCACAAAGGGTTTATCCCAGAATATGTGGTCATCTTAATACCCAATAATCAATCAATGTAATATGGTGCAGGAGAATTGTCTGTATTCTGTCAATCATGTTTTAAATAAATGCTGATTGGCCAGGCAGGAAGTATAGGCAGGCGGGAAAACCAGACAGGAAGTAGAGGTGGTGCAAGGAGAACAGGAGAATTTGGGAAGCAGGAAGCTTCCCTGGCATTCCTGCGCAGATCTCCAAGGAGGCGACATGTAGCAGCCCAGCTGAGAAAAGGTACTGGCCATGTGGCTGACAATGGGTTAATATAAGTTATGGGAGCTGGTAGGAAGACTGGGCTAATGGGCCAATCAGTATATAACTTAATGTAGACTCTCTGTGTGATTCTTTGGGGCTTGCCAGCTGTGGGGTACTGGGAAGGACAGAAACCCCAGCAAGACAACCCTCGTACTACAGTAATAAACTTTATCAATAAAACAAAGCTACATCATCACCTCAATAAATGAAGAAAAGCATCTGACAAAGTCCAGCACTCTGTAACAATTAAACAAGGGAAGAGAAGAAGACTTTCTCAGTTTGTACAAGGCATCCAAGGAAAACCCATAGGCGGTCCAGTAATTAGTGATGGATGATTAATTCTTTCCTGTAAGATAAGGTACTACACAGGGATGTCTATTCTTGCCGATTCTACTTGAATAGTGAACATCTCTAGCCAGGGGAATTAAACCAGAAAATGACACAAAAAGCATTCATATTAGGAAGGAGGAAGTAAAACTGACACTCTCTATCTCAAACACACAAGATACACATGTATGTATATAAAGATAATCATGATATAATCTAGCAAATAAAAATACTAAGACATACACTAAGGTACTATTAGAACTAATAAACTAGTCCAACAAGGTTGCAAGACACAATAACTCTCTAGATACTTACAACTAAAATTCCAAAAATAAAATAATTTTATTACTATTATACTATTACACATCAAAAATGAAATACTTAGACACAATAGATCTCTGGACACTTACAATTAACATTCCAAGGACAAAATAATTTCATTATATTATTATACATCAAAAATGAAATACTTAGAAATTTAACAAAAGAACCTTAAACTCTAAAAACAAAAAAACATTGTCCAAAAAATGAAAGAAGAGCTATACAAATGTAGCAACATCCCATGTTCATGGACCAGATTTAACACTGCTAAGATGGAAACACTCTCACAACTAATTCAGTGCAATGAATTATATGTAATCTGTATCTATGAATTCAGTGCAATACATATCAGAACATCACCCAGATAGTTTCTTTGAGGAAATGGACAGGTTAATGCTAAATTCATATGTAAAAATCAAAGAATAACCAAAATAATCTTGAAAAAGAGAAAGTTGCAAGATCTGTATTTTCCAACTTCAAAACTAAGTTTGCAACTTGCAGTTTTTATAGTATTAGCTTAAAAAGAAACAATGGAATAGAATTAAATCTAAAATAAACCTATATGTCTTGGCTTAATTGATTTATTCAAAGGTGCCAAGACAAAAAGGGAAAGAGCAATCTTTTCAAAAATGGTATAAGAACAACAGAATATTTACACATAAAAAACTGAATCTGAATCACTAACCCACATAATACATAATTAACTCAAATTCAAAAATCTTGTCCTAACAGCTAAAAATCATAAAACTCTTAGAAGAAAACAGAACGAGAGAAAACAGGGGGTAGAGGGAGGCAAATTAAAACCTTTCATGATTCTCAGAATATTATCCCTCAAAAGATAAAATAACTATTTTATGAAAAAAAATTGCGATCGTGTATCTGATAAGAGATATGTATCTAAAGTAAAGAATTTTCAATAATAAAAAAGAAACTAGGATCTCTGGGAGTTCCAGGCCAGCCTGGTTTACAATGTAAGACTGTGTCTCAAAACAGAGAGGGGAGAAAGTAGCCAACTGCAAAATAGGTCAAAGATAGTAGTAAACATTTCTCCAAAAATATACAAGATATACTTGTATATCTTAAGTGCTTAAAAGCATATGCAACATCATTATGGAAATACAAGTCAAAGCCATAATGAAAGCTACCACTTCACCCATTCAAGGATGGCTGAAGGGTAAGGCAGATAACAAAAACTGGCTAGGCTATGGTGAAACTTAATCTTTCATACACTGCTGGTGGAAAAAGTTCAGTCTGAAAAAAGTTTAGCTCCATAAAATCCAACAATTTTACTGTTGGCTAATACCCAAAAGAAATGAAAACATATATAAAAATTTTTGTCTACAAATGTGCATGGCATAAAAAGTAGAAACAACCCCAATGTCAATCAACTAAATGGATAACTAAAATGTGATCTATCTAATACTAGGAAATATAATTTGTTCACAAAAAAAAGTTGATACATGCTACAATGTGGATGAATCTTAACAACACCATGTTTGCAGAAAAATAGTTACAAAACTGCACAATTATATTGTAATAAAATTATGGACAAATATATAGACAAAAAACAGATGGGTGGTTGGTTAGCCCTGGATAGTGGTAATGTAGGATGACTAATGTAAATAAGCATGAAGTTTCTTTATAAGTGATAAAAATGTTTTAAAATTAGATTTCAGTGACAGTTATATATCTCAGTAACAATGCTACAATTTTTTGTATACTTCAAAAAGGACTGTATGGTATATTACTGTATACCTTAGGCAAAGCTATTTAACAAAAGCAACAAGTAGCTTTCACCGTGTTCTCGTGAACCACTTGTTTGGAGACGGGGTTTCTCAGCAGCTTTGGAGCCAATCCTGGAACTAGCTCTTGTAGACCAGGCTGGTCTCGAACTCACGGAGATCCGCCTGCCTCTGCCTCCCAAGTGCTGAGATTAAAGGTGTGCGCCACCACCGCCCAGCCGAGAAGCCACTTTCTTAACCTCAGCATGTAAAATAGCACTCAACACATAAGAGATGACAAAGTATTTGTTGAATAAATGAGTGAGTAAAATAATCTCCATTTTCCAACTAGTTTTCAACCAAGTTACATTTGGCAATGTAAAAGATGAAGGCTTTAATCTTTCTTTTGTTGCATTTATACATTTTGTATCTTTCTACTATCATGTATCTTTCTACTATTATACTTAAATAATATAGAGCTGGACATGGTGGTGCACGCCTTTAATCTCAGCACTCGGGTGGCAGAGGCAGGCAGATCTTTGTGAGTTTGAAGCCAGCTTGGTATAGAAAGCGAGTTCCAGAATAGCCAGAGTGGTTATCAGACAAAGAAACCCTGTCTTGAATAACCAAAAAAAGAAAAAGAGAAAGAAAGAATATATCCTGATTGCTGGTTCATATGGACTCTTCCTTTACAGCTTGACAGCAGAACATTTTCTTAATCATCTTTGGTATCATCAATACCATGTAGGCTAGAAAACAGAAAATGTTCAAGAATTTATGATTTGCTTGATCCTGAATTCTGTATTCTTCAGCTTTTATAGTTACTATCATCAATTTATCAAGACCTAACATCTGCAAACTTTGTCCTTATTTTTCATCCAATTGAATTCACCCAACAAATACTTGAACACATACCACAGGACAAATGGACAAAAAAAAATGGGTTTCTGCCCTCAAAGACTTTACTATCTGACACAGACAACTCAGCATGTGTGTAACAGAGTGTGCACACCTACATGTACGTGAGTATGGAATCATACATACTACTGTATCCATCCTTACTTTGCATCTTATTTAAGCCAAGGCTCTTTTGTTCTTCACAACTGTGTATACCAGGTTAGCTGGCCTACAAGCTTCCAGAGACTCTTCTGTTTCCAGCTCCCTCATGGTGCTATACAACAAGCACTAGAACTACAGATACACACTATGTCTTAGGCTTTCTATTGCTGTGAAGAGACACCATGATCATGGCAACTCTTATAAAGAAAAGACATTTAACTGAGGTGGTGGCTTACAGTTTCAGAGGTTTAGTCCATTATCATCATGGTGGGGAGCATGGCAGTGTGCAGGCAGACATGGTGCTAGAGCAGAGCAGGAGCTATGAGTTCTTACATCTTGATTTACAGGCAACAAGAAGTGGTCTGTCTCACTGAGAGTAGCTTGAGCATAGGAGACCTCAAAGCCCACCCCCACAGTGACACACTTCCTTCAACAAGGCCACACCTATTTCAACAATGCTACACCTTCTAATAGTACCACTCCCTTTGAGGGTCGTTTTCTTTCAAGCCACCACACACAATCATACCTAGCTTTATTGTGGGTCCTAAGGATTCAAACTCAGGTCTTCAGATTTAGATGTCAAGTGCTCTACCCCAAAGAGCCATCTCCTCAACCCCAGGAAAACAAATTATTATAGAACTGTGTGTTGTGATGGGCAAGATATGCACAAACTGCTCAATAGCAGAAAAACTACAAGGAGTTTACACTCTGCTTGAGAAGGCAAGACAACTATGGAAAAAGATAATAGCCAGGTCATGTGGTAACGGCTAACCACCCAGTGACTTGTTTGTTTTCCAGGTACACTAGATTGATTCATACATTTTTCAATAAGATTTGATTGTGAAGTTAACTTTAACCAACACTTCCAACTGCCTCCTATGTGCCAGATACCTGATTAACATTTCTATACAGAATGTTAACAGTGCCTCACTCAATTCTCACATTTGACAGATGAAAGTAGTAAGCCTGAAAGAGTGCAGTGACTTCCAAGTCTACAGAGCCTGCAAAGTGACAGAGCTAGTGTTCATCACTATGTCTGTAAGTCTACGTCCAAGTATGCCACACTATTCAGTCTACATCCTAGAGCCATTCCCATGTCCTTAGACTGAGTTTCTGATTGCGTTTTCACTCATCCTATGGCACATAATACAATCACCAACTACTAGACTGGTACACTAGGGAAGGCACCACATCAGATCACATTGCTAGAGTCTAGCACCTATTATATATAGCACCAAGTGCTAAGGAGGAACATGGATGAGTGACTCAAGTTATATTGTAACAGTGTTTTTGACCATTACGTGTGATCAGTTGTCCAGGTATTTAGCAATCAACTTTCCTTTGACATTAGCAATGAGTTCAGCACAATCTCTTCATCCATCAGGAAAATTTCTAAATGCAAACTTAAAGCTGATGATTCACAAAGTTAGCTGAGAAGGGGAAATAAAACAGTGCTTATTGTTTTCTACAGAGCTAGAAATGTTTGGAAAATTCAGTTGGTTGACTACTAAAGAGTAGTTTGCCCCTTAATCCTTGAGCAAGACCGCTGCTGCACCAAGATCAATGGCTGAGGCGTGTAAGATGTCAAGCAGCGTTTGCAATACAGTGTGATTCCACACACACACAGAGCAAGGAAGGATTCATTATGTAAGATAGGAAAAAAAATCCTCCCTCTAGAAAGCACGTGGCACTGCACCTGGTGTAAAGTCAGTATTAATACCGGATAAATGTATACAGAAAAGATGACTGAAAAGCCTGTTGAGAACAGCAGCTGTTGATTAAATTTGGAGGGAAAAGTTCAGCCAAGGAAATCTACACAGGTTGTGTTAGGAACTCAAAACTACTATGGAATAACTGGCTCAGGATAAGGTATAGAGTCAGAATGATCAAAAATGACAATACTTAAAACTGTTGAATTAAGATAGCATGAATCTGACATCTTATACTAAGTCATAAGACTGGCACCCAAATGAATGCTAATGAGCAATCTCATTAGAAATAACAAAAACTAACTCTGAAGCAGAGCTAACTTTACAATCTGTCCCAAATAAATGCGAGGTGGACCTGGCTAACACCTGAAACCTACCACTTACCCTCTCTATCCACTTAATATAAGAGTCCTTCAGGCTGTAGAGAGGGCTCAGTCGTTAAAGGCTAGGCTCACAATCAAAAATGAGTCCTTCAGTGTGCCAAAGACATAGTGACAAAAATCTTAAGCCACTGGTGCTAATAACAAACAAGTTATTAAAATGCATTCTCCGTTCAAAAAGAAAAATGAAGTGTAAGAGGAGACGATAACTGTGCCACTGGCACAGGTAAGGATTTTCTGAAATAAAACCCCGGACTTACACAATGAAGAAGCAATTTAATAAGTAAAAGGCTTAGGATACACAGCTTTACTGATCTCCAGCATCGAGGATGTAAGCGCTGAAGTCGTCTAGCGAAGTCTTTTACCTAGAACTTTACATTTATAATACAGGCTGCTTCCCAAAAGACACTGGCAAGAAATTCAAAGCAAGTATAGTACTTCAGGATAACTGTAGGAGAAAGGACTACGCGAAGCTTCTTTACCTCACCAGAGACTATCCAGAGGCCAACTACCCTCCTTGTCTCCTTCGCAGAATCGCTATCCCTTAACGGTGGTACACATGCACACACATGCGCGCGCGCGCACACACACACACACACACACACACACACACACACACTCCCCTCCCCCCGCAGCTGGACCATCCGAAACAGAGGTGCAGGTAAAAGTGATTTCACGCTTCACGACACCGCGCTGCTCACCTCTCGCCGAGGCAAAGAGCAGCTTTCGCTCGAGACAGCGTGGAGTGACAGATGTGTCACTTGTGCAGGAAGAGGGGCGCGAAGACATCTTCCCAGACCAGTACCCAGTAGTGGGGTCCCAGCACAGGCAAACTTTCAGCCCCCTGCCCAGAGCCTCTCGGGACCCCCTGACTCGCCTCTGCCCACCAAGCCCCGACCCCGGCCGGTCTCCCCCGCCAGCCCGCGCCCCCTTTGGCCTGCGCGTGCCCCAGCGGGCTCTCAGGCGCGCCTCCGCGGCTGGCCCGGCCGGCAGAGGGCGGGGTCGCTTACCGGTCCGCAGCTCGTGCTTGACAGTGAGGAGCTGCTCGCCGCCGTCCCCGCCGTCCCCGCTGGTGCCCGCGCCGCCGCCGCCACCGCCGCCGCCCTCCCCCTCCATCTTCACCCTCTTTCCGATCGCGCGGGTCGCACTGAGGGGAACCTGATGGGACAGCAGACGCCCCGTCTCGTCGCAGCCCCGGGAGCCGAGCTACTGCAGCGCCACAACTCCGTCGCCGAGGCGAGTCTCTTTCCCGCTCTGGCCGCGCAGTTCCTCCGCCTCCTCCCCTCAGCGGGCACCGCTAGTACGCCGCAACCCCGCGCCCTGCGCTTCCACCTCCTCCGCCAGGCCGCTCCGCCCACAGCCAGCCGCAGAGACAGCCCCGAGCCGCCAGCGCTATTGGGCGCAGTGCGCGCGCGTCTGCCAGCGCCCGTTCCCATTGGGCGGCCAACACTGACGTTTCACGAGTCGCCCCGCCCCGCTGCTCGAATTGTTGTTGCTTGGCGGGGAGGCAGGAGAGGGAGGAGCGCGGACGCTCCGATTGGCAAGACCCAAGATTGGGCCCCACCCACTGGCTTTGGTGCGCACGCGCAGGAAGGCCTTCCCTCTCCTGACCTCCCCAGAATGGTCACACCCCTTATTCCCCAGCTTCTATCTGTTAGTAAACAGAGTCTAGTAGTCAGGAGGCGCTCCTGACCTCTGATTGGCTACTACAGAAAGAGGCGTGGAAAGATGATTGGACCGCTTGGTCCGCCAATCACGGTGGACAAAGGAGGGTCCAGGAGAGAAGCACTTGTCACCCACGTGTTTGCGCGCGCGCGTCTAAGGGTCCAAGGCAACGATCTACAAATGTGTGACCGCCTGTAAGATGCCATGTCCTCGTATGATGTTATTCGCTGTAGTTAGCAGTAAATAAGTGGATTTTGTGTTAAATACTGTTCTGTGGGTAAAGTACTTGTTGACAGCCGGAGTTCAATTCCCATGTAGCGGAAGGAAGAGAACGAACAGGTTGTCCTCCGACCTCGACACAGCTCTGTGACACACATCACCCACACACTCACACACACAAAAATGAGTGCTTTAAAAATCGAATATAGGTAGTTCCTACACACAAAAGTCAAGGTTCTGACTCACGACAAAAATGAAAAAAAGATTTTTTTTTTTTATTTTTGTCGCTCAGTACAACCTTGACCTCCCTCACAGGTCCTTCTGCCATTACCTCTCAAGTGCAGAAATTAGCGGCCTGTGCCACTAATATAGTGCTGGGGATTGAACCCTGGGCTTTATGAATTCTAGGCAAGCATTCTCTTAATTAAGCTACCTCTGCATCCCAAATTTTTTCATGTTTACCACGTTCTTCCCAGGCACCCAAGGGTGTGGCGAGTCATAAAATAGGATACAATTCCTGCTCTTGAACAGTTTTTAATGAAACGAGAAATGGGCAACTTGCATATATACACAGAAAACTATAAATAATTTAAACATCTGTGGAACAGTATAAAGTACTAGAGATCGCGCAGATGGCAACAATTATTCTCAAAGTTTTGGGGCAAGGAGGAAATCTGGATAGCCAATTTAGAGGACAAGTAAGACAAAAAATACCACTGCCGACGTTTCACACAAGTAGCTGGGAGCCTAGGTCTAGGGGATATCAAGAACTGGTAGGTGAAGTGATTGGCAGTCTAAACGGAAGTGTGGGAGAAGCAAATGAATAGGGAAGGTGAGTGTGTCTTACTTTTCTTCTTGCTGTTAAAAAAAAAAAAGACAAAAGCAGCCTGAAGAAAGAAGAGGGTTTCAGTGCTGGTTTTGAGGATAGTGTTTCATGGAGGAGGGAGGCATAGTGGTAGGAACAGGAGACCACTGGTCACATCTTGTCTGTCATCAGAAGCAGACAGAGATGACCGTGGTACGCAGATTTCTCCTTTGTATTGAGTCCAGGACCCCAGCACAGGAGATGGTGCTGCCCACAGCTAGGGTGGATCTTCCCTGTTAAGCCTCCCTTAAAGAGACTCCCCCAGGTTTGTCGCCTAAGTGATTCTAAATCCAGTCAAATTGAGAATGAAGATGAACCGTGTCAGTGAGACAATGGATACTCTTAAGTGCTATGTTGAGCTACAGATTTTATTTTCATGAGAAATTCCATAGACTAGTTAGAACAGCAAAGCCATTCTGGAACTCGTCATTTTACATGAGACTGGAGGGAAGCGGGAGCTCACAGGGAAAGAATCTAACTGCAAGTCTAGCACTGACGGCTTAATTTCTGGGAGCAGAAATAAATGATAATGAGAAAAGACTTGAACATATATAATATAATGATGATCTTCTAAATTGAGCATGGATTAAATGAGGGACCGGCAAATTATTTTCCAGATAGCAACTTCAAGGCTTTGGGAGCCATATGCTCTCACTTATAACTATTAACTCCACTGGAAAGCAGTCAAAAATAACAGCAAATGGCTGTGTTCCCATAAGATGTTTAAGTGGATATTGGAATTTAAATTTCACATGTCATAGCTCAGTATTGTCTTAATATCTTTTTCAATTGTTTAAAAATAGAAAACCCATCCTTAGCTCATGGGCCTTTAAAAAATAGACAGTGGTCTCTATTTGATCTTCATAGTTGGCAGATTCCCACACCAGGTTACCGTGAGAGAGAAAGCAGAAACATCTCTGGCGCCCTATTAGGTCACTGCCACAGCTCCCTGGATTAACCTGCCTGGTATGCCTGTTCTACTGCACTGCGACTTTCTATTTAGCTGTGCTATTTGGAGCCAAGCAATGGCTGTGTGCGGTTGTTCATTTGTTCATTCAACAACTTTCACACCCATTATGTACCAATTAGTGTGGTAGGTGTCAGGGACAGAGTGTACACAAACAGATGCCATCCATGCTCTCTATAGGGCTTACAGTTAAAGAATGGAAATAAACTCTGAGTAATCACGTAAGGAAATTGCAGTCTGACCATTACAATTACACCATGAGGGAAAACCAATGTGCTACAATGGGACACATCAGGAGTCCCTAGTTCACTTTATTCTGAATCTTTAAAGATGAATACAGTTTTAACCAGGACTTTGAAGACACTGACCTAATGCTTACCAATCTCATTTCCTCTTCTTGGTCAGACAGGAAGAATTTTTCATTTTTTTTCGAGACAGGGTTTCTCAATGTAACCCTGGCTGTCCTGGAACTCACTTTGTAGATCAGGCTGGCCTTGAACTCTCAGAGATCCTCCTGCCTCTGCTTCCCAAGTGCTGGAAATAAAGGTGTGAGCCACCACTGCTCATCTAAGAACTTTTTTCTTTTTTCTGTCCTTTTGCAGCTAGGTTTTTATGGAAGTTACCTGGCCAGTGGGCAGACACAGCATGTGAACATCTCCAAAAACAGCCAAATATCCCCATGTATAACTACAATCACTCCCCCCCAGCTTTGTTTCTACAGAAGCCACACAAGTCATCTTTTTTGGGGAGGGGGGAGTTTGGGTTTGTTGTTTTGTTGTTGTTGAGACAGTCTCTCACTATGTAGCCTTAGCTACCCTAGAACTCACTACGGAGACCAGGCTGCTCTCAAACTCACAGACATTAGCCCACTTCTGCCTCCCAAGTGCTGGGATCAAAGGTATGCACCACGGCACCTAACAAGCCACATTTTAAATTTGGGGGGGCCATGTTTTAGAAGAATCCTGAGCTGACGTCTAACTGGAAAAATAACCGGCTGGCCTGCAGTACATCTTTGATGTATAAACTACAAAGACGGTGGGGTGGTTTACTGTGAAAGTATAATGTGCCTTACACTATTTCACAGGGGCATCGTTCAGGGCAAGAAGGTTTTAGGAGGATGTCAGATAAAGAACTGTTGCACTTGAGAGACTCAGAGAAAGCCAGTGGAGCCTTTATTACTGTAAGCAAGAGCATGCTGGGAGATGTGTAGGCAAAGACCCAGTTGTGGCTGATCTTATTAATATTTAGAGATTTGTCGATGGAAGGCATTTAGACTGGAGAATGATACTATTTTATTTATGCATTTTTTTATGTATGAGTGCTCAGCATGCATACCTAAAGGGGCATCAGATACTATTACAGATGATTGTGAGCCACCATGTGGTTGCTGGGAATTGAACTCAGGACCTTTGGAAGAGCAGTCAGTTTTCTTAACCACTGAGCCTTCTTACCAGCTCCTGGGATAGGATTTTTAAAAGTTCTCTCTCTCTCTCTCTCTCTCTCTCTCTCTCTCTCTGTGTGTGTGTGTGTGTGTGTGTGTGTGTGTGTGTGTGTATAAAGACCTTTTTGGAGGCAGGGTATCTTTGCTGCTGTGATGGATACCCAGCCTGGCCAGCCCATGAGTTTCCAGGGCTTTTCTTGTCTCTGTCTCCCATTTTGTCATAGGAACACTGGGAATACAAATATGAGCCTGGCTTTGTGTAGACTCTGGGGATTTGAGCTCATGCCTTCATGCTTGTGCAACAGCTGCTTTGCCCAATGAGCCATATCCCCAGATCTGCCTAGCTCACTTATTTCTAGATAATTTTTAAATTGCAAAAGTGTTGCAAAATTTACCAAGCTTAGAAATAAGGATGAGTTCCACCTTTCAAACCCAACACTGTAATGAATGATAGGAGAGGAGGGAGGTGGCAATTGCAAACAAACTGGAAAAGCTACTGAGAGATAAATACAGTAAGGAAGCGTTGATAATTGTTAGGTAGCATTGGGGTCTCAAATGGAGTTAGGCCCCCTGAATCAAGATCACTAAGTGTCTTTCTCTAACCGTTTACATTTCCCTTGGTGTTACAGATCAGCAATTGGGCAACAACCTAGCTAAAATGAATGATCCTGGGGTCTAAGTAAGAAACAAAGATGACTAAAGATGAGAGTGACTGGGTCACCTGCGGGCACAGCATGGGTGAAGTTCAGGAGCTGGTGCTAACAGGGGTGCACAGGTGAGCCTCTGAATCCAGCTGCACCATGGGATCCCCACTTGAAACCCTTTAAGAAGGGAAAATATATTAGCCTTAGGTGAGGCCTAAACTTTGGGGTTTTCCTACAGCCCCCGCCCATAAATATAATGTACAACCAGGTTATAAGGCCTTCATATGAGAGGAAATAAGAACCAGAGGAAATCTGGGAAAACTAGCACTTTCCAGGGGTGCTATTACTGTTCAGTAGCATAAGAAACGCCATCATAAACCCAGGCTGAAAACACTAAATAAAATGGGTGGAAGTTTAAGTGACTAGATAGTGGTGAGATGATGGCCAGAAGTCAAGTGAGGAGATTACTGAAAAGTGGAGCTAATGAATGCACTGTGGTCTGAATGTAGCAACTGCAATCAAGGAAGCCATCACTGCCCTAAGAGACAGAGAGTGCAGAATCTGTCTTTTAACAAGGTTGGAAAGAAAAGTTGTTGGGGGAAGTCAGATCTCTTCGAAGGCTGAGAGGAATAATCGGGAAGAAAGCTTGGAAATGTGTGTCTTCTCTTAAAGTTGACTTTTTTCTGCTGTTCGGAAATGGAGGTCTCTACTCAACCCCTGAGTGGTGAGCAGGTGCCTATGGTACCATTCCACGTAGCCTCATTGAATGGGGGCTGAAGCATAGGAGAGGCCGGACCTGCTGTGAGCCACTCCAGTGTGATGAATCTCATTTCTCATGTAGTGAAAGTGAGAAACTTCTCACTTTTTCATGTACAAATGGGAAATGCCAAGACTCATCACACAAGCTATTATAGTTTAGCTCTGAAATGTTCCCATGGGCTCATGTTTTAATTCCTGTTCCCCAGCTAGTAGCAGTCTTTTGTGGGAGGCCCTGGAACCTTTAAGAGATGGGACCCAGCTGATGGAAGAAACAATGCACGGTGGACCTTTGAAAGTAACACCCACCCTTGGTTCCTGCCCTACTCTCTACTTCCTGGTCTGCTATAATGTGAACAGTCTTCAAGACACATTCCCACTGCCATGAATCAAGCTGTCTGCCATGCTTTCTCTGCCATAATTGATTGGAATTGTGAACCCAAATTTGTGTTTCTCCCAGGCATTTGGGTCCCAACAATGCAAGGTAGAGTACATCACATCAATCCTTCACTCTACCAAAACAGCCCTATATGTGCTCAGATGATAATAGACATCTTCCAAAAAAATCAAAAATAGCTACTTGTGGTGGTGCACACCTTTAATCTCTACACTCTTAGAGAGTGGCTTCCTCTACATAGTGCTAGGGCTGCATCATAAGACCCTGAAGAAAGTCAAAGACTACATGATCAGATCTTGATGCTTTTTTGACCCTCTCAGAATTTTTATTGTGTGATATAGATCCAGTCGGTTTAGGGAACTAACTACAGGATACAGAGAGCAGCTCAATTAATAGGTATCAAATTCAGACTGAAGATTCCCCATTCACTGCTGAAGTTCCCGTGCTGCCTCTGTTCTGAAGTCAGAGCGCTGGGAGGTAGGTTATAGATGTGAAGGACTCACCACAAGCAGACAATAGCCAGGGAACCGTTTTCTCCCTCTACCATCTGGTACCCAAGAGAGAACCTGGAGGTACTGAGTCACAGACTAAATCAGAAGACTCAAGTCTGAGAGCTGGCTCCACCCCTCTGTGAGCTGGCACCCGGCTATAAAAGGCCAGACACGATACACACCTGCCGTCACCTGCGAAAGGTACAGAAGATGTTTTACTTTCTACCCTTGCCCTCTCCCTGTCCCAAAACCAACAGAAGAACAAAGCAAAGCAAAAATGTAGGGCAGGGGAAGCCATCCTATTTTTAGTGAAACCTCAAACCACACACCATAAAACATACCTGCCAGATACGGCAACGTTAATAAAATGTTGAGCACTGTCATACACTGCCTCCAGACTTCAGTGGAAAATATGGCTCCATGGATGTTAGTGTCACAGGCCTAAGGGACAAAATCTTTGGTCCTTGGTTTAGAGTGGTATGTCTCAAAAGAGAGAGGAGACTTATATGCTGAGGAAAGATGAAATAAGGTCCAATGACAGTCATCTAGCTATGTTAAGTAACAATTTTTGGAAGGGGTTCAATTTTGTTTAGTAATCTTTCAGTTTGATTATATCAAGAATATCCTAATGTGATGTCAGTAGCCTTTAGTGTTCATGTAATTCATGCTAATCTCCTATCCTAACAAAGAAAAGATTTAGCTCCCAGCAGGAAATATATCTAGCCAGAGTTTGTGCATTTTTTTAAAAGACAAGTAGATCTCTGAGTTCAAGGCCAGCCTGGGCTACACAGTAAGCTCCAGGACAGCCAGGGCTATAGAGTGAGACCCAGAGAACAAGAGAGAGGAGGGGAGAGAAAGGAAGGGAGACAGG
>JAQHUG010000055.1:4597043-4608449 GCA_028555095.1 Dicrostonyx torquatus | reverse complement strand
GACTCATGGCCAGGCAGCAGGAGGCATGAAAACCAGTGTATACAGCAGTCCCTTGGGTATTCTAGAGGAGCATGCTTAGGAAGTAGGGGAGCTAGAAAGGGGTAAGTTCTCAAACCCAGAGAATGGAGCCCTCGTGGCCATAATGTTACCTGGGTAAAAGGCTGAAGGCTGAGTGGGGATAGGCAATGCATAGAGTCAGCATTTCACTCATAGCAGTCAGAACAAAAGTGCCAAATACTGAAATGCCAAAACTCAGAGCTCCAAAGCAATGAGGCCAGGAGGGATGGCTAGACCACAGAGTCTAAGGGCCACATCTCCATGACAGGTGACCTTCAGGATCTAAGAACTACTGAAGGCTTTGAAACAGAGTGGTACCATGAAGAGATTTTTGCTTCAGAAAGATTATATTCTAAAATAACTTTGTTTTTTTTTTAATAACACAAGCCAGATCTTCCACATAGACCCTGATTACAGTCTTTCTGCTGTAATTAATATTGGCAGGCCTTTAAGAAACTAACTTTCTTGTTTTGATGATTTTTTAAAATTTTATTTTTAAAATTGAGTCAGTGTCAATAAAATCTACTTTGAATAGCTAATGATTGATTTAATTGAATTCCCCTCAAAGCCGAATTTAATAACCTTGAACTATATTTGTTGGTAAGTGACTTGGAGGTCCACTTTTGTCCTAAAACTGAAAGCTGGTGGTTTAGGGAACTTAAACCTTTTGGTGAGGTTGCTGTGTGAAGGAAAATGAAAGTGTTTTCCTCACAGTGGGGCTCAGCCTTGGAGTTAATTCTTCCTCAACCCTCTCATGCCATGGATTCTTCCACTGAATTGGCCAGTCTGTCTTTCTGTGACGAATATGCTTTACTTTGAGGACATTAGCTTGACCTCTACAGCTAAGCTTAAACAGTTATCAAAAAAAGAAGCTAGCAGGCTGGAAACACAGCTCAGTTGGTATATGGTGTAGGAGGGTTCTTCTCTATTTTGTGTGCTTTCATTGGTTAAATAAAGACTCTGCCTGGCCTGTAGAATAGGACACAGCCCTTAGGTGGGTGGAGTAGACAGAATGGAAGGTGGTGAGAGAGAAGGAAGTGGAGAGACGCCATGATCCTCCATCTGAGATGGACGTACCTTAGAATCGTCTGGTAAGTCACCACCTCGTGGTGACAAACAGACTTTTATAATGGGTTAGTTTAAGATGTAAGAGTTAGCCAAGAAAAGGCTAGAGATAATGGGCAAGGCAATATTTAAATGAATATAATTGCTGTGTGGTTATTTTGGGCATAAGCTAGCGGCCGGGAAAACGGCCCCACTTCTCGGCAGTGGGACACAGCCACACACCCCCCTTATTACAACAGGTATAGTGCTTTCTTTACACAACAAAGCCCTGGGTTCCATCCCCAATGTGTGACTAGGTGTGGTAGGGTCCATGGAGGTGGAGGCAAGAGGATCAGGAATTTAAAGCTCAGTTTCACTATGCAGTGAGTTAGAAGCCGGTCTACACTGCGGGAGATCTGTTAATTAATCAATAAACTTCTAACCCAAATAAGCAAGAACTATGGCACACTGAACTTTTGGGGTTGTTATGATTACTACAATGAACACTGATGTTAAATTTCTGCTTGAGTTATTGCTCTCAATGCTTGTGGCTATCTACCTAGAGTAGAATTGTTGAATTATGTCACAATCCTATGTTTAAGTTTTTGAGGAAATTTATACTATTATCTTGGGATCAGAATGTGAAATTATAGATGAAATTTGGATGGTATGTATACAAAAATCTAAGAAGGATTCCTTTCTGTAGACATGTATTCAAATTCCATGGTTGCCCAACAAAAGATGAGCTAATAAAAGGTTCGGGGAATGGCTCCAGTTACTGGGGATCTGATGCCCTTTTCTTATCTCCATGGGTACTAAGGATGCATTTGATCATGGGATTCCCTGGACCTGGAGTTACAGACAAATGTGAGCTACCATGTGGATGTGGGAACTGAACCTGGGTCCTTGACAAGAACAGGAAGTGCTCTTCACTGCCGAGCCATCTCTCCAGTCCTTAATTACGTGTTTTTATGTTCTAAGTTAAAATTAATGCTTAAAGAATATCACTTTGAATCCATTTTAACCAATGTCTTGTGAAAGGATCGTTCCTAAAACAAACTTCAAGCATCAACATGGGACCAGTATGCAAAAGTGGAATCCTAGAGGAAATATTTTAGATTTTAGGGAAATTTTCAGCAAACATATGCATGTCTTTGCATGTATTGTATTCAGTTCTTCTGAGATGCAAAAGAAATATAGGAAGACAGTTCTCTTTTTTCTCCTCTCTTCAAAGAATTTATTAAGGAAGTTCCAGCTAGGCATGGTGGCAATATCTGTGGTCCCAACACTTACAAGGTGGAGGCAAGGTGATTAGGAAGTCAAGGGCATCTTTAGTACATAAGTTTGAGGCACAGTCTCTGCTACATGAGATCCTGTCTCAAAAAAGTGGGGGGGGGACTATCTTTGTTCTGTGTAATTGAATGAATGTCCTGTTACCAAGACAAAAAGTACTTAGAAGAAATCAGGAGGCCCATCCCGTGTGTGCTGACTAGTTTTCTGCCAACCTGGCACACACTAGAGTCATCAGAGAGGAGGGCACCTCAATTGAGAAAATGACTCTATATGATCAGCCTGTAGGCAAGCCTGTAGGGCATTTTCTTAATTAGTGATTGATGTGGAAAGGCCCAGGCCACGGTGGGTGATGACATCCCTGGGACGGTGGTCCTGGGTTCTATAAGAAAACAGGCTGAGCAAGCCAGTAAGCAGTACCATCCATGGCCTCTGCCTCAACTTCTGCCTCCAGGTTCCTGCCCTGTTTGAGTTCCTGCCCTCACTACTTTTGATGATGAACTGTGATGTGGAAATGCAAGATAAATCTTTCCTTCCCAAGGTGCTTTTGGTCATGGTGTTTTATTATGTCTATAGTAACACTAACTAAGACACCTCAGCAGCCCAGTTCTCACTTTCTAATGGCTCCATACTAATAGGCAATCGTAAGATATTCATGGGCTAAAGTCGATGTGTACTTTCTGAAGACTGGAGGACTTGAGCTGGAAGATCAATTTCCTTATGCTAGTGTAGAAAACCACCACACTATATAACTAGCTTTATATAGTGGCTTAAAACAACAGTTTCCTTATGTTTCTGGAAATTAGTAGTCTACACTAAGTCTCTCAGTTGAAGATCAGCTTTCCATGAGGGCTGTGATCTGTGTGGTGGCTCTAGGGGAGGAACTCTGTCTTTGTCCTCTGGGTTCTAAAGAGCACTTGCATTCCTTGGCTCATGGCCCTTTCCTCTTCTTCAGAGACCATTTTTCTCGACTCCGTATCTTGTCCCATCCCCTTCCTCTCTGGCCCTCCTTGGAATGATATTAGACACGCCCAGAAAATTCATATCAGCTCCCCATCTTCAGACCCTCAACCACCCCTCCACAGTGCCTTTCCCCACAACAAGAGCCATAATCACAAGTTACAGGGACTGGGGTGCAGACACTTTGGGAAAGGAGGAATTGGTCTACCACTGCTGGGTAAGACTTGGGAAAGTGGAGAAAAAGAAATTGTGATAGAAAGAGCATGAAGAGGATGTTTGTCTATTTGACCACAAATATGCAAACATTCTTTCTTTGGAGTAAAGCCAAGACAAAACATGAAGCCTGCCCCTTCTTTGCCTTTGAGAGAGGTACAGGGCCCAAGGGTGGTAATGTGTCATCCCCACTCTTCCTTTTGACTGGATTGCTTTATTCTATTCCTCTTGGCTTTGCACTTCACAACCTTAGAAATGGTCATGTGAGGCTTGTTATGATGATTACATTAGGACACCATTGAGAAGAAACTCTTTCTACCTCCCCTCACCCCTCAGGAGAGGAAGTTTCTTTTAGGTCACAATGCTAGGAATATCACCGGGTCTTGGGAATGTGTGACTTGCTTTCGCTGTGTGGAGGCATTGATCCTGTCATCAGATGCTTCCCGGTCTTTCCTGTGCTCTGTAAGGTTGAGGCCAGCTCTAAGAGGTCAGTCACATCCTCCTACTATTCAAGGCTGGAAACGGACTAAAGGCCTAACCGAGAGTCCCAGGGGAGTTTGTGTTCAGAATTGGCTGTATCACCCCAAACACATGCTCTGGTAAACTTTGATGGACATGTAGGCCACACTTGCAGACGCGTCTGAGGACCTGCCGTAAGCAGATCTCCTCCACATTAGAGAGTGCGATTCATCTCACAGATAAAACACAGAGAGCAATACTGAAAAGAGTGTGTCTCCAGGTGCTGACCGAATGTCTTATTGTCAGCAAGAAGCAAAAGAATACATGTCTTGGCATTCCTTCCTGAATGATGGAGACCTCCATCACTTTTATGCCAACTTTGACAGGAGAGATGCTGCCAATGTGTCTCATTTTAATTTTTTAAGACAGAAACTTGGGACTGAAGACATGAATCACCCAGTACAGTACTTGGCATACAAGCATAAGGAGCTGAGTTTGTACCCCATGACCCCATGTTGAAAACTAGACAAGACAGGCTGATCCTGGGAGCTCATTGGCCAGCCAGCTGCCACAAAAATGGTGAGCAGCAGGTTCATCTGTCTCCCTCTCTCAAGGCAGTAGGCAGAAAGTGACCTGACGGCAGAGCACACCCGACGGTCCCTTCTGGCCTCTGCAGGTGTGTTCATGGATGCATGCACATGAACATGCATGTACACTTACATGGCCCCCCAAAATTATAAAATAAACATCTAATTATTTTAATTAAAAATTAAGTGTTTTGACCTCGGTGCCTTAAATACTCTACCACCAAACCTTCTCATGGCTTACTGTTAAAATGTCATTCAGAATTCCTCTCCTCTGCCCCCTGACAAAGTCACTTCCAGGATCCCTCCTAATGTAATAGATCTTCTTCTATTCATCTCTCCCCTTCTCACCCTACTGTCTTCATAGCTTGGACCATTTTCTGAAATGATCTTCTTCATGTATCTGCTTGTCAGCCATTCTCTTTCCCCTTCTAGACTATGGAAATACCCAGGTTCCACAGAGGACAGACGTTTCTCTTATTACCCTTTATTATCTCCACAGCACTCAGCATAATGTCTGGCACCCACGAGAGCCAACCATTCTTCTGGTGAATGAAAAAGGGGTGTTTTCTGAGCTCCCAGGTACCCCACATCTATTAAATTCAAGTGTTAATAGTACTCCCTTCTGTTATCCACCCCTTACCTATCTCTTTTTAAAAAGATTTGTGTGCTTGTGCATGTATGCATGCTTGCATGTGTGTGTGTGTGTGTGTGTGTGTGTGTGTGTACTATGTACTGTGTACATTTGATTCTGTGCATCCCAGGCATGCAGGGAACCCTCAGAAATGAGAGGTACCACCAGATCCCAGGAAACTGAGATTATAGACAGTTGTGAACCTCCTGATGTAAATTCTGAGAACTAAACCCAGGTCCTCAGCGTGAACACTGAGTGCTCTTACCTGCTGAGCAATCTCTCCAGCCGCGCTAACCCATTTCTTTTTCTACGTTATCTTTGCCTTCAGTGGAGTCCCTAAGTGCTGTGTCTGAAGCTCTGATGGGCCAATATTTTGCACTTATCCAAACCATCATGTTAGGTAGCCTAGTGGAAATGACATTCAACAAATAATTTTAAACAAATAATTTTTAAAACCTCAACTGCCCTAGATAAGACAGGACTGATCCCAGGCTCTAAACTGGGGAAGCAGATCATGAAACTCACCTGGGAAAGTTAGGGGTTTCACAGCGAGTCTCAAAATTTGTAATAACGTTCAAGGGCTGCAGCAATTGTTGATGCTGTTGACTGCGCTTTCTGTCCCATTCCTCTGTTCCGCTCTCTGTCCCGCTGTGTACCGCCCTGCTAATGGGCATCCCTCCTGGGCCTGGTGTACTGCTTCCCTCTCAGTAAGCCCTCACTCCACCAAACCCATAGATGTTGGAGGGAAGGAACCTGCTGGAACTGGGGCAGAGTAGGGACATAGACAGAACAATGCTCCCCCCACACACATCCTCCTCAGCTCATGCTGTACACTCAGTATTTAATTCTCTGTGTACCAAAGGTTGTTAAGGGAAATTTGAGGTTTTGTGTTTATCAAGGGGACTAGGGTGTGGCTTATATGAAACTAGGCAAGTTGTCAGTTCTCTCTCCTAAACAGGCACTGAAGGTCCATCCTTTGGTGCCTTCAGTCACAGGATGCTCAAAGACCACTCAAAGGTCTCAGCCCTACTGTGTTTTCTTCTTTCCCGGCAGAGTCACCTCCCGACTCTATAGGCCTTCCGTGCTGCTTTGGCAGCTCTTTATGGGTCACTATTTTGTCCCTATTCAGGTTCCCTGTCAGCTACTGAGTAGACTCAAGGACAAGACACCCATAGATACCTTTTAAAGAATTAAAAAAGAAAAAAAAAAAGCTTGGCTTCTCAAAATTCCCTCTGAACAATACAGGACTGATCCCACAGTCCAAACCAGGGCAGCACCTAAAAGTGGCTGTGGATCATGGATCCCACTTAGGAATGTCAGAGGCTCAAAGATATCTAAAAGTTTGCTACAATATTGGTGGCAGCTGATCTCATCTTTAAAGACTGAAAGAGTTAAGCCTCAAAAATGTTCAAGTAACTAGACCACTTATCTTTTTCATCTTATCTGTTCCTAGACTCAGACATTACTCACAAAACCATCTTTACCCATTCAGCAAATACTTACTGACAATCTACTGGGTGCCGCGACCTGTGTTGTCCCTCAGAAGCCCCTCAGTTTAGTGGGAGAGACAACCCTGTAACCAGACACAATGAGCAGATTCACAGAAACATCTAACCCAGTTGGGATTGGGTGGGGGGGCTCAGGTCTTGGAGAGGTGACAGAGGAGTGGAACGTCTAAGGAGGGGTGAGGCAGGCGAAGGGCCAAAGGAAGATGTTCCAGGCAGAGAAGGAGAGCTGGAAGAGGAGAGAACAGGGCCCTGTTGGGAATTGCAAATAATTACTAAGAATTCAGCCTGTGTGCCAAATACTCTTGCCAGCTCCGGGGTTACACAAAGTAAAAAACAGGGACCATGCCTTCAAGGAATTTACAGTAAAAGATAAATGAAATGATAATCATTTAGAACATTGTGTTCCACTTCACTTGACTGGGAATACAGTTCGGCCACCCACCTTTCTTCTCTTCAGAAGACACCTCGATCTTCTGGGGTAAGTGCCACATATCAGTACCCTGGAACAGGGTTAATAACTACCTCAGGGAGAGAAAATTAAAAAATGAATAGATGGGTGGGCCCAAGGGTATGACCTCTCCCGTTATTGCTTTTGTCATTGCCAACAGGACCTGTGCTGAAACCTGGAACTTGAGACATAGGCTATCCAAGGGAGAAAATGCTTCCGGGTAAAGATAACAGCTGTTGTTACCAGCTGCTTTGACCTCTGCTCCCAGAGTCTTAGCATATTGACCTTATCAGGTACTGTGAGCATAGGCATATGTAGGAATGTGTGCATAGAGGTAAACAGTCACCCTCCAGGGGCAAAGTAGGGCCCACCTGAAGCCACATACATTCTGGGGAGCCGCATTTTCCCTCAGGAAAGCAAATCTTTGACCTTCTTGTTCCAAAGCCAGCCCTGTCTCCTTCATGATTCGTTTTTCTTGCCAACCTAACACACCTAGAAAGACAACTGGGAAGCTGTTCCAATTAGATCTGCCTGTGGTCGTGTCTGTGGGGCATTGTCTTGATTGATAATTGATGTAGGAGGGACCAGTTCACTGTGGGCAGCACCATCCCTAGGCAGGCTCCATAAGAAAGTTAACTGAGCTGAAGCCAGAGAAGAAACGAGAAACGCGTAAGCAGTGCTTATGCTTCAGGTCCTGTTTGAACTCCTGCCCCGACTTCCCTCAAAGATAGACTGTGGCCGGAATGTAGGTCAAACACTTTCCTTTACAAGTTGCTCTTGGTTATGGTATTTATCACAGTAAGAGAAAGGCAAAGCAAATGAAAACAAGCTTCAGGATGGATGGCATGTCTCTGTGTGGAGTGAGAAGGAAATAGGACTCTTCCTTGGATCATAAAATAATAACCAGGTTGTTAAATGTAGAGGGATGCCAGAAAGTAGACTCAATAAACATGGGGTACTTATTGTACCCTTATTTGAACCCTGAAGGAAATGCACCCCTCTACCTCTTCTAAAAACTGCACTTTCCTCCAATATTCCCAGGATCCCCTTAGCTGCAAGGCTGTGATTCCAATTTACCTCCCTCCCCTGCTCTCAAGTTCCTTCTGTTTTGTCCTAGGGATTAGCAACTAAGAAACTCCTGGGCTCTAAGCAACTAAGAAATTGTCAAATGTACCACTCAGGGCTCATGGAAACTCTGTCATGAAGGAAAGAGTTACCAGGCAGAGAAAAGAGGCAACAACTAAAGTCACATAGAGAAAAGGAAAAGGAAGCCCGGTTCAGGTTTTTATGGGCTGAATCCTTGGTTCTCATCCTGTCTGACTTGCTTGTGCTTGGAGCAGTAAAATCCTCCCCCTGTGTAAGCTGCTTTCATACCTTATGTAAGTCTGTCTCTATAATAGGCTGGCATGACAGATAGAACCTGGGATGGTCCCAGATAAAGCAAGGCTTCTGTCCAAACCTCCTCATAACCCACTCATTAAGAAGATGGAGACAATTCATCCAGTGTCAGTAATAATTTCCCTATAATTCAGGAAATACCTGGTTGTATAAGCGTTAGCTGGAAGATGTAGAAAAGTGTCTAATAACCCATCCCCTCTTCCTTCTGTCTCATCATGTTTTCACTATGTCACCATAGTGAGGAACGTGCCTTGTTCCAAACTGGTCCCAAAACTGCCTCTCAAATAATTTAAAACTAAAAAACAAAACAAAATTGCATCAGGTTCTTGTGGAGTGCTATGGTTTACATCTGTAGCGTGTTCTTTTCTTTATTTGTTCTGTTTTTTGCTTTGTTTTGTTTGCTTGTTTGTTTGTTTTTGAGACAAGGTTTCTCTGTGTAGCCCTGGTCATCCTGGAACTTGCTCTGCAAACCAGGTTGGCCTCGAACTCAGAAATTGGCCTGCATCTAACCTCCTGAGTTCTTGGATTAAAGGGCTTCACCACCACCACCACCCAGCTAATCTGGAGTGTTTTCTACAGGTCCGTGATTAAAGGCTTAGCAGGAGTGTGCCACTATTGAAGTAGTAGGTCCTTGAGGATGTGGTACCCTAGTGAAAAGTCATTAGCGTATTGGTGCCTGTCCTGAAAGGGAATTTTGAGACTCTGTCCTTTCCTCTTGCCTTGGCTTCCTGGCCTTGAGGTAGGTAGTTTTATCATCAAGTGCTCTGTCACTGCCATCTGGCAGAGGCCAAAGCAATGAATTCATCCAATCTTGAGCTGAATCCTCTAGAACCATAAACTAAATAAGGCTTTTCCCATATGAGTTATCTCTGGAATTTGTTGCTTTTGTTGTTTTATAGTGATGGGAAGCTAATAGAAAACTGGTACCAAGGGTAGGGGCGCTGACTGTAGCTACCTTATGGTGCAGAGATGTATTCCTTGATCATGGAGGGGTTTAGAAGACTTTGAAGGTGAGAGAGAAATCTTAAAACGTTTTCAGTGGTGGGGCTGGGATATAGTTCAGTGGTAAAGCACTTGCCTACCATACCAAAGAAGAAAGGGCTTTTTAGAATTTTGGAATTTTAATAGGCAATTTTAGTGAATGTTCAGAAGATAGAAATATAGGCCATTAGAGTCAGGCTGATGAGGTTTCAAATGTAAATGAGGGCTCTGTTAGACTAGAGGCCATTCTTGTTACACACTGGAATCTTTTGTCTGTATTTCGTCCTTGTCTTAATGTTTTGTAGAAGGTCACACTAAAAGATTATAGTTAACATGATGGGGGAAATTCAACACAATGAAATATTCAGACCGAAGCAAGGATTTTACTGCCTGTTTTCAGCCAAGTTAGTGAGAATGAGGAGCAGCAAAAGGGAGAAAAACAAAAAG
The DNA here is from genome assembly GCA_028555095.1 of Dicrostonyx torquatus. Classification (NCBI taxonomy): domain Eukaryota; kingdom Metazoa; phylum Chordata; class Mammalia; order Rodentia; family Cricetidae; genus Dicrostonyx; species Dicrostonyx torquatus. The sequence goes on along the minus strand of JAQHUG010000055.1, from coordinate 4,598,426 downwards.
GGTAGGCTTGGCAGAAAAAGGAGCCCTTCTGAGGACTGCCAAGGGGATTAGCACCCATAAAGAGAAGCCAAATGCTTTGCATGAAGAACAATGGGAAAGATGCCTGGAGGACATCTCAGAAATCTGCAGAGGTGCCCCACCCATCACATTCTCAGATGCAGAAATACAAATTAACTTTCCAGGACAGAGTAAGTTGAAAAGAATCATATAGTGTCCTGCATGCCCAGCAAGGCCCCATGACCCCCCCCCCAACATAAACACATATACACTTTACATACTCAAAAGCCCTAGTGTAACCAGGTTCAAGTACACTGCACTGGCAGCAGACTTTGGCGCTATCCATATGATTCTGGTTTTCCTGGCCTGCAGAATGTAAGAGTTACAGGGTCATGGCAGCTTCCACCAGTTTCCCAAAGAGAGTGTAGAGCAAGGAAGTTTGTGGTAGAGTCCAAAGCCTTACAAGCAACCCCTAAAAGAGTAATGTATAGAGTGAAGAAGGTGAATCTAAATTGCAATGGAAACTCCCAGAAAGGTAGAGGTGCCAGCAATGCGCAGTGTCTGCTAAGAGAAGCTATAGGCAGTAAGAAGAGCCAGCCTGTAAGAGTAAGCCATTTAGGACCAGCAAGACATGTCAGCCAGTAAAAGCGTCTGCCATGGAGCCTGACAAGTTGAATTCATTCCCTAAACTGTCCTCTGACTCTACAAATGTGCTGTGGCAGGCACACAGAAAAAAAAAAACAAAACATAATTTTAAAAAAAATGACCATTTAGATTACAGCTAGCAAACTCACAGAAGCAGGATTATCCAAGCTCTTAAAAGACCACATTCCACTTCACTCTGCCCCAGAGGCTAGATATGGAGCTTGGAGGGTGATTTGGTCTTGCTTTGAGCAAATCTCTCTATTTCCTATTCCTCCCTTCTGAAATAGGAGTGTTCACCCTGTGACTAGCCTACCATTGCATCTTGGGAGCATGCAACTTTCTTTTTATTTTTACAGAGGCTCCCTTATTGAGTTGGCCTTGCATCTCAGGGGATTTAGACTTTTGAGCAATGCTGAAACATTAATGAGACTCTTGGTGATGGAACAGAGGCCTTTTGCATTCTGAGAAGGAAATGAACTTCTGGGTCCCAGGGGTTGGATGCTGTAGTTTAGATCTGGAATGTGGCGAGAGTGATGGTATTGGTGAACGGTGGAGATGTTAGGAGGTGGAGCTTAGACGAAGGATGCTCTTGAGTGGGCCTTGGCTTCTTCCTCTTGCTTTTGCTCCCTGGCCATGAGGTAAGTGATTTGTTCGGCCATTCATTCCCTCTTTTGCCATCTGACACCCATGAGAGGTCCATAGCCATAGACCACCATGAGTCCACCTAATTTTAGACCTAGA
>JAQHUG010000055.1:4576488-4596363 GCA_028555095.1 Dicrostonyx torquatus | reverse complement strand
AGAGAGAGAGAGAGATGTTACAGAATGGCTATTAAAGGGTTAACAAGGCCATAACAGTTTCGAGGGATTCAAAGAGACAGAGACAGAGAGATAATTTAGGTGCAAAGAGAGTTTAGATAAGACATTAATAGTCACAGCCGGAGGGTGGCCAGCATTCCTGAGCTGAGTTGCAGAGGGGAGACGCAAGATGATAGAAGCCATATAGGCAAGTGGAAGACCGTAAGACCACGGAGGTGCAGGACCAGCTCAAGATGGACAAACTGTGGGCGGACAGCCGGCAATTCAAGTAGGTCATGTTAGCACTGAGAACTGAGCTGAGCTGAAGCTCCTGAGACAATGGACGTTCTCTGCATGTTGACACCTTGACACATGCAGGAGGGGTAGTCATCATCACCATGTTAGGTGTCCTTTTCTTTATGGAGACCAGGTCGGGATGTTGTATCCTTTCTTTGTCTGGCATGTTCAATAAGTTCTCAGCTCTGTTTCTTCTGATAGAATTTTAATATTGTCATATGTTCATATGGTCTTCATCGACTTTGATAAGTTTATAGGGCTGAGCCCATTTACAGTTGTGAATCAGTTTGGGCCTCATGGGTGGCACCAGGCAGGAGTGGTGTCTACACTCTCAGCAAGATTCATAAACATCCTGCCTCTGCATCTGCACTCAAAATCAAGTCAAATACTGCTTATAAATTGGAATCACCCAGTGCAAGGTACAGCCTGAAAACCCACTGTTTGCTCCAGTATGGAAGAGCCTATTCTAAGCCTATGACTTCAGTTTCCAAAGCCGAAGAAGGAAGGGAAGAGCAATGGTTTTGCTCGCCATAGTCTTCCCTCACTGCAGGGGCCACTGCTTCCTGTGCCACATCCTCCCAGTGGCTTTTTCGTTTGTTCATTTTGTTTTGTTCAAGACAGAGTCTCATTATGTATTCCTGGCAGTTCTGGAACTCCTTGTGTAGACCAGGCTGTCCTCAAACTCGCAAGCATTTTCCTGCCTCTGCCTTCCAAGTGCTGGGATTAAAGGTGGGCGCCTCTCACCTGGCTTCTCTCAGTGCCTTTTAAACAGACTTCGCTACTCTTTACTTTGTGAATGGTATTCTTCCTCTGTGCTAAAGGGACAAGGACTATCTGCAGATTACATAGGTTTTGGTTGTGAGGATCAAGAAGGATGCTCCAGCTCCTGCCCGGACTCTGGGGAAGTTTGTGCTAAGAAGAAAACAAAGAGCCACACATGCAGGTTTCTGGAAGCTAAGGAAGTATCTAGTAGTGCCTTCTGGGAGTGGGATGTGAGCTTCTGACCCCATCTGGTTCCGTTTGAGGAACCACACTGGTGAGCTTCCAGCACAGATGAGAAGACTTGGAGGGGATGTCCATACCTTCTTCTATAGCCAGAGTGTCTCTTTAACACTGTCCCTTTCAGAAACCCAGAAACATGCAGACCAAAATAAGTGTGATTCTCCTCCGGAGGACATTGGGGTGACTTAGCAGAGTGTTACCAAGAGGCTGCATCCTCAGGGATAAATCAAGTGATAATGTGGGCCTCTGCAAACAGACTAGTCTCTCGCTATTCTGCCCTCTGCACTCTACACAACAGGAACACGGTCAGGGTGGACTCCAGCACATGAAAGCCATTGCCTTAAAGAGTATTGAGAAGACCTCTATAAAGCCAACCTGGCAAGTTTTGATCCATTCATCTACTCCCAGAGGGCATATGCCCTTTCCAGAACCTGGAACTAATGCAGGAGTTTCTGGGGATGGGGCCAAGGTCCATCGCCCGTCTGAGCAATGCAAATGTGCATGTCTGTGTCAGAAGACAGTATCCAGGGCAAAGACACCATGTCATAAGAGGCAGTGCTACAGGCAGGGCCTGTTCCCTGGTGGAGTTCCTGTAATGACCGCAACATGAAATGGAGCCATCTTTGATTCCCTCTATACTCATCCGTGGTGCTAGTCTCCTGCTTCACGTAGGCCAAGTTTCCCATTACAGGCTTCATTCAACCTCTTCTATTGAGCAGTCCAGTGGATTTTGCCTTCCCGTTGAGTCCCTTCGAGCATTGTCTGTCTTTTGATCTACCGGCTGTGGAAATTACATTCCAAATCAGACACTGTACTTCAGGCCAACCAACTTTATAACCCCACACCCCATCCTCATTTCAGTCTCTGCCTTACCTAGAGCCCCAGGCCCTTTTCCAACCTAGTTTATCCCTCCAGATTCTTCCCTGAAGCCTTTCCTGATGACTCCGACTCAGGTTGATTTCATTTATTCTCTCCAGGATGGAGTTAGGAGTGGGTCTTACACTGACACATTGTCCACCAACACACTGACCCATGCCTGGTCTTCCACACTGCATAGTGTGCAGGATAAAATTTACCTGATGCTTATTCATGACCCCATTGCCTCAGCTAGAGCTTGGGTTGGTACCAAACTCACAATAGATTCACTAAACTCCTCCTAATGGACCCATTTTCATCTGCACTGACTGGTTTTGGTTTCTTACCTTTTTGCTCTACACTAGTGGCTGCTCATCTTCTCCAATATGAAGGCCTACAAATGAGAGAACTGGCATTCAGAGAATTATTAGATTGAGAAGTCATAAAATGATAAGAGGCTTTTACACCAGCTATCTTTTTTCTCTTTGTGCATTTGAGTGCTCTATCTGCATGTGTGCCAGCATGACAGAAGAGAGCATCAGACAGAAGAGGGCATCAGATCCCCATTACAGATGGTTGTGAGTCACCATGTGGATGCTGGGAATTGAACTCAGGACCTCCGAAGGAGTAAGCAGTGCTCTTAACCACTGAGCCATCTCTCCAGCCCAATACCAGGTATCTTTTATTAGTCCTTATACCAACAGTACACATTTGAGGAACAGTCACACCTGCATATGAGAAAAAGGAAAGCCACTGGGCACCAGATTGTTTCCTGAAGATGTAGAACCCCTTCTGTAGCAGTATATTGGAAACCATGACTTTAGGGCCCCCCAGATGGGGAACCAATGGGGAGGATGAAGTTCAACATTGTTCTGAACTAGACCTCATCTAGTTATCTTTTCTCTGGGGCTGTCAAGTCCTGGCTACATGAAAGGTATGTTGTAAAGCATATAAGATAATAGAACAGAAAAGGAAAGGCCATAAGGAATTCATATGATCATAACACTGTTGAGCAGTATTGCTGAGGGTGGTTTTACAGGGTGTATATCATTTCACCTTCGCAGCATACTGTAAACTCTTGCTCACAAGAAGAAGTGGAAATCATTGTAGAAATAGAGGAAGGGGACCGAGCATAATGGACATAATGGACAAAAAGGAAGCAGAAGATAACTGAAATGTGATGGACCCCCGCAATGAAATTATTCAGATAAAAAAGAGAATAAAAGACCAAGGTACGCTACGACACAATAGTTCAGTGGGTGAAAATCCTTGCTGCACAGGCCTGATGACCTACGTTTTACCCCCAGCCCCAAGATCTCCCATTTGATCTCCCAGAAAGAGAAAAACTGACTCAAATGTCATCCTCTGGCCTTCACACATGCTGTGGCACATGGGCATTGATACATACACACACACATGCACACACACATATGCACATATACACACAAACACATACACAGCAACTTGATACTTATGGAAAGAAGTTGGTCATGAGAGGTCACATGCTGTACTATGATTCCATTTACATACAATGTCCAGAATAGGCAAATACATAGGATAGAAAACAGATAAGCAGGGGTCCCAAGAGTAGGGAGCCACAGTGTTGCTTAACAGATATGGGGTTTTCATTAGGAGAAATTAGGATGAAAATTCCTGAACTAGATAGTGGTGAGGGCCACAAAACATCGTACATATATTTAATGCCCCTGAACTCATTACTTTGAAAGTGGAAATTTTTATTTTTGTTTCAATTTAGCACAAAACAAAATCAAAACTAGCAACAACAGCCCAAACAGAAACAGGATCCTAGAGGCAGGGGTAGCCATGGGGCTGGGAACCCTCTGGGAGTGTGTGACTCCTTGGAGCAGTTTTGAATCTCCCCGGGCCTGTAGTAACATGTCACATCATGAGTGCACTAGAGGAGGTCATGCTGTCATTTGACCATCTGGGTGTCACTGGAGTAGGAGGGTCTTCTGTATTTCTGTGCTTTAATTGGTTAAATAAAGACTCCGCCTGGCTTGTAAGATAGGTCAGCCCTTAGGTGGACAGAGTAGACAGAAAGGAAGTTCTGGGAAGAGAGAAGGAAGTGAGCCAGATGCCACGAGCCGCCATCGCAGATGGATGCAGGTTAGACCTTTCCGGTAAGTCACCACGTGGTGACTTACAGACTTTTATAATGGGTTAGTTTATGAGGTGAGGGCTAGCCAAGAAGAGGCTTGTGATGATGGGCCAGACAGAGTTTAAATGAATACAGTCTCATGTGATTATTTTGGACATAAGCAAGCAACCAGTGGCTGAGCGGGCCAGTGGCTAGGGGCTGGGAGCTAGGCGCTGGGAATATAACCCACACCTCTCCCCCAATTACAACATGTCACCATGAAGGACAAGAAATGTTGGTGTTTACTGTGTTCTAAGGAACGACGCCTGCTCCTGTAGACGCTTCACGATGGTCTAAATCCCTGTTAGTTGGTTCGAGTGGCCAGTTGAGAGACACTTCAGCCATTCTCCCCGCCATGAGCCAAGATCCACGAGAAATCCGCCTCCAGCTCCTTTGGCCCTGAAAGGAGACCATATGCACTGCTTGCTTTTCTCCTAGCATCTTCTTAGAGCAGATGTCACTCCTCGGCAGTTCTTCCTTCTAGAACTGCTTCGCAGAATGCCATGAAACAGTGATTATTGCTAAGAAACTAGTCCACCCATGCCTGAAGCTCTTCCAAGAGACGTGGCTGGGAAATGCTGCTTCCTGGGGCCTGAAGAGGGAAGAAGAGGAAGGGGGGGTCTGAGAATATCATTCTACCTCCAGCCTGTGCTTGCACCTCTCACTGTGTCACAGTGCAGTCAGTGACAGGGAAGAGCCGCTCTAACCGTGTGCCCGTCAGCGCGTCTGCACATGTGGGGACAAAAGGCTATTAGATACACTCCATGTAATTTCTTTTGCGATCGATGGAGCTACTTTAAAAACACACACGGCTCAATCAATTTCTTTTGTAGATTCCAAGAGAAGCTTTATTCAGTTCAGGAACACAACAACAGCTGGGGAAGCTATTCCCAAGGCAAGGAACAAAGACTTGTAATTATTTATAGTGTGGGAGAAAGAGAAAGAAAAGTGGGGAGGATGGAGATAATGCGGATGGGAAGGAGGAAAGCAGCGACTGGAATAGCACTAACACTCTAGATTTTTGTGGTTGTTGTTTCTTCACTATGGAAGATTCTTTCAACTTTGCTTCAGTGGTCTGCTCCGCTGCTATCCCTTCCCAAAGCTCGTCATGGTCCCACCTTTCCCCAAAGCCCATCTTCTGTTTGTGGAATCTAGAGCTCCCACTACTACCTGCTACCCCATTCCCAAACTCCCGTCTCCGTGTCACCCTCCTTTGCAAGGAAACAATTTTCGCAGTTGAGGTTCCCCAAAAAACCCCATCCCAAAAATCTCACTTGTGACCTCTGGGCATAATGACATAGCTCACAGAAATAACGGGGGGCCTCGGATGCTGATGCAGGCAGGTAACAGAATGCGCTGAGACTGGTGGGCTTTTTAGTCCTCTCGTGTTGCAGTGCATGAGCGGCCAGTTGAGTCATGACCAAAATGCATTGTTGAAAACTGTGGGGTAGGGGCTATTTCACAGTAGGAGATGGCTCAGTGGGTAAAGAGCTTGCTTGTAAGCATGAGGATGACTGGAGTTTGTATCTCAGCACCAATGTAATTGGGGCGGATGTGGCATCCCTCCTGTACCCCCGTACCCTGGGCTTTGGAGGCAGAGACAAGGATTCCCTATGGTAAACTGGCTAACCAGACTACCCAAATGAGTGCGCTCTAGAAGTAAAAAGTGGAGAGACCTCTGGCCCCCCAACACATGCACTTTTAAAATGCAAACACACATAAATGTGTACACACACACACACACACACACACATAAAAGAAAATAATTGGAAAAGGGTGTCTATGACCACTGTTTTTAATATCATTTATTTTTATGTAACTTAATTTCTAATACTGGTTCTACTAATCACCAGTTCAAAACGACTCCCACTCCCCCACCCCCGGGCACCCAGCCAGTGATTGACTTCTACAGGCTTGTGTAGGCCAATGCTTCCACCAGTTCCTATATCCTGGCCCCTGCTGCAGGTGCTTGTATCTACCCAGAAACCAGGCATTTCTCAGAATCAAGCCTGGAACCCCCTAAGGGCAGGGCCCAGGAGCCAGCAGAACACAGTCCTCAGAACATGGGCACGCGGAGCTGTCTGTAAGCCTGGAAGCACTGGAGCGTTTCCTAAGTGCCTGGCAGTTGTTGGCTTCCGTAAACACTGGGTAACTGAATAGCAGAGAGAAAAAAACAAAAGCAAGAAATAAACATAGACCTGCCTTTAGCCTATTTATCCAAATCAGTTAAAGTCACAGGTGTGCGCTCTGCCCTGGGCCCAGGGCAAGCTCTTTCCAACTTGGGGATAAAGTGTTAAAGGAGAGTGAAAGAAGTCAAAGAGGAAAAGGAAGGGGCCAGCCTGAAGCAGGAAGCATACAGAAGAATTGGGGCAAAGAAACTGGCCAGGTTTCTGACCCATCAGAAAGAAAAACAAACTAAGAAGGGAAGTGACATGGTATGGGGCCATTGTTTTTATAAATGCCCCTCACTGTGAAAACAATTTCTGCAGCACTAGAGGGTATAGCTCAGGTTTTAGTGCGTAAACCATGAGCTTAGTGTGCAATGGACCTAGGAGCCTATCTACAGCACCCACACCCACCATCCTGAAAATCCCTTATTTTTGGAGATCCTGATATTGTTCTGTTCTTCTATGGAAATAGATTTATTGCCTCAATTTGAGAATCCAGCATACTCAGAAGTTCTGGAGCTTCTCACAGACCCAGGTTTCTATTACTCTGAGAAAACACCATGACCAAAAGTAACGTGGAGAAGGCAGCTTTTATTTGGTTTACACTTCCTCATCATAGCCCTTCATTGGAGGAAGTTGGGACAAGACTCAAGCAGAGCAGAAACCTGGAGGCAGGAGCTGAGACAGATTTCATGGAAGGCTTGCTCAGCCTACTTTCTTATGGAACCTAGGACCATCAGTCAAGGGATGATCCCACCACAGTGGGCTGGTCTCTCCCCGATTAATCGCTAATTAAGAAAATGCCCTACAGTACTATGGGATAATGCTCTTGTACACTGTAAAGATTTGTCACTTGTATTGGTTTAATAAAACACTAATTGGCCAATAGCCAGGTAGGAAGTGTAGCGGGGGCAATCAGACCTGGAGAATTCTGGGAAGAAGAAAGGCAGAGATGCAGTCACCAGCCAGACACAGGGAAAGCAAGATGAGAATGCCTCACTGAGTAAGGTACCAAGCCATGTGACTAAACATAGACAAGAATTATGGGTTAATTTAAGTTGTAAGAGGTAGTTAGTAATAAGCCTGAGCAATGGGTCAAGCAGTTTATAATTAATATAAGCCTTTGTGTATTCTTTGGGACTGAACAGCTGTGGGACCAGGCAGGACAGAGACTTTTGTTAACACTACAGGCTTGCCTACAGCCTGATCTTATGGGGGCATCTTCTCAATTGCGGTTCCCTTCTCTCGGAGGAAGTTAGCCTGTGTCAAGTTGACCTGAAAACTCACCAACGCGTTAGTGCTGGAGAGCAGCTCCCCTGTCTTCTCGTCAGCATTCCATGCTATCAGAACTGCACTTGTCACTTAACTTGCTGTGCCTCCTTCTGCAACTTGCTGCCCCTCTCTGGGCCTCTGTTTCCTTACTTTGATGAGAAAATTAGATGGTTTTAAAGCTTCCTTCCAGCTGTAACATCCTATGAGCACAAGTTCATTTTCATCCTGACCCAGATTTTAAAGATAATGTACTTAAAATAATATCAAATTTGAAAGTGATCAGCTCTCTCCTACGCTTAGAAATGTCATCACTGGCCGTGCCTTGGTAGGTGTTGAGTCCTATTTCAGTGCCTGGGGGTTCAGAAGAGGAGGAAGAGAGCGTGGGAAGGTAACCAATTCTGTAACCTCCTCAGGACTCCTGAGGCCAAGTTGATGCTTGTCTTGAAACCAAACAGTCATGAGCTATGGATGTGCTTTAGGATGGGGGCAGCCCTGCTTTCTGTCTCAGGGTGCCTGCTCAAGGCCTTGGGCATGACATGCTTTCTCTCTGACTTTCAAAATTGCTTGCCAAGGTGTGCAGTATGTCAGTCCCCCGGGCATAAATGAGCAGGGACTGAACTTGCCAATTTAACCTAACTCAAGAGGCCTGGGTTCAACCTTGACTTGGCACTTTTCACGTGCTGCCTTTGCCAAAGGGCACTTGGTTAAGGAGGATGGCTTCAGACCAGCATCACCAGCAGGAGCTGGGGGACTAAGAAATACCAATGTGGGTCTTTGCCTAGGTCTACTGAGTCAGATCAGGGTGGGGACCAGGGAGCTGGGAGACCATGAGGGGTTTCTATTTTCTTTCTCTCCCTTCTTGCCTCCCTTCTCCTCCCTTCATCTGCCCATAGTCAGTAGGTCCTGTGACTTTTGACCCTGTGATGAGCCAACAAAGCATAGTGGGGACCTGTGGAAGAGCAAAGCCATTTGCTTTGTGTCAGAGACATGAGACAGAGTTCCCATGGAAGGCATCAGGGTCCCCACAGTCCTTGGAAGGCACATGCCCAGTGGTCTAAAGATCCCTCCCCAGGTCCACCGTTTAAAGCTTCTACCATCTTCTACCACTGTCAGTCTGGGATCAAATCTTTAACACACTGGCTTTGGAGGACACTGCAAATCCCAATTCTAACACTGCCATTGGGTGGGAGGCAGGTTTGACTTGCAGAGGAACAGAGGAGTCCAACTGTAGAAAGTCAATAGTCTCCAGTTCCATCTTAGTGGGGTATAGCACAAGTCACGACGCCTACAGAGAGTAGGTGGTGGGGATTCGGGGTACCTGGCAGATTTTTCTCTGGTCCTAGGGATGACAAGATGCTATGGGCTCCTGCTTCTTTACCTAACGGGTGCTCAGGTTCGTTTCGGCCTAAGCAGACCCACTCAGTGTTGGAGAACTACTCAGGCTGCCAGGGAACTTCAGCCATATGCTCAGTGCTGTTCCCCCTGAACAGACAAAGATGTTGGAGAAAATCCTTACACAGCACAGACTGGCCTCATCCTAAATTCCTAGCTCCAGGCTGCAAGTGGCTACAAGCACCACCTAGCCATCTCGCCCTTCTCCTCTTGGCTTTCCTTGCTGCGCCCCTCCCCTTTCCTCCTTGCCTCCTTCTTCCTCCTCCCCAGGCTCCAGCCCAGCTCTGGGGATGACCGTGCCACATGCTTGTCTTGGAAAATAGAAGCCAACAGATGGGAACTCTCTCAACTTGCCACCGCCAAATATGCACATCCTCCTACATCTTCCACCTCAGGCCTCTCTCATTGGTCCCTGGGGTAGCTACTGGTTACAAATCCTGAGCTCTGAGTTTGAGGTCAGGATCCCAGTCCATGTTATCTCTTCCAGGAATTCACAGTCTGTCTGTCTGTTTTGTCTGTCTCTCTCCATCCATTTATATCTCCTTTCCTTCCTGCATCTGTAAACTCTCACTGTCTCCCATATCCTTTCATCTGTCCTAGGCCATAATCTCAGATACTTGAGAAATACACGAAAGTTTTAAGACAGCAACTGTCTCCTTTGGTGGTACTTCCCCTTCCAGTTCCTACCACTTTTTTCTGCTCATCTGTCCAAGCCTTCTGTTTTTCTTTCCCTCTTCTCTCATTCCCTTACCTGGTTTTAACCCATCACTCTGTGAAGCCCATCCCAGAGCACTTTTCTTCCCCAAGGGACACTTGACAATATCTGAACGTGTGTGTGTGTGTGTGTGTGTGTGTGTGTGTGTGTGTATGTGTCTGACGGAGGCAGGGTTTCATACCCCAAGCCAGCCTCAAAAGTCCTCCTACCTCAGCCTCCCCAGTGCTGGTATTACAAGTGGTCACAATGATGCCCCACTGATGGGCAGTTTTACTTGTCATAACTGGGGGAAGGATGCTCCTGACATCTAGTGGGCAGAGCTAGGGACACTGCTGTGCATCCTACAGCATAGAATGACCTGGGTGCATGGTCAGGATGGTGCCATTGTTGAGGAAGCCTGATGGAGAGTCTCCTGCTAAGCTTAGCTGGGGCTTCCTGGAAGCCAAGTCTAAGGAATAATTTTCTGTGCTCATCAAATGTTTCCTTTCTCTCCATCGCCCTCTCTCTGCCCCTCCTTCTATTTCTTCCCTCAACTCTCTCTTATCCCTATACTATGGTCATTCCTTTACACTTTTCTCCTCTCTCTGGCTCAGGCTTAGGCTGCCTATCTTCTTGAATTCTTCCTCTTCCTAATGGCTCCTTCCCATGACTTCCTATCATTTTTATGCTGGATGGGGAGCCAGCCTGTCTGGCTCGAGTCCCAGCTCTCAGCTTCCCAGCTGTGTGTTCATAGTAACAATTTCTTCGTGTTTTTTGGCAGCCTCGGTTTCTTCTTCAATAGACGGGATATGATGGCACTTACTGCAAATACCTGAAATAACTAAATGACAAGATTCCAAATATGTGTGTGTGTATCTCAAAGCATATAGCTTACTCCATGTTCTCTGTTATGTTTATGACACAAAGTTATCTTTTTAGTTTTTACCTGGGAAGTGAAAGAAACCACAAGTCTCTCACAAATGTGAAAGATTATTGTGCTGGAAACAAGACACGGGGAGCAGGGGCTGTCAGGAGAGCTTCTGTTTGTCCAAAGCAGGGCGGAGGTTGGCAAAGATGTGATAATCGCTCCTTCTTCCCACTCAAAGGCAGGGTGTCACTCTCTCCTTGTGGCCAGCCCTTTACTCACCTTCCCTTATTTTCCTCAGTTTCCCTCTTTGTATGCCTGGGAGTGCTTGGCTTTGTTTTGCTACTTCTTTAAGATCTCTCTCTGTGTGTGTTTGTGTGTGTGTGTAGAGTCCAGAGGTCAACACTGGATAGCTTCCCTGATCCCTCTCAACCTTATTCTTTGAGGCAAAGTTTTCTAGAACCTGAAGTCTACTGACTGCCTAGTCTGGCTGAACAGAAATTCCCCTGTTTCTGCTTCTCTGCACTGCGTTAACAAGGGCACATCTCTGCTCCAGGTTGCTGTTCTTTTTTTTTCCTTTTTCCTTTTTCTTTTTTTTAATATGATTTCTGGGCATCTAAACCCAGTCCTTACACCTACGCAGCAGATACTTTACCCAACCAAGCCATCTCCCCATCCCCTGAATTTGCATTTTCTTTGGCTACATAGACTAAAGAAAATTTTGGTTCGGCCCAGATCGACAGTTGCAAGTTGTAACTGTGAAAACTCCCAAGCCGTCAATGTGTGAATTGTATGGTGTAAGAGTTATATTCCAACAGAGCTATTGGGGGAAAAAAAGCAAAATAAGGGGCTGGGGAGATGGTTTAATGGGTAGAGTACTTACTATGCAAGCAGGGACACCTGAGTTTGGATCTCCAGATCCCACATACAAAGCTGGGTATGGCATGTGCCTGTAATCCCAGCCCTAGAGAGGCAGAGGCAGACTGACTGATCCCTGAGCTATTGGACAGCCAGTCTTGTCTAACTGGTGAGCTTTAAAACAATAAGAGACCCTGTCTTTCCTTTGCTCTTGTTTTTTGAGACTGGGCCTCCACGTGTAGCTCTTGCTGCTCTAGAACTCACTATGTGGACCAGGCTGACCTTGAACTCATGGAGATCCACTTGCCTCTGCTCCCCAAGTGCTGGGATTACAAATGATTCACCACAGCCAGCTGAGAGACCCTGTCTTCATAAATGAGGTGGATGGCACCCGAGGAATGACACTCCAGGGACGATCCTCCGTACCCCCTGCCCTACACAGGAACACACACACACGGAAGAAAGAAAACAAAAATTCAAAGCGAATGGTTACACTTACTGACCACAAGTGTCTATAGCATCAGTTTTCATATTTTTACACCCAACCAAACCAAAATGAGGCTGGATGTGGTGGCACTATCTTTAATAGCAGCATTCATGAGATAGGAGCAAGATAATCTCTGGGATTTCAAAGTCAGCCTGCTCAACATAGTGAAGTACAGACTAGTCAGCAGCTACATAGTGAGACCCTGTCTCAAAATATTACACAAACAAAATTCCTTCCTTTGACAGTCTAAGTAATCACATAACTTTACAAATAGAAATCATTTGATGCTCCCCAGGAACTTTATTTTCAAACTAGTTTAATTACACTTGATTGTTTATTGTGCATATGTGTTTGTGTGTGTGTGCACGTGTGCTGGGGTGCCTGCGAGGAGGTCAGATTCTCCCCTTCCACCATGTCAAATCCTGGGACTGAACTCGGGTTGCCAGTCATGGTGGCAGCGCCATTACCTGCTGAGCTATCTCACCAGTCCTTCCTTTGCCTTTCCTAGACGGAGATTGTACCTAAGAACTGGCTTGAAGAAATTCAACTTGACGACAGTTTTCCTGAGTCTGTGTCACACAGCAGGCTCTGTTGTAGACTCTGGAACGTGGCCTGGAACATACAGACGAAAAGCCACTGTCGGAGAGATGGACAGCAGCTAGAAAGGAATCGGAATGCACATCTGATGGTGGTAAGCGCTGTCTGGAACTGAAGCAGGACAAGAGAGGTCTCCTTGTGGTCAGGGAGACAGAGTGACTTCACACAGGGAGACTGGGACAAGCCTGGCTCAGGGAGTGTGCATCTGGTACTGTTTGTCTCTTCTTTTGAGACAAGACCCCATATAGCCCATACTGGCCTCAAGCTCACCTTGTAGCAAAGGATGACCTTGAATTTCTGCTCCCGCTGCCTCTATCTCCCCAGTGCTTGGATTACGTGTGTGTACCACCGGACACGGTCTACGTGTAGTGAGAATCAAATCCCGGGCATCCTGTGCCCACAGCAGCCCTGACATCTGCTATTTCTAGTCTTTCTTTTCCTTCTTTCTTTCTTTCTTCCTTCCTTCCTTCCTTCCTTCCTTCCTTCCTTCCTTCCTTCCTTCCTTTCTTCCTTCCTTCCTTCCTTCCTTCCTGTCTGTCTTTCTTCCTTCCTTCCTTCCTTCCTTTCTTTTTTCTCCCTTGCTGTGTAGGGAATCAAGCCCGTGGCTTCAAGCAAACTAGTCTGCTACCGAGCTACTCCCCAACCCCCTTTTCTACTTCTAAAAGAGTATGAAAGCCCTCAAACGACAACGTGAACTAGAAACCCAGAGAGGAGAGAATGGCTTTATGAAGGTTTACGAAATGAATGGAGCCAAGAGACAAGTGCCTCTGTGTGAGGCACGGGAGGGGGGCGGTCTGAGAAGAGTTTGTACCATCTGAGAAGGAAGTCCAGGCTAGCCCAGCCAGGAGGGTCAGTGAAGAGAGCAGACATGCAATGCAGAGACACCTCTGTCCATAGTTAAGATTTTGTTTTTCAGAGTCACCGTGGAGCATTTTGTATGAACTTTGACTTTTTAAAACTTAATTGTATAATATGTGGTTACTGAACAGTTTGGTATCTGCTTCAATTCTGTATGAGGTTTACCCTAACCTGGCCCTGTGAAGCGAGTTTGAGCATGCATGGCCAGAGTCCCTGGAGGAAGGGCTGGCTGAGTCTTTAGACTTTACTCTGTGGTCAGCACAAAGGCCACTGAAGGATCTTGAGCAAATAAGTGATACAATGAAACAACATTTGGGGTGACTGGCATGGAAGCACTGGAGAGCTAGGAAAAGAGGGCAGAGAGCAAAGGGCGGCCAGGAAGTAGGCTGAGCAGACTGAGCCTGAGGCACCGGGCCAGAAGCGGGTGCAGAAGGAAGCTGGCACCCGTGCCTTCTTCTGGCCTCTGCTGCCCTCCACCATGCAGAACTCAGCATTCTCCCGCAGCCAGACTCGGTAACTGCCAGCCTCTTGCTTCCTTCTGTTTTTACTATGACTAATTTGTGAAAAACAGGAAGTGCTACTGTGACAGTGGCATTATTTGTGGCTAAGAAACGAACTTTTGAAAATGGCAAACTCTGGGTCCCTTACACACAAGCTCTCTTGTACAAACACATATTCTCCCATTGGGGCAGGAAGGACGCTGTTCCAGCAAGAACCATTATCTCCTTGGCTCTGACATCAGAAGGGACTCAAGAGCTGCTGTGTTCCCAGGACTGGGGACAGGCTGCTTAGCCATCCTATAAGTTCCAAAGGGAAGTGAAGAAGAGGGGCTGGCAGGTGCTACCAGGTTTCCGGAAAGCAGGAAGGTTTACAGGGTGGGTACAGGAAGCCCTGTCCTGTCCTCAATTTTGGCCCTAGGGTAGCACTGTCACTGGAAGAATTGACTGCTGGTTCGGAAAGCCTGGAGACAGAGGAAAATCACAGTGTATAGTGGGCACAGTGTATAGTGGACTGGGATTGGTGGTGGCGGTGGCGGTGGTAGGGGTATGGTGTTCATATGGCGAAGAAGGGAAGCTCTCTGGTGTTTCCTCTTACAGCGGCACTAACACCATCAGAGAAGGGCCCCGCCCTCATGACCTCATCTAACCCTAAGTACTACCCCCAAATTCCATTGCATTGAAGATTAGTGAAGATTTCGACACAGAAATTTGGAGGGAAACAAACTTTCAGCCCAGAACACCATAGGCAGAGATCATTGCTTCTAGAAGCTTCCTATCTAATTAGGTTGGAAAATACCTTTGGGGGGGAAGCCTTGAATTCCACCACCCATTGAGTCCTTCTAATCTAACCTTTAAATAGTGAGGATACAGCTGTTACCAGATTTCAATGCGCTGCTGTCTTTTTCAGGAAGACTTGGGGGCAAACTCAACTGTGCCTCTATGTTCTTTGACGTGGGCAATTGCTTCTCTTGCAGACTGTATGCGGACACTGAGTGTTGAGCTATTTCTCTCTCTGAGCACTTTCGCCTACACCACATCCACCGAAGAATCCAACTGTAAATGCTTGGCATTCCTTGCATCTCTGGTCAGCCACACAGTTTTGCTTTCTGGGGTCTGAATCGCATCTTTAAGCCTCTACAGAAAATGAAAAGGGCATGCCTCAGGCCTTGGATGTTTGCTTTTTTGCAAACTGTCTTCTCCTGAGGACTGCAGGTTAGGAGTGTTCTTACAGTTTCGATATCTAATAAAGTGTTTTCCTGTGATGGTAACTTAACTGCTTCAGATGTACAGTTCAGCGGCATTAGGCGCATTCAGAGTATCTTACAACCATCCCCACTGTCCACCTCCAGAACCCTTTCAGCAGCCCCAACTGAAGCTCTGTTCCCATTAAATGGTAACTCTACATTTTCCTCAGCCACCCCTTGCTTTCTACTGGTTTACTTTGTCCCAGTGACTTTGCCTGATCCAGGTAGCATTATGGATTCCGTCTCCTTATTTCACTGGCTAATTTCACTCAGCACAATGCCTTTGTCTTTGTTTATTCAGGTTGCTATAACAAAATACCGCAAGCTGGACGGCTTGTAAACAGCAGAAATTTATTCTTCACAGTTCTAGAGACTGGGAAGGCTTAGATCAGGTGCCAGTTGATTCAATGCCTGTTTGCAGGGGGAGGGGCACAGATGGTGCCTTCTCACTGTCTTAACAGAGCAAAGGGCGAGGCACACCTGTGCCAACCTCCCCAGGAGGGAGAGAAGCTAACCAGCCAGGGAAAAAGAATTGGAAAAGTGGCCCAGGAAGAGACATACCAAGCCTGGCACCAAAAGGACTTGTAATGCGCTTTAGTGTGTGGTTTGTGCTGGGGCAGGGTATGAGGCTTACGAGAGATAGGGAAGCTGAAACCACAGGGGCAGGCTGGAACCATCTGCTGAAGAACCTTGCATGGTTGGAATTAGTGCTGGGTCTGCAGGGAAGTCCTCATAGCTTTGAAGCAAGGGAGAGCAGAACCTGTTCCTCCCTCACAGGAGGCATCCAGGAAAAAAAAAAATAATCCGCAGGCCCTGCCAATGTCCTTCGAGCATTTTCCGAATGCTGGAGACTGACCTGGCTTTGTATTCCTGTTATCTCAGCTAAGCCTCAGATGAGTGAGGAGGACCCTGAATTCTGGAGAGTAACTTACCCAGGCTTTGAACTGACCCCTGCCTAACCCAGCACAGCCCCAGGGCCAGCAGCTAGGATCTGCAGGAACCTGACTCCCAGATCACGACCTGCATTGTCACCTGTACCCCAATGACCCAGTGCCCTCTGATCTTCAGACAGCACAGATGGCAATCCCAGAGTCTGGATTCACATTGGAATCACCAGGGTAGTTGTTAAACTCCTCAGTGCACAGTATGTGCCCTGAGGTCCATGCATTAGGACTTCCGGAACTGCTACCCCGCTGCATCAGGATTTTTCATTCTCATGGGTGATGGTGGCCATGTCCTTGCTTTATGCATCCCTGCTGCCCAGGGAAGACAAGAAACTCATGTAAAGGGAACTGGTCTTCGAGGGTTCTTCCAGCCACCAGTGACTCTGTAGCTTTAAGAAGCCCGACTGGCATCCTGCCATGGAAGCCACCACCCCAGTACAGGCTTTGCAAGCATTGGCTGCAGGAGCAAAACTGTAGCAGGCAGTGGTGCCTGGGGCCGGCCCAGGCGTGTAGACCAAGCCTGAGCTGGGCAGAACAAGCCAGTGGCAGTGGTGGCGGCTGCAGGCAGCCAGCCCCCAAATGTTCCTGTGAGCTGAAGCAAAGAGATCTTTTGCCTTTCAGAAGGAAGCTCATTCTGCAAGGCTGAGGAAACAAAGGGAACAACTGTGTGTCAGTCTAGTCCAGACGTCTCAAACCAACAGTAAGTCAGCAGGGAACACGGCCCAGTTCTCTGCCCTAGGCAATTTCCACACACCCCTCTCCACCCTCCCCAAGGAGCTCAAGGGCTTAAGGATGCTGCTCCAGGGGACTGCAGGCCAAAACCAATTAATGAACTCCCTGCTGGAATCCATTTGGGCCTCCCCTTGAAAAGTCAAGTCTCAGCTCCTGACACCTGGGACCGTGAACTGTGGGAATGCTTCAAGGGTCTTCCTCTCCTTGAGAACCCCAGGAGCTCGTGAGGGCAGAGAAGGGGAAACTGAAATCATCAGCTTTTGGTGTCTGTCAGCTTTGAGCCTGAGCCTTCTAGGGAGGAGGGAACAAAGCTCATGGCAGTGACTTTAAGGGTGACATGAGGGGAGGACAGGTCAGGCTAACACAGACCTAGGATTTTTGGCCCTATAACCACAGGGCTAGGCGGTCCCTCCATCTCTGCCTTTGAGAAATGAAAGCTACAGGTGAGATAAACTCACACTGAGAGTCAGCTTGCTTCTGTCACTGTTGGGGGAGCCAAGGCTGGCTTGGCACAGGTGACTGTGGCAGCATGCTACAGACCCACGTGTAGCCCAGGGCAGGAGGCAGAGCTTGTGAGTCTGGGGAATCTCTTCTCTGAAGTGCCCATGCCTGTCTGCTATCTTATTCCTTTCTGTGTGACTAACCTAGAGGTGACTGTCATCTACCTGGCTTCATGAGCATGTATGGAAAAGCCACCCCTGTGTGAGGGAGGGCAGCAAGGGGAGAGTACATTGGCAGGAAGCAGCATGCTGGCATTGATTGGCTCAGAGGGCAGGGACAGAGTACTGTACCTTCAAAGTAGCTAAGCCCTGTCAAAGGAAGGGGAATGGAAGCCAGGAGCAAGAAACAGAAGGACAGCAGCCTCCTTGGGGTTCTCAAGGACAGGAAAGATGGAGGGAAACTGAGGCAGAAAGACAAGCAGGGTGGAACTAACTGAAAGCTAAACTGGGATTGTACATATTTATGGTGAAGAATGTTTTTGTTAGCTTTCCATCGTTGTGACAAAATACTTGAGATTAATGACTTTAAGGAGGTTTATTTGGGCGTATGATTTCAACGGTTTCGTTCTGTCCATAGTCCTTCGACCTGATTGTTTTCAGGATAAGGCGAGGTCTTTCAGTGCGGCTGAAGCATGGTAGAGGAAAGCAGCTCAACCCATAGCAGCCAGGAAGCAAAGAGAGGAAGGGAGGAAGGGGCTAAAGACAAAATTGCCCCTCCTGGGAACCCCTCAACTACCAACTTCCTCCAAAGCGACCCCACTTTCTGTGGTTCCTACCACCTCCCAAAAGCCCACTGATGAGGTCAGAGCCCACATGATGCCGTATCCTCCCGAAGGCCCCATCCCTGCTGCACTGGGAACCAAGCCTTCAATGGTGACCCACATCATCACAGCCTTAAAGAATCAGCTGTTCTTTCTGGCTTGGGGACTAAATTCCAGGAGGTCATCTGGTGGCTCTTGACCTGGCATGATGTATACATGTGAGCAAACAAGGAAATTTGGAGAATTTCACAAGCGTATCTGAAAGCTCTGCCAACACAGAGCTCCTGTATCAACAGAGCAGCTGAAGGCCCCAGCTCGCTTGATTTGGGAGCCTTCGAATTCCTTGGGCTACACCTGTTTCCACACCTGCCAAGTTCCCATGGCTATGGCAGATTTCTGTTGTCCCTAGGCTTTCTAATAAGGATTCCTTTCTATTGAGCACCTCTGTGTGTGTGTGTGTGTGTGTGTGTATGCACACACGCAAACATGCAAGCACACACTAAGCACATAGGTCTGAACACTTTCCATTAATTTCATTTCATCTCCCTTCTTCAGTTAAGAATGACAGATGCACAAAGCCAAATGTACCCCTCTCCTTGACAGATTTCACAGCCTTTCTAGGATATCTGCCAAATTGCTAGATGCTATTTGCATTTTAACAAAATAGACTGCATTTTGTTATTTGGGTTTTAAGGGTTTTCCAGTCCCGCCTCAAAGCAGTTTATCTCTTGTGTCTCACTTTATAGCTTCCAAAGCTTTTCTTCAACATCCGTAAATCCATTTTATCCTTCCACGAGGCCAGTAGTTTGGTTCTTCTCACATGCTCTGTTGGTGAAAACTGCCTTGTAGAAACACTAAATGACTTGCAATGGTTAGCATCCAGGCATAGGTCTCTGGAAAATTAACCCTGTCTTTCTTATTTTTTTTTAACTGAAATCATTGTGTGTGTGCATGCATGAGTCACAGTGTCCTGTGCAGGTCAGAGGACAACTTTGTGGAGTTGGTTCTCTCCTTCCTCCTTTGTGTATGTTCTGGGGATTGAGCCAAGTTGTAGGGCTTGGTTGGCAAGAGTTACCTGCAAGACCATTTTGCTGACTCTAACCATGTCTTTCGGACTGGGTGGACTTGTACAGAGAGATGCTCTGAAACACAGGAAATGAGGATACCATCTCATTCCGGGATACAAGGCTTAGGCTTCAAGTTGGGCCGCCCAATAATGTCTGGCATGTGGTAGGCTTTCAGTAAATACCGCTCAGCTCTAACTTCATCTGGACTTTGGGGAAGGACGTTATTAGCTAGGTGCGTCTATCTCAGCGGTGGCCCCATGGCATCTCTCTGACTGCCTTCTTCCTCCCAGCATTTCGTTCCCATAGACATGTCCCTTGGAATTGAATTTGAAGCTGTTATTTCACCTGGGTTCTGCTTTGTGCCTGCTGAGGGCCTGTTTTACCCCCAGGTTTTTCTTTAGAAAATCTAGGGCTAGCTCTTGGCTCCAGGATTTGAGGCGAACACCACTAGCAGCAGTGAGATTGCCTCCTATCGGCGGGTCAGGCCGTCCACAGTTGTTCAGCCTGTGCCCTCTGTGCCCAGACATCCCAGCAACAGCGGCACTGTGATCTGTCTGAAGTATGCTTGTTTTTCCGGATCTACTTGCAACTTCCCTTGTCTCTAGAGAGACACTGTCCTTTGTGATC